>JAYESA010000008.1:115190195-115192695 GCA_036927795.1 Iris macrosiphon | reverse complement strand
ATGATAGCAGCCGCGCACCCAGTGCGCGATGAGCCGTACTTACCCCTAGCCGTTTACATGTCGAAACAAGTATTTCAAAGACACCGAGTTCATTCTTTATAGTCTGGACTCACTTGCTTTCTTGCTGGTCTCACTTATAGTTTCTGGACTTGACTCTTTACATGTGTTTCATGCTGGACTCACTACACGTTCATGTGCACGGACTTGATCTTAGCTTAGATTTCTTGGTATCTTGCAGTTATTACTATCTTGCTTCTGATATCCATGCATCTTTATCTTTATGCACCAGTGATATGTATATTTCCTTGTTTATACATTATTTCATTCTTCTTGCTACTTGCTACAACTGTTTTATAGTTTTTATCATTTAAATGGAACTGCTGTAAGAGATGTACTTGCTCCAGTCCTGACTGGACATATTTTTTCCAGAGTATCCGAGGATTGGTGTCGTTTTATGGACCTGAGCCTGTCGATGGTGCAGACAGGGACCGTCTAGTTTAGGGGTAATTTTCGGGTTGGTAGCCGGGATCACTGAGATCTTGTTGTTGTTTTTATTAGCTTTTAGCACCGGATTTGTCTCCGATTTTGGATTGAGACATTGTATTGTATATTATTTTGGATGATGTATTATTATTATTGATATTGTGGTTGTTGTAGTAGTTGTTGTTGGTTAGACTTTGAGTTGTTAGTCTTCTTTGTTATCTTATCGTGCTTAGATTCGTGATTGAGTACTTGATTATCATTATGATATTGCTCCTCCGTTTGGAGTTGAGATCTTGACAGGTTTATATATTGGATTGCGTGAGATTGTTATCTAGATAGTTGACCTAGACAGTGTTCTACCGCCGATGTTGCGGCGTAGGCTGGACGTACCCACGACTCATGCCCGATTTTTTGGGTGCGGGTCGTGACAGTTCTCAATTCTTCAATCATTCGGTATAAGACTTCTAACTCTGAATGTGCCATCCTGTAGACTCTCTCTAATACTGAGGCTATTTCGGGAAGTAGATCGATGGGTAAACTTAATCTCTCTTTCTGGTGGCATGCCTGGAAGTTCTTCTGGAAATATATCTAGGAATTCATCAACAACTCTGGGGAATCTTACTTCTTTCGCTACTTCCATTCTCAAGGTTGCTGGTGAAGACTCTGTCTCGCCTCTAGAAAATGAGAATTCTTCTTCTCGAATAAGAAAGATATCATTGCCAGCATGGCAATCTATCATCGCGTATCGAGCACTTAACCAATCCATACCTAAGACGACGTCATAATCTCCCATAGGAAATTCTATCAATCTAGCAGAAAATTCTTGTATGCACACTACGACTCGTCACGATGCATTAACTCTATTGACTGCCACGATACCATTACCAGTAAGTATATTGAGTCTTACTGATAATGATTCGGTTCCAAACCAACTCGTGTCACAAATTGTGCAGACATAACAGAATGTGATGCACCTGAATCAAATAATACTGATGTAGAATGAGAGTTAACGAGAATGGTACATGCTACTACTTCACCTGAATCTAACTGCTCTTCCACAGTGAGTGTCATTGCCTGACATCATTCTCTCGTGCTGGTCCTTTCTGTTATGGACCTCCTTGTCTGACCTGTGCTTGAGCTTGGGCCTGCACATACTATTGTGGCCTTTGTTGCTGGTATACTTGAGATTGGTGTCGGCAAAGGGCCTCTGACCCTAGTTCTGCCGAGCTGATACTGAGCCCTATACATTGGGTCCTGTAGGAGAAGATGAGGATGAACTGGCTCTGGTGTGGCAAGATCCCACTAGTGTCCTGGAGCTCCTTAGTCTAATCATATCCTTGTGCTCTGCAGCACTCAGAAAATACATGCCCAGGTTTCCACAATGAGAACTACCCTACTGAAGGGAGATGTCCTCTGTTGCTGGGTTGGGTTGGGTGCAGTTGTGCTGGACCGAGTGCGTGTGATATGGGCCTCCTCGAGATCCAATGGTTAAGGCCCTATACTGCCGAGGCTGGTGGTTGATGACTGGGAGTAAGAACCGCCTGAGGTGTAGTCCTCGTTCCTTTCTCCAGTTCTATCCACGATTCGTTGGGAAGGTATTGTCACGACCCGCACCCGTTAGTGGGTACGAGAGCGTGGGTACGTCCAGCCTACGCCGCAGCATCGAGGCGGTAGATACGCGGTCTAGGTCAAGCTACTATCTTATAATTGTATACTAGTATCCATCTTCATTAGGAGACACGGATAACCAAGTATTATATATACAACATACTCAATCACATTAACTAGTTCTAGATAGAGGATTCGTAGAATTATATGAGAATACAACACGATGTCTGAATGTATAATTAATCTAACTATAATATAAGCCATAGGTCATAATAATGCCGATGACTAGTCAGTTCAGTAACTAAGTTAGTACTAGTAGAGTACTAGACTTAGTAGTCTAGTGATTCCGGCTAGACCTCCGGAATCACGACTGATTCTACTAAGTCCAGACTTAGTACTAGCAGGAGTA
>JAYESA010000008.1:114631599-115190095 GCA_036927795.1 Iris macrosiphon | reverse complement strand
GTGTCGCAGGAGGTTTTTCTGGCTCCCGGTGGGATTCCTTCTCCGCCTTGCTTGGCACTTCTTCCGTGTGGTTTTGAGAATACAATACGGTGTCAGAATAGTAGGAGTCTACTCCTTTAAACGGGTTTAGGTCAGCAACCTCCGTTTGTACTGTCCCTTGGGGGTCTACATATTTCAGACATTGATGTAGAGTTGAAGGAACGATGTTGTGGTCGTGGATCCATGGTCTTTCCAGCAAAATGTTGTTAGGACACCTCTGAATCGATGACGTAACATGTGGCCACCGATCTGAGGTTGCCAATCTGGATCCTCAGGCGAATTTTTCCCAACGGTTTACTTCTTCCGGCGTTGAACCCCACGATTGTAGTGGAGGTATAAGCCAATTCGCTGGTAGGAATCCTCAGCGGTCTGAGCAGACTGTGAGGGATGATGCTGATCGACGACCCTGGATCTATGTGAATCCGATCGACCTCCATGGAACCGACGTACCCGGTATAATAGAGGGGCCTGTCATGCCTGTTATGTTTTAACAGCATGTCGTCTTGAGTGAAAGTGATATTTGGGACCACTTCCATTACACTGTGGCATTGAGGACACGCCACCGGTTTCTCGTCGGGGGACTTGAGCTGGGTCAAGCATGCCTCCGCCTGCATCAGTGCTTCGCTCAGGGCTAGCCGAGTGTCAGGGAGAGCCTGAGTAGCTCGAAGATGGACAGCCTGGCTGGCGTATTAACCAGTTGGGCCAGGATATCGAAGTTGTACGGCTTCCTTAAACCTTTGTTTGGAATATTTTTCACAGGTTTATCAAAGCGTACTTCTCTTTGCTTCCCCTTGTCCACCGGAGTTGGTTTTAAAGGACCGGCATCTGGTACGACGGGGTCTGGTCCTGAAGGTTTGGCAGCTGAAGCGTCTGCTGGTGCATCTTCCTGACTTGCTCCGTAGTCGTTGAGGTAGGCTTTCCCTGAACGGGTTGCAGCACATACCTCGTCTTCGTTTGATGGCGAAGAAGTTACGACCATATGGCATGGCTTGTATTTGGAGCTTTTTTTAGACGTAGCTTTAGTAGCTTTAGTCTCCTCCCCGAACTCTGATACCAAATTCGGATGCACCCATATGATCTCGCCCTGCCGGGTGGTTAGGGGTACCAGGTTATGATTTTGACCCCTAGCCGGAGGGAGATTGACGATGTTCATCGTGGTCCAGGAAATGGGGGTGACACCGTCCGAGACTTCGTGGGAAGGCAGATTGCCAAACCGCAGAGAGATCATGTTGGCCGTGACCGTCTTCTCGGTATTGTATAGCGTGATGGATTTGGCATCGATTAACCCCTGGATCTTCCTTTTCAGTATGTAACACGCCTTTGTCGGGTGGTGCACGTATCTGTGGAAGATGCAGTATTTGGGGTCGTTAGTACTGCCGACTTCTTAGGGCCGTCTTAGCTCCGGAAGGGTGATCTTGCCACTTTTGACGAGACACTCGAATATACTTGGGATACCGTCGTCGTCGAAAGAGTAGACTTTGATGGGCCTGGAGGTCCCGGGTCTCGCTTGTGCGGTTGTCGCAGTCTTTTGTCTGGCCGTATTGATCGCCAGAGCTTCTTTTCCCTTGGAGCTGTGAGGATGGTCGCTGCTGGGAGATGACCTTTTGCCTCTGTCGGAGGGGGAGATCATGATGCCATTGTCGCGCGCCTTGCGACCGTTGTCTTCGACGGCTACTGCCGAGATGATAAACGAGGGCCAATCATGGAACTGATATGGTCCTGTAAACACCGATACTACGGGAAGGAGGTTCTTTCTGCAAATGTCTACTAACGCAGAGTCTGGAACTCTTGGAGGCATCTGTAAGGTGGCCTGACGAAAACGTTCGATGAAGGTACGAACTTCCTCTTTCTCCCTCTGCTTGACTTCGATGAGAGAGGACATAGACATGTCCATTCCTCCCTCGTAGAATCGCATAAAGAATAAAGCTTTGAAGTCCTCGAAGGAAGTAATGCAGTTGTCCGCCAAGCTACGGTACCACTGATAGGCTACTCCTGAGAGGCAGCCTTTGAACACCCGAGTGAGAAGAGCGTCGTTCCCTTGTAGCAACACCGTCATCATACTGAAATAGTTCATGTACTGACTTGGTGATGTTTTTCCCTCGAACAGAGCCATAGCCTGAGGTTTGTACCTCGGAGGGAAAGGGACCTCTTCCCAGATAGCTGGGTAAGGCTGGTTGATTCCCAGTTTCTTGAACTGATCTTTGTGCTTCAAGGCGTCAAACTAGGCTTTCAACTCCCATACTGCCTGCATCAAATTTTCAGTCGGAAGCGGGACTACGGTGTAGTGCGGAGTTGGTTGTATTGTAACTCCAGCGGGAGGTAAGGCATTCTCTGAGTGAGGAAGCGGAGGAACTGCCGACTCTTGATCTAGAGCAGGCTCTTGGCTCAGGTTGGATGGTGGTAAGTCTACCCCCACACGTATCTGAGTTGGCGGGATCGATGCTTGAGCCATGGCAGTTGCGTGCTAGGTTAGCATCATCTGGTGCATGTTCTCCATTATGGATTGCATTTGTTTCAGAGATGTCTCCAGCGTAGTGATGCATTGTTCCGCGTTTCCTGACGGCGAAGCTTCCTCGCGTTCATCTTCAACGGCATAAACTCCTGTTTCCCTGGGCGTCATTGAAGGATTAGTATAGGTCACTGCAGAAGTTGACTCTATACTCTCAGCATCTGATCTGGGAGACTGGCGACCCCCAGCGTCTGAATCAGATGAGTACGACGCTGGTTGCTGTGACCTTGCACGGGTGTTTTGGAATACCCCAGCTTCAGCGTTCCTGACGAGGTCGTTGAATCTCCTTTGGCTCGGAGGCCTAGAGGGATGACGTTTTGAGCTCGACCCTCCTCTAGGCGCGTGTGAGGCCATGTTCACGGATGCATGTGCGGGCTCTTCTTCCTGAAAAGACAGAGAGTAGCTCAACCGGTCGAAAACTGATCGTTTTGCTTTAGGACAGCAGCAGTCAATCACAATCTTATGACTATTACAACAGTGCTCGGCAGGAGGCGTAATAGACATATTGGAAGGTCCCCTCTTCCTACGCTTCTGGATTAGATATTTGCGCAGGTCAGGAGAAGTAGAGGAAAAAGACGACGGCTTGTTCCTTCTGTTCCCATCAGTGGGCACGCGGAGATTGGGCACCATGGATTTTCCTGTGCCACCTGTGTACAACAGATTGGCCATCTGGGTGGTGGATAACCCCCTGGGAGGATGTCTTCCCGCAACCTGAGCTTGCTTTGCGCCGTGGGACTTCGCCTGGCGTAATTTGGAGATCTGCTCAGACTGGCGTAAAGCTGAAGAGGTCCTCAGTCCGCCATCGGCTTCTCGCGTAATCCGGAGGGTAGGCAGATTATTCCCTTACTGGCGTAAAGACCGAAAAGTCGAGTATTCTGCCGCTTGCTTTCCTTTGCGGAGATCACAGCGCTCATCTGGTTCACCGTAGAGGTCAGATGTTATCTTGCGCACGGAGCGTAATTTGTACTTCCGACTTGGCGCTGGGGCATTATCAGAAGTTGGGTCTGTACTGCGTATAGCGAAAGACTGGTTCCTACGCGTAGAGCGCAGTAGATACTTCCGGGTTAGCGCTGAGGTTTTGTCCAAAGTTTCGTCTGTACCGCACGTATCGGGAGACTGGTTCCTACGCGTAGAGCGCAGTAGATACTTCTGGGTTAGCGCTGAGGCTTTGCCCGAAGTTTCGTCTATACCGCGCGTAGCGGGAGACTAAATTTTACATGCAGGGCACGGAGGGAGCAATGCTACCACCTCATTGGTCGGAGAGGTCGAAGAGATCGGAGAGATCAGAGAGTCCACAGGAATGGTAGAGGATGTCTTGGGCATCCAGACCTTGCGCAGCTTCCTGTTATCTTGGACGGAGAGAGGGTGAGAGCTACCCCCGGTTTGAAGCATGTCTTCGTAACACACTGGTCGAATTGGACGACCAGTATCTTCTTCACGGTTCCTACAGATACCGCATTATGTTGAGCAATTACTTCCTCGTCAGAAGAGAAAGATGTCCCCAGCAGAGTCGCCATCTTGTTTGTGGTATTAAACGAAAGAATGAAAGATGTGTATAGTACAGGGTTTGAACGAAACCCGCCTTCTTTTGTTTACAAACAAACTTGTACAATTTGATCCTATACGAGGATGTGGGAGTACAATTTATTTAATCTGGATAAATATTGCTATAGGTATCTGATCTGCAGTCGATCACTTTAGCCCTTGGACCACACGATGTTGAAGAAGTACCGTGGAAGACAGGTAGCAGCTTCGAAGGTTGCAAAAGATGGTGGATGCACGATGCCAAAGTCGTCGATCCCTACTCTTTGCCTGAGCTCCGGACTCTCTCTCTCTCTTGACCTTGGATCCGATATTGGTTTCTTGACCAATTTTTCGACCTTCCAATTTGTCGACCTTTTTTCTCATTGATAGAGGTCTCTATTTATAGAGTTTTAGTGACAGTGACCACTCCGTCGGTATAGAAACCGAGGAGTGAAAAGTACAGCACCCTTTTACACAATGGTTAAAATAACCAATGCCTGCGTATAGATGACCTTTTGAGTGAGCATGTGACGCGTATCCAACTAAGGGGACAAAATGCGTATATTTGCTGTGAAGATCACGGCGTAGAAGCCACGTAGGTAGGTATCCCTCGTGTAGAAGAGGTTGGCGTAGAAGCCAAATGTCTGTCACCATGGCGTAGAAGCCAAATAGTTATCAAACTGGCATAGAAGTCGAAAATAGGCGTAGAAGCCGAGTGGTCGTAGAGGCCGAGTGAGCATAGAAGCTGAGAGGGCGTAGAAGCCGAATGAGCATAGAAGCTGAGAGGGCGTAGAAGCCGCTGCGTACCGTGCCAGAGTGCTGATGTGGACGTCTTTAGCCGAAATTACGGCTTTTGAAGATATAATCAAATCTTTTGCAGAGATTTGCCACCATCCTGTGCATTAAATACGGAGGCGTATTTTGAAGGTCTGCAGCCCTTCTGTGCATCTGTCGCAGAGACGTGAGAGAAACTGTCACTGTTCTGTGCAATTAGACGTAGAGACGTACCTCGAGCCCCGTACGAAGTGCAGTCTTTTGATGTGGCAGGCAGTTTGTCTACTGCGGAGCGTAAATAGCTCATGTTTGCCTGTGTAAAACAAGACAGCGTATCCCCTTGTACGCGAAAGAGCAGTTCATGCTGAGGGGATGTCAGTAAACGACGGTTCGGTGATATTTAACCAAATTCTCTGCATTAAATGCAGAGATCCGCCATCATACTGTGGGACGCGTCCCGAGTGGTCTGCCATCGTTTCCAGCCGTCGTCTGGGTAGCCGTGCAGCACTTTTCTGTCAGGAGTCAGAGGTCAGGTGCACTGCGTGACTTGACAGGTTCATTTCGGGGAAGACGAAGCGTTCCTCGTACGCTTTAACGCTGCTTTGAAAACGGATGAGTTTTACGCCATGGAGGCGATGAGGAACCCTGTCTACGCTGAAGCGGCTTGGACGTACTGCACTTACGCGGATGGTCCTTTGAGCTTATACTTCATGCTGTGTTTAGCGGAGAAAGCTCTGTTTGTACGCTTGAGGGCTCTGAAGGCCTCTGTTTACGCGGCTCTGCATCAATATGCTGCGTAGAGCTTCCCAGCGTATTTTTTATGCTTCTACAATATATAATTTAATATTATAATTGTATGCATATTTTTATATATACATATTCGTTATTTTATGCATGTAATACACATGTACAAGTTCCTTACAACTTAGTGATCAATTGTCCATAGTCTAAGACCCTAATATACATGCTTTAATATATATATATATATATATATATATATATATATATATAATCTGAAATAATACTCAATAATTTCTAAAATTAATATTAAAATCTGAATTTAAATTCTTTAAAATACAACAACTTATATTGCATGCTACAACTTAAACCAACCTATGAATGTGCTTGCATGATCAATTAGAAGGTTGCATGGGTTATGTACAAGAAAGGAGGGGGTTCTTGATTATGCATGGATGGGTTCTTGGTTCTCTAACATATACATACACATACGAAGGAATGATGGTTTGATCAACTTACCAAGTCTTGATGCCTATGGGTTTGGTTGAAGTTCGACTACTTTTCGACTTCACAAAGGAGTTACTCCGCCTTTAGGTCAATCCGTAGTCGACAGAGAGCGACCGTAGGGTGGTGGAGAGGGGGCGCACGGCTGCTAGGGGCGGTTGCCGCTGTTGTGGGCCACGGGCTAGGGGAGGGGGTCGATGGTGGTGGTGGTGTAGTCGTCGGTGGGGTTGCTGTAGTCAGTGGGGTTGCTGTCGGCGGTAGGGTTGCTGTCGTCGGCGGGGTTGATGTCGGCGGTAGGGTTGCTATCGTCGGCGGGGTTGCTGTCAAGGATGGGGTTGCTGTTGTCAGCGGGGTTGCTGATGGTAGTGGGATTGAAGATGAAGAAGAACACGAAAGGGGAGGGAGGAGTTCGACTACTAATTGCATGGGTATGGTTTCCTAGGTTAGTAAATGGGTATATATATGTTGGTGTTATATGAATGAATGGATGGATATAGGCTAAAATCTAATGGTTAAAAGGAGGTGAGGGTGTATAAACTTGTTTAACTGATGGGAAAGCCTCATTGGGCTATGGGTTGGTCTCCCCCTCTCCCATATGATGTACATGAGGTGCAATATAAGTAAAATGGTCCATTGGAACAAGCCAAAATAGATAAATGCTGAATTTAAACTAAAAGAGAGTAAAATATAGGATTTGGTATAAGAAAAATAGTGTTTGGTGTGTAAAAATATGGGGGATGGGTGTGTGGTATTGTGCATGGGCTAGACCAATTGGTTTACGGGTTCAAGTTGGGGTTCAGTCTCAGTTTGGTTTAATTATTCAAGAAAGGTTGGCTTTTAACTAAATAATTGCACGCAGTATTTAATATTATTTTGGAGCCTGTAGGGACTCGAATAAATATAACACCAAAGTCATGCGCTTAGTAGGTCGTGTTTGGCTAGAGGTTATATAAATCAGTTTCAGAATTTGAGGTCACGTTGTCCATCTAAATTGATTGCAACGGAGAACGGGTTTCAAGAAAATTAATTAACTATTTTGTAAATGCACTAATAAAATACTAATACTTTTAAATAAAATAAAATATACTAATTTTACTGTAATAACCTTAGTTGAAATTCAGAGGGATTACAATCTAACTTCCTTAAAAGAATTGCGTCATCACAATTTAAGAATTAAGCTACTCTAGGAATTTAATAGGACATGGTAACTAAGGGTAGTTCAGAGTTCATACCTGCATCATCGAATAAGTGAGGATAACGCTGGCGTATGACATCCCCTCCCCAGTATCCGATGTAGGACATAAAAGGGCAAGGGGGAGTTTCTCAGTGTGAAGAAGTCACCCTCGTACTTTTTGCTTGGACTGAAACCCGGCCTTGTCGGAAGTGAATTGGGGTCGAATCTTAGTGTGCACCCGGCATATACTTTCCTTCGTCAGGTTGCCAAGAAGGGGTCTTATCCCCCTAGGCAGTTGTGGACTCTTAGCTAGGCACATTATAACCCCTCCTTGTGTCGCCTGACCTTGTGGATTCTGAAGAAGTATGAGAGGGAGATTAAAGCAGCCGATTATTCTTAGTTGTGAGGGGTATGTGCTACGATCTAAAGATGAATCGACCGTTATTCATCGTCTTGATGGAATTGTATAGCTATCGCACAGGGACTTTCTTTACGCCTGGCGACGAAATGGGCTGGCTTAGCATTAAATGCCTGTTGTCTCAAAACTTTCTTGGGAAGAAGTACCCTATGAAGAGTACTCCCCAAGTAATAAAAAACTACGATAGTTGGAGCCTGATAATCTGGATATCCTAGCGGTGTACCAGGAGTTATTGTGCCATCATGGTATTTGTCAGCGGTTGTCGAAGAAGAAGAAGAAGAAGAAGTCTTCTGAGGGAGCCTCCCCTCATATCATGACTTAGACCCATTATCTTTTTTTGGAGCAGAAGGGGTCAACTAAAATTTATGTTCGGATGCCACTATCCAAGTAGGAAGTTGATGATTTAATTCAGGCACAAAAGGAGTTAGTTGTTGAGGGTGAGGAAGTTGAGGGCTCCTCGGAGGAAAGTGACGAATCTCTTGACGAGATTGGTGACCTAGGAGAGGAGCTTAGATACTTTTATATGCATACCCATAAACTATATACTATAGACATATTAACAGGGTACTTGATGCTTTAGCTGTGCAAGTGCGTTATCTCGGGCTGATCTGGGACAATAGAGAGGATCAGTCGCAACCTCATTCTCCCTGCCGTGAGGTTGGTTTTTGGCCAAAAGCTGGCCCTCCTACCAGCCATGGTTTGCTGTATCCACCGTGGTCTTTGAAAATTTGCTAAGAAGGTGAAAGACCATCCTGGCGAAGGATATTTTAACACGGTCGAAGTCCCCTATTATTACTTGATGGGTTGGCTTCTTTTGCATCACGAATCCCTGATGCGCCTTGGAACTGATGAGAATATGGTAGCGGCCGATGCCCTGATTCAACGGTATCGAGGGATGAAATAATTGTGTGACACGGTCCCTGCTGGTAGGAGGGAGATCGTCTTTATGACATGCTGGATTTTCTTCACGACCGAGCCAGAGTTCTCTGATGATGAGAGAAACCTCATTCACCAGGATGAAGGGGAAGATACTCGAAACTTGTCTAAAAGGCTCTTTCATTGGCTCCAATCCATCCGTCCCTCCCACCTAGTGTACCAGAATTGAGCTACGATATTTGTGGAGCCTTATCTGCCAAGCCGGTTTGTCACGCCCCAGTCCCAAAATACCGAGGGACTAGACACGTGGCAATGGCCAGCAGTACACACTGATGGACAAACCTAATTTAATGGATCCATCAGGGCGTGCTTAAGCTGTAAAATAAAGTCTACGACAACATGGCACAACTAATCTCATCCAAACAAGATAAAATATGATCCACAGATATAAAAAATATAAATCAACAACCAGTCTCAACAAAGTGCTCCGGGGAACAACCCGATAAAAATCTGATACAATGGTTCAACAGACCAAAATATAAATGACTGAATAAAGTAAATACTGAGCATGAAACATAGATGCTCAGGAAAAGTCTTCAGCTAACACCTCGTCCTCGGGTGTCGGTACAGCTCCTGTATCAGCTCCTGCTGCTGTCCCGTATACCTAGGGATAGATCTCGTCTGCAAATCCTGGGGACATAATCTGGATCCAGGTCCTCAGGGGACATAGCAAGGTACAAAATAATACAAGCCATAAATAATGCAATGCAGAAAATAATAAAATAAATAGGGTAAGTATGTAACCATCTATGTGAAATGCAAGTGAGAGCATCACTAGTATTCAGGCTGAGCCACTACAAGCTCTGTGTCGGGGAGCCGGTAGCAGTAATAATGAGTAATGTGCCTAGCTCTGCTGGAGAGTCTACGGCCTCACAATAGTAGTAGATAGATATATAAAATAGCCTATAGCCTATGTGTCTCTCCCCACCCAATATAACCATACGTCTCATGTCTACAACGTCTCATGTACATGTCACGCAAGATCATAGCTAATGCAACAAGTCATATAGTATCTATGAATATAATGCCTATGTCATAACTCCTGCATCCTATACAGAATCACCATGAATATCTCAGAAAGATTCTGTCTCATGAATAGGGTCCAGTGTCCTGGATCATAATGTACTTGAGAAGACAAGTACGAGAATGTAAAGGGTCACGAATGTCCATCTCTAGGCGACGTTACACAACTCTGCTTACAGTGTTGGCACCCGACTAATAATCGGATGCTAAGTAAGTCACACGGTCCTAGGTTAAGCACGCACAACAATATAAATGAATCAAGGAAATATGTAACAAGACTGCAAGGTTTTGGCAAGGTACACTTGCCTGGGGTTTGAATACCAACAGTTGTCCCTGTATCAGTGAAACCTGCAGGTACTCCTCCAAAAGCTAAAATAAACATCACCAACAGTCTCAAAAAATATCAAATAGCTAGAAATGCCTGTCCTTAAGTCCAATTTGGGCACAAGGGCAAAAATGACAGTTTCTGGTCAAAGCGGGGTCCACATGTGGGCCGCTTTGCACCGAAAAATGTGTCAGGATCAAAGGTCTCTAAATTTGCCAAACTTAGTGTCAACAAGTCTGGAACGATGATACAAACCCAACGGAACTTCCAGAACTGGATTCCGATGAGCCGTTCACAAAATCGCCCGTCAAGTGGAGCCGCGGGGCCCACGATACGCGATTTTGTCAACGTCCTCAGAATCGAACCAAACTTGGGCCACAGGACCAGCGTATTGCTACGAGTCCGATGGTGCAAGTTTTGTCTCGATCCGACGTGTGTACACAAAGTTACAACGTGTTCCAGAACAGGCGGATACGGGACGTTGTCGGCGGATACGCGTTGATTCCGGTATGCACGCAAATCCAAATCAACTTCTGCGAAATCCCGTACGTCCGTACCAACGGCGCGTACGTTTCGGTGAAGATCGCGCGCGACCAAGTCGTCCCGTTTGGCAGGGCGCACTCAGTTCCGGGGTGAAACAGGGAATTGGTTTTCCTGTTTTTGGATCGCGGTTTGCGATCACCACAGGACGCGACGCACCGAGCGGGTTGCACGGGCATCGAGAGGGTTACACAGTCTACGCGACACAACTGACATAACAAAAAATTGAATAACGAGGAGAGAGAACGGGTTACCTGAACAGGGCTCCGTAGAACGAGAATTTCTCGTGTCCGGGTTACTGTTTCGTATCCTGGTTCGAATCTGCCGTGTCGGGGTCACGGGGATACTGCTGTGTCCGGGTGGGCCGTGTTCGAGGCTAGAGCTGGAGGAAGAAGGCGGCGGGGATGAGTTAGGGTTCAGGCAGGGGTGCTGCGGAGACGGAGAGATGAGAGAGAGAGGGTTTGCGGCGGAGCCGGGCGCGAACGTCGAGGCATATATATAGGGCCGGAACAGTATTTTCGGTAGGATTCGGGATCTAGGGTTTCGGTTAGGGTTTCGGGTCTGGGTCGGGTTCGATTCAGATCCGACCCGACCCGACCCGTTAAGGCTTGGTTGGTCCGGTTGGGTTCACCATGGTTTGGGTCGGGTTGGTTTGGTTTATTTCCAAATAAACCGGGTTCAGGCAGGGTTTAATTAGGTTTAGTTATACATTGGTTTTTAGGGCTTTAAAAATATTTTCGGAGTCCAATAAATTCACAGAAAATTATCCTATGTCCAGTTTTCTATTTTACACCATAAAATATTATTTTTATAATATTTTAATATTAATTAACATCATTTAAAAATCTTTTAATCACAAAATACCTTAGTTTTAATTCCAAAACATTGTGAGAAAAATGTTTTAAAATATTCTAAAAAATCTGGGTTATGATAATCTACCTCCCTTAAGAGGATTGCGTCCTCGCAATCGAATAATAAACTACTAAAGGAAAGAATTATGGAAATTACAAGAATGCTTAAGTTATACATGCATCCGCGAATAAGTGAGGATAACGCTGGCGCATAATATCCTCTCGTTCCCAAGTTGATTCGCCAGGAGAGTGATGTTTCCAATCTACACGAACCAGTCTAATTATCTGTCCTCGCAATGTCTTCTCACTGATGTCGAGTATGCCAACTGGTTGTTCTTTATATCTCAAGCTAGGGCCCACTGTGATCTCAGAATGATCGACTATATGACTTGGGTCAGTCACGTACCTTCTCAGCTGTGAGACATGGAATACGTCATGCACTCCCTCTAAGGATGAAGGTAATGCAAGACGATAAGCCACCTCACCAATGCGCTCCAGAATATCAAATGGCCCGATGTACCTTGGGCTCAACTTGCCTCTGCTCCCGAATCTAATAGTACCTCGAGTGGGCAAAATCCTCAAGAATACGTGCTCTCCTTCTTTGAACTCTAGGGGACGCCTGTGTGTATCAGCCCAATGCTTATGTCTGTCCTGAGCAGCTCGAAGATAATTCTGGATTTGTTTTACCTTCTCCACTGTCTGCATTACCAATTCTGGACCCAGTATTTGACGTTCACCAACGTCACTCCAGCATATCGGCGATCTGTACTTTCTACCGTACAATGCCTTGAATGGTGCCATCTGGATGCTGGCCTGATAACTGTTGTTGTAGGAGAACTCCACCAAGTATAAATGATCTTTCCAAGATCCTCCAAAGTCTAGTATACACGATCGCAACATATCCTCCAAGATCTGAATCATGCACTCTGATTGACCATCTGTCTGTGGATGGTAAGCTGTGCTGAATTTGAGTCTGGTGTCAAGACTCTCTTGCATACTTTGCCAAAAGTGAGATATAAATCTTGAATCTCGATCCGATACAATACTAACTGGCACTCCATGTAATCTTACGATTTGTCGTATATACATGTCGGTTAGTACCTCTATGGACTGTCCAACTCTAAATGGCAAGAAATGTGCCAATTTAGTGAGTCGATCCACGATAACCCATACCGCATCTTTTCTGCTGGGGCTCCTTGGAAATCCTGTGATAAAATCCATAGTGATATGTTCCCACTTCCATTCTGGTATAGGAAGCGGCTGTAACATACCTGCAGTCCTTTGGTGCTCGGCTTTTACTTGCTGACATTCTAAACATTTTGCTACAAATCTTGCAATCTCCCTTTTCATTCCATGCCACCAATAATACTGCCTCAAATCTCGGTACATCTTGGTTCCTCCTGGATGAACAAAGTACATAGAGCTATGTGCTTCAGTCATTAACTCTTGTCTCAATTCTCTATTTGGAACATACAGGCGATTTCCGCACCTCAATGTCCCGTCTTCATGTATGCGAAGTCCTGTCTGCATGCCTGCTTCTGTCTTCTCTTTAAGTCTTCAAAATCTAGCATCAGTGGGCAATGCCTCTTTAATCCTCTCCACAAGTGACGACTTAACCTCGAGATTAGCCAGCAAGCCACTCTGTCCTGGTAAAATAACCTCTATCTGAAGCTCCTGTAGATCTCTCAATAGCTCAGGCTGCATTATCAAGAAATAAGCCGTGGGCTTCCTGCTGAGTGCATCTGCTACGACATTCGCCTTTCCCGGGTGATACTGCAGATCTATATCAAAGTCTACCATCAACTCAAGCCAACGTCTCTGTCTCATGTTGAGCTCCTTCTGAGTATATACATACTTCAGACTCTTGTGATTAGTAAAGATGTCTACCTTCTCTCCATAAAGATAGTGCCTCCAAATCTTCAGTGCAAATATAACTGCTGCTAGCTCCAAATCGTGCGTTGGATAGTTCTTCTCATAGACCTTCAACTGTCTCGATGCATAAGCAATAACTTTGCCATGTTACATCAAAACACATCCTAGTCCACTACTTGACGCATCACTGTAGACAACAAAACCTCTTGACCCTGAAGGAAGAGTCAAGACAGGTGCTGTTGGCAATCTTCTCTTCAATTCTTCAAAGGCCTTCTAGCAGTCTTCTGTCCATGCAAACTCCTGGTCCTTACGTGTCAACTTCGTCATAGGCTCCGCAATCCTTGAGAAATTTTCTACAAACCTCCGGTAATATCTAGCAAGTCCGAGAAAACTTCTCACTTCTGCAACTGATGTGGGTGTAGGCCAAGTTTCCATTGCAGCAACCTTCTCAGGATCAACTGAAAGTCCTTCTCCTGAGATGATATGTCCCAAGAAAGGCACTTTATCCATACAAAACTCACACTTACTGAGTTTGGCATACAACTTCTCCTGCCTCAATGTCTCTAGCACAAGTCTGAGATGCTCCTCGTGTTCTTCGTGGCCCTTGGAATATACTAGAATATCATTAATAAACACAACCACAAATTTATCCAAGTACTGATGAAAAACTCTGTTCATCAAACTCATAAACACAGCTGGCACGTTGGTTAAACCAAACGGCATTACTAAGAATTTATAATGTCCATACTTGGTCCTGAAGGCTGTCTTCGGTATATCCTCCTTCCTTACTTTAATCTGGTGATATCCGGATCTAAGGTCAATCTTCGAGAATACCCTAGCACCACTCAATTGATCGAATAGATCATTAATACGTGGTAAGGGATACCTGTTCTTAATGTTCACAGTATTTAGTGCCCTGTAGTCAATGCACAACCGTACTGTTCCATCCTTCTTCGATACAAATAGTATGGGTGCTCCCCAAGGTGAAACACTGGGCCGAATAAAACCCTTCTCCAGAAGATCATCTACCTGTTCCTTCAACTCTACTAACTCCTTAGGCGCTAGCCGATATACTGATGAAGTGATAGGCTCTGCTCCTGGAGTTAAGTCTATTGTGAATTCTATTTCTCGATCAGGCGATAAACTTGGAAGATCATCAGAAAATACATCCACAAACTCTGATATGACTCTTGGGTAACCTGTCTCCCTTTCTACAGATAGTACCCTAAGAGTAGGCTGAACTCCTTGCTCTACAGCTCCCCGAAGGAACTCAAATTCTGGATGTCCAGGCGGTCTAAATATAATCCGTCCAAGTCGGCAATCAAGAGTCGTATGGTACTGACTTAACCAGTCCATACCAAGTACAATATCATAATTCGGCATGGAAAAGATCAGAAATTGAGCTCGCATCTCTCTTCCACAGACTACTACGGAACAAGATCTATAGACGTCACTAACTGGGATAATTCTACCTCCCGTAAGAATTCTCTTAGTCTTCGGAAGGGGTGCGGTAGCTACTCTATGGGTGGCTACAAAGCTAGCTGCTATAAATGAATGCGATGCTCCAGAATCAAATAAAGCTACAGCTGGTAATGAAGCTACTAAAATAGTACCTGCGATAACCTCTCCTGCAGTAGCCTTCTCCTCAACAGCCAATGCAAATGCATGTCCTCGTCCCTGAGCTGGGCCTCTCTGCTGCTGAGCCTGCTGAAATAGTGCTGCCTGTGGTGCCAATGGTGGTCTTTGCTGATATCCTCCTGGGGATGGTGGTCTGACTCCTCCAACTTTCGTCTGTGGTGCTCCCACTGCTGGATAAGCTGGCCTTGGTGCAGGTAAAGCTAGTCTCGGTGCTCCCTCTCTGCGTTCAGAGCAGTCTCTGGATAGATGCTGGTTGGATCCGCAAGCCAGGCATAGTCCCAACTTGCGTCTGTATTCTCTCCTAATGTGACCTACCTTGCCACAGTGGTGACAAGTAGGAAAAGATAAGGCCCTATGTGCTGCTCTCTCTGGTATACTCCTCTGGGATCGTTTTGCAGAATCCCCCGTGATGTCCTGGATGGTGCTGATGTGATTGGCCGCTTTAGATTTGAAACCTTCTAGTGACACACTCCATGCGTCGTGCTGCTACAAGAACGTCGGTATATGATGTAGGTACAACAGATCCAATCAACCTCTGGAGCTCGAACTTCAGTCCGTCAAAGAACTTCTCAGCCTTCTCTTCTTCGGTAGGAATTAGAGAAGGGGCGAAGCGACTCAGACGAATGAATTCTGCGTTGTATTCTTCCACTGACATATTGCCTTGGATAAGGCTGTTGAACTTGTCTCTGAGTTCTGACCGTGCAACTGCTGGGATATACATCTCTTGGAAGAGTCTGGAGAACTCTTCTCAAGTGACTCGGTCCTGTCCGAGCCTCCTCTCTTCTGATAACCACCAATGATGTACATTTTCAGTCAACTGCATCCTGACAGCAGTCATCTATTTCTCTCTCGAAAGTTCAGCTGCTTCCAACTGGTGCTGGGTGTTCGTGAGCCATTCGTGAACTTCAATTGGCCCCTCCTTGCCAGAAAAGGTACGAGGCTTGAGCTGACGAAAATCAGTGATAGATCCCGTCGCTGGTCGCCTAGATGGTGGGTTTGCCTGCTCCAATGCGGATACTAGGCTGGTTCTCAAATACTCTGCCTCATGACGCTGAGCCTCTTGCTGAACCTGCTGTTGGGCTTGCATCATGGCATAAATCATCTGAAATATCTGTTGCCCGTCCATGGCTTGCCCTGGTGGAAAAATAGGCATCTGTGGAGTGAACTGTGGCGGAGGTGGGATATCATCACGCCGGAACCTTGAATTAGGCTGGCCGGCTTGATCGCCTTGAGATGATTGTCCTCCATTCCCTGGTGTCACTCCGTCTATATAGGTAACCACAGCATCGTGTGGTGTATCCAAGGGATTCTCATCTCCGTTCCTGGGATCCATTACTCTGCAACCAAAAGATAAACTATAAGAACGCTCAGAGGAATCAACACAGGATGCAAATCAAGTAATTAGTTCGCGTTCGATATAGAGTTCAAAAATGGTTCAAATAATGTATGAGATCCTATAACTTATCCTATCCTTAGTGCAGGCTTGCTCGGTCCCTAAGTTGAAATCGAACGATTTAGTCGTAGACATGCATGGGCCACCACAAAAACTATGTCACGCCCCAGTCCCAAAATACCGAGGGACTAGACACGTGCCAATGGCCAGCAGCACACACTGATGGACAAACCCAATTTAATGGATCCATCAGGGCGTGCTTAAGCTATAAAATAAAGTCTATGACAACATGGCACAACTAATCTCATCCAAATAAGATAAAATATGATCCACAGATATAAGAAATGTAAATTATCAACCAGTCTCAACAAAGTGCTCCGGGGAACAACCCGATAAAAATCTGATACAATGGTTCAACAGACAAAAATATAAATGACTGAATAAAGTAAATACTGAGCATGAAACATAGATGCTCAGGAAAAGTCTTCAGCTAACACCTCATCCTCGGGTGTCGGTACAGCTCCTGTATCATCTCCTACTGCTGTCCCGTATACCTCGGGATAGATCTCGTCTGCAAATCCTGGGGACATAATCCGGATCCAGGTCCTCAGGGGACATAGCAAGGTACAAAATAATACAAGCCATAAATAATACAGTACAAAAAATAATGAAATAAATAGGGTAAGTATGTAACCATCTATGTGAAATGCAAGTGAGAGCATCACTAGTACTCAGTTGAGCCACTACAAGCTCTGTGTCGGAGAGCCGGTAGCAGTAATAACGAGTAATGTTCCTAGCTCTACTGGAGAGTCTACGGCCTCACAATAGTAGTAGATAGATATATAAAATAGCCTGTAGCCTGTGCGTCTCTCCCCACCCAATGTAACCATACGTCTCATGTACAAGTCACGCAAGATCATAGCTAATACAACAAGTCATATAGTATCTATGAATATAATGTCTATGTCATAACTCCTGCATCCTATACAGAATCACAATGAATATCTCAGAAAGATTCTGTCTCATGAATAGTGTCCAGTGTCCTGGGTCATAATGTACTTGATAAGACAAGTACGAGAATGTAAAGGGTCACGAATGTCCATCTCTAGGCGACGTTACACAACTCTGCGTACAGTGTTTGCACCCGACTAAAAATCGGATGCTAAGTAAGTCACACGGTCCTAGGTTACGCATGCACAACAATATAAATGAATCAAGAAAATATGTAACAAGACTGCAAGGTTTTGGCAAGGTACACTTGCATGGGGTTTGAATACCAACAGCTATCCCTGTATCAGTGGAACCTGCAGGTACTCCTCCAAAAGCTGAAATAAACATCACCAATAGTCTCAGAAAATATCAAATAGCTAGAAACGCCTGTCCTTAAGTCCAATTTGGACATAGGGGCAAAAATGACAGTTTTTGGTCAAAGCGGGGTCCACATGTGGGCCGCTTTGCACCAAAAAATGTGTCAGGGTCAAAGGTCTCCAAATTTGTCAAACTTAGTGTCAACAAGTCAGAAACGATGATACGAACCCAACAGAACTTCCAGAACTGGATTCCGATGAGCCGTTCACAAAATTGCCCGTCAAGTAGAGCCGCGGGGCCCACGATACGCGATTTTGTCAACGTCCTCAGAATCGAACCAAACTTGGGTCATAGACCAGCGTATTGCTATGAGTTCAATGGCACAAGTTTCGTCTCGATCCGACGTGTGTACACAAAGTTACAACGTATTCCAGAATAGGCGGATACTGGGCGTTGTCGGCGGATACGAGTTGATTTCGGTGTGCACGCACATCCAAATCAACTTCTGCGAAATCCCACACGTCCGTACCAACGGCGCGCACGTTTTGGTAAAGACTGCGCGCTACCAAGTCACCCCGTTTGGCGGGATTCACTCAGTTTCGGGGTGAAACAGGGCATTGGTTTTCCTGTTTTCGGATCGCTGTTTGCGATCACTACAGGATGCGACGCACCGAGCTGGTTGCACGGGCATCGAGAGGGTTACAAAGTCTATGCGACACAACTGACGAAACGGAAAATGGAATAACGAGGAGAGA
This sequence comes from Iris macrosiphon, assembly GCA_036927795.1. NCBI lineage: Eukaryota > Viridiplantae > Streptophyta > Magnoliopsida > Asparagales > Iridaceae > Iris > Iris macrosiphon. Next base: position 115,171,774 of record JAYESA010000008.1, on the reverse strand, counting down.
GAACGGGTTACCTGAACAGGGCTCCGTAGAACGAGAATTTCTCGTGTCCGGGTTACTGTTTCGTATCCTGGTTCAAAACTACCGTGTCCGGGTTACGGGGATGCTGCTGTGTCTGGGTTGGCCGTGTCCGGGGCTAGGGCAGCGGGTCATGGCCGAGCTGGGAGAGGGCGGCCGGCCTGGGTTGTCGCTGAGGGTCGACGAGGAGACGCGGGGCGGAGGTCGGCGAGGCGGAGCTGGTGGCTAGGGCACGGGCTTGGCGGTGATCGAGGGGGTTCGATGGCTTTGGGGTGATGGTGCTAGGCTGGGCTAGGGCGGAGCTGCGGGAGATGGAAGGCGGGAGTGGAGCTAGGCTCGTTTTTAAGGCTTTGGGGGGACTGGAGTGCGGTGGAGCTCGTCGGGAACGGGTCGAAGGAGATGGTCGATGGTGGTGGCTCGGGTTAGGGGATCGACGGGGTCGTCGAGGTAGGTTCAGGCTAGGGAGCGGCATTGCGGGCGAAAGTGGAGGGAGATCTGGAGGAAGAAGGCGGCGGGGATGAGTTAGGGTTCAGGCAGGGGTGCTGCGGCGGCAGAGAGATGAGAGAGAGAGGGTTTGCGGCGGCGGCGGAGAGATGAGAGAGAGGGTTTGCGGCGGCGGCGGGCACGAACGTCGAGGCATATATATAGGGCCGGAACAGTATTTCCGGTAGGATTCGGGATCTAGGGTTTCGGTTAGGGTTTCGGGTCTTGGTCGGGTTCGATTCGGATCCGACCCGACCCGACCCGACCCGACCCGTTAAGGCTGGGTTGGTCCGGTTGGGTTCACCATGGTTTGGGTCGGGTTGGTTTGGTTTATTTCCAAATAAACCGGGTTCAGGCAGGGTTTAATTAGGTTTAGTTATACATTGGTTTTTAGGGCTTTAAAAATGTTTCCGGAGTCCAATAAATTCACAAAAAATTATCCTATGTCCAATTTTTCATTTTACACCATAAAATATTACTTTCATAATATTTTAATATTAATTAACATCATTTATAAAACTTTTAATCACATAATACCTTAGTTTTAATTTCAGAAAGTTATGAGAAAAATGTTTTAAAATATTCTGAAAATTTTGGGTTATGACACAGTTTGCTCACTAATTTCGGTATAATCAATTATTACTGGGTCACCCGAGCGCTTCTCTCGGATACAATGGAAACTTACTCGATGGAGCCCAAGCATAGAGTTATAATAATGCAACCTACACCCAAGCTCGGCTTCAACTGTCGATGGTCGGCACCAAGCCAAGGATATTGTATACAGCAGCGAGATACTATTGCACGGCTAATACCCCATCGTTTGGCTTTGATCCAGAGAGAAGTTATATCAAGGGCATCATGTTGATGCCTCCAGAAGTGAGAGATCATAGGACGCCTAATAAGGGCAAGGGTGTCACCAGAACTCTGCTCGTGGAGTTAGACCCATCGACCGGGGAAGAGGAAATAACACCTTCTTCCGATGATCCCTCAGCCACAAAATACAAGTCAAAAGTCAAGGCCCATAATGCTCGCTACTCGAAGAAGGCGAGGACTGAGGTGGCCCCCGAGACGAGACCTACGGCAAAATTAAAACCCCTTGTGAAGGAGACCGTAAGAGAGGAGGTAGGATCCCTTGCACTGGTGGTTTCTGAAGTGGACTCCAATTTAGATGCTGTGGCGGTATCCGTAAATCCTCTCAGTTTTATTTCTATGTTACCCTTTCATGACACTTTCTCTTCTGGTTTACCTGGAATTGTGCAGACATCATCGAAGAGGATGCGTCCCCGACGAAAAGTTGCCTCGGTGGTTTCTTATGCCAAGAAGGAAGAGGAGACAACCTCCCTAGATTCTGACATGGGTGCCCTGGAACCTGCACCTGAGGCTTTGAGAGCTCAGGGGTTGGAGGCGGATTTGGCAGAGGCTTATACTCCTCTAGAGAATATCCCTGTGGATGACCTAGATGCCATGGGGAAGGCTCTGACGATACTAGATGAGCTGCAACCTGCGTCGCCTCCCTCTGGTATATTTTTTTGCAACTTCACCAGAGATGAGATTTTTTTGGCTTCATCTCTCAATCCTCCGGGTGAAGTTAATTACGGGTTGTTCTCATTTGGTAGGCTCCCCTCCCCCCTTCAACCATTCAATGTGGCAGCTGAAGAAGGTGTCATGGAAGAGGAGGAACATGGACTCGTTAGAACGAGATATGTACCATACTTGCCTTCTTCTTTGGCTGGAGAGTCTTCTGAAGGCCCCTCGACCAAGACATGCATCAAATCAATTTCTGAGGCCGGTACATCGGCGTGATGGCATATCCACATCCTTCTATTGGTGGGCTATCTGCTTTCGGGGTTTCTTCAGGTGCTGACGCTACAGACGTATAACCATCACTTTTCGGGATATAGGTATTTGTGTCATTATTATTATATTTAGTATTTTTTATAATAATTGGTATGATTGCATATATATAAATATTTAATATAGAAGATGGTGCTTGATTGACCCCTTAGTTGGACTAGTTGCTAATGAACCCAACTAGATTTGTCATGACCCATAGTATAACCCATTTAGTTAGTCATGGTTGACTAGTTAAATAGAGGGAATAAATAGAATATCCCATTATTACTATTAGTACCCTTTTAATTAAAAAACCCTTAATTAGTTAAACCCTTCATAACAACTTGAGAGGGCAATTTGGACAATATAAACTAACTAACCCTAACCCTAGGTGTGGTCGGCCCTATTTAGAAGGGAGGAGCCTCATTAATGCTGATCACTTCATCCCCTTCCTCTTTATTTGGTTCATCCTCAAATTCCTCCATTTTTCTCCACCAAATTCCTTCAAACTAATCCACATCCTTCTCATTATCATCCCCATGGAGAGCTAGAAGCTTGAGGATTATAAGAGGCTAGAAGAAGAGGAGTATTACTAGAAGTTGGTGTACATTCTCATCCTTGTGCTCATTTAAGGAAGCACATTGGAAATCTATCTCCCAATAGGTAAACTCTTATTTCCCTTGTTATTTCAATACTAGAATGGTGTAATAGACCCATATGAACCCTTCATTGGCTTAGGGCTACCCATAGGAAGAAAAACTAGGTCTATATGAGGCTATTGGTGGAAGCTATATGGAGTTTTGTGTCCATTTGGAAAAAATTCTGAGATTGCACACCAAGTGTTTGTTGAAATGACAAGTTAGTCATTTTTTGCCTAGCATTCAGTTTTGCACCTATTTAGCGATGTGTATACTCATTAGAGATAGGTATACATATTTTTTAAGTGTTTTATATATATATATATATATATATATATATATATATATATATATATATATATATATATATATATCAGTGAGTGTGTGAGTGTGTATCAGTCCAGACTGTATGTGTGTGTATAAGTGTGTGTAAGGGTGATGTTGAGTTAGGGTAGTGATGGGAGCAGTAGGGTATCTGTGTGCAGAGAATCACAAACATTAGTATTAGTGCTAGTATTTCATGGGATACGGGTGAGTATCAATATTTAGGGTGCATAAATTGTATATGTACATTGGTGTGGGATATTCATGACTGATACATTGGTGTATCACTGTGTATCAGTCAATAAATGAGGGGAGGATTGGTTCACTTAGGACAGTTGCAACAACAATATTAGTGCAGTGACAAATGTAGAGGGGAGTGGTTCATGTCACAATACAGTGACAAGTGTATGAGGGAGTTGGGTAACTGTATACCTGTGAGTGTATGTTGTGAGATGTATTGGGTTAAAGTATCAGATAGAAGTGTGGGAAGGAATTAGAGTGCATAGTGAATTATGATACTCTAGGTAGAATCAAGCATCTAGCGCACAAATGAGGGTAGTTAGTGTTGTCAAAGAGAAAGGGGGATACCTGATGCAGCTTGAAACCTTGTATCAGTGGAAAGGGTATTGGAGGATTGGGTAGGCAGATGGGATATAGAATGCACCAAGTGCATTATTGACTTGCTTGTACAGACAAGTATGTAGGCAGTATATACTGCATATGAGCAGTAGTGATTCAAAACAGCTATAACTTAAATGCTGGAGTACAGTTGCAACATCAGTAGGCAATTAAGGAGGGGCCAGGTATCTGGTTCAGTTGTGTCCAGCAGTCAGGAAGCTCGAGTTAGGTTCAGATGTGAAGGGGGAGACTTGGGGGTATCAATTGTGTGGAAGTGAGTAAAATATGTGGGTGTATGAGAGTGGCTCTAGGTTTGGCTATTTATGGCAATTGGTTAGTGTATCGAGGGGTGTCCAATAGGTATTAGGGTCATATATGATATGTGGGTGTGTGATACACAAAGTATTGACATATTTGAGTGTTGAGCCAGTATGGTTTAGAGTATCAGTGAAGTGCCTGAGTGTATCTAGTATAGGTAATAGTGTGAGGTTACCTAAGATGCTAAGGTATTAAGATAATGGATGTATAGCTAGGATACTAAGCTAAGGTATGGATTCTATGTTAAGATGATAAGTAGGTAAGTGATATGTATAAGTGATATTAGTATATAAGTTATATAGCTATGTAATATAACTAGTTGTGATACCTAGCACCGATACCTATTACCCACATGAGTATTGACCTAGAAATATAGGGTTGACCTAGTTTTGACTAGAGTTGACTGATGCTGACTAGTTTGACTCCAAAAGTTAACCTTGACCGAGTTTAACCCAATTTGACCAGAGTGACATAGTTTAGCCTAGAAATCACCAATTTTATTTATTTTAACTCATTTATCTTTCATCACCTAGTAACCTGTAAATTCATATATAGGTTTTTGTGATACCAGTTCGGACACCGTTCTACCCTATTTGCTTAGGACCTCAGGCGAGTACATTCTCTGTTAGTTTTCAGTACTTGATAGTGTATATATCACATGTTCTAGATTTGTTTTACTTCATTCTAATACCATGATTACACGGGCTAGTATTGTATGGATCGAGTCAGGATATGTTATTTATTTGACACATGCATCGGATACTTCTTACACATGTACTTTTCGTGTGCTTGGGTATTCCTTGTGCTCGTATCTATCATATGCTTTATGTGCTTATATTATATTCATGTGCGTAACATGTCGTGATTGGATCCATGAATATTAGTCAGGGAGGGGATATTAGGAGTTGATTATGTAATCAAACCCTTTAGAGTATTCGTGTGCATATCAATTACATCCTATAAGTGTAATTGAGTTACCTTAGTATATTCGTGTGCAACCTAAATCGATCACATAATGAACTTGTACTCTGAGGCACTAGTTAGTATCATCAGTCTTATTTATAATTCTCTTATTTATAGTTCACACCATATTACCTGTTTTTAGTTTTCCAGTTATTTTTCATGTTTATATGTCTAGTTCAGCTGTATTTTCCATTTCTTACTTACCTGCACATCTTGTATTCTTTTCTATTGCTGTTATATATTCTCTACCATGTATATGAAACTGCTTTCAGAGTTTTGTACTTCACTCCAATCCTGACTGGATATTTTTTTTCAGACGGCTACTAAGAGGATTGATGTCCTACCTATTACGGCCCGCAGGACAGAGAGCTAGCTGAGGTAACACCCTTAGCCCAGGATGATCAGGCACCAGTTGTCGAGGAGACACATCTAGCTATAGCAGACCCTTAGCTAGCATTTATTATACTGGATATGTCTCCAACATTATACTATGGCAGTTGATTACATTGTGACCATTTATGTTTATTGTTAGCCTCTAGACATGTTGTTATTATGACTTGTGAGTCTCTTCCGTTTATGACATCGTGCCATTATCGATCTCTAGTTTGATTGATTGAGAATTAATGTTATATATTCATCTTGTTCTTCTTTTGGAGTTAAGTTACCATTGATAGGTTGTATATATATCTTGCATGAGTTGTTAGATAGTATTGTAGACCTTTACAACGATCTACCGTCGATGATGTGGCGTAGGCTGGACGTACCCATAACTCATGCCCAATTTTTAGGTACATATCATGACAAGGCAATCCCGATGATCTGTTCTGGATGCTTCCGAAGCAATAGTGGATGAACCCTCTTCCAAGGCCACTGTTGTGCAACCTGACATCGTCATACGGGTTAGTGGCAAAACTATGGGGCATCCTGGTACATTTGTCCCTAGTCGCGGTTCTTCCCAGATGCCTGTTGCCAGGTTGCCAGGTGTCCAGACGCTTCTTACGACCATGAAGGACTTGGTCGCAAGTAAGACCGCTAGTCGCCATTCTGTAACGACTTTGTCTCTTGGGCTGTCGCGCACCATCGTACCCGTGGTTACTTATTATTTCCTACCCCTTCTGACTCCGGCTATGCTGGAGGAGATTGACGAAACTGTTCGGATCTCCCTATGGAACTTTTATATGTTTCTGAAGCAAGGGATTAAGAGCGTATTAGAGCGGAACAACTCCTTTGCCTGGGCTAAACACTTTGCCGTGGGCCAGGTCAACTCTCTGAGGATCCTCCTTTGTTTTGAACAAACGGCCGACCTCCTGGGCCAGAAGGTGATTGAAGTGGAACAATGTCTGACGGAATTACAGCAGTACCAGCAGGTAGACATGGAGAGATTGATATCCCATGAGTATGGTCAGCTTCTAGAGGCCATAGAGATGGAGAATGCCTTTTATGCTTTGTCTAAGGAGGATTTGCACCATGACCTCCAGGGTCTGCAGAAGGAGCATGACGGATTGAATGGTCTCTGGGAGGATTGTCTTGCAAGGAAAATAAACCTGACTCAAGAAGTGGATGAGGTGACTGAGGAGATCAGAAAGATCCAGGTCAAACTTGATATGCTGGAGAATAGTCTCCGAGAAGCCCAACAGGAGGAGAAGGCTATCCGAGCTTAGGAGAGCCAAGTGGCCAAGAATACGGTTGTCATCGGAGTTACTATAGAGAAGCTAGAGGACAAACACGAGTCATATGCCCGTTACGAGGACCCCAAGGTCATGGCTAGAGAAGTCGAGCGTCGGGCCCGAGTGTGCTTAGATAACAATATCATCCGACTTCATGGGCGAATAGAGGAATTGTGTACTTATCAATAGCGTCAGTAGTCTCCTTTTGCTTTTCTTTTTTATTCATCAACATTTTCCTTTTTCTTTTGCTAGACTTCGGATTGGGGTATTAGTAAACCCTCAAATATAGTTTGCTTTATTGTTTTCTTTGCACAAAAAGAAATAGAAGTTTTTTTTAATTATGTGTGAACTTTGGATATTATACTAGAGGTAATATGGACATAGTACGATACCGTAGTTATTAAGGACGTCTCACTGGGGGATCTTTGGTGGACCTTATTAATTTATGTGCACTTAGAGTGTAAGTAATAAGTTCGAAATGAAACTCTATCAGAGGTGATATGGACGTAATAGATTTTACTTCTTGCGCACTTGAGTGCATGTAATAAGTTCAAAATAAATCCTACCAGAGGTGATATGGATGTGATAGGTTTTGAGATAATTCTGCTAGGGAATTTTTATGGACTTATCACCCTTGGTGTACCTAGGGTTTGGTACAGGTGATAAGTTTAGATAACAATCGACATCAGAGGTATTATGGACGTGATAGTAGATAGTCAAATAGTGAAGTTTGCCCATATATAATATAGACATGGCAAACTCTACTGGGGAGAGTGTTAGGACAGTAGTTCTGAGGTGATATGGACATGAACTAGCATCCCAAGGAAATAACTAAGGAGTAGTTTTACTGATGGTCGCTCCACTGGGAAACTTTTGAGGATCTATTATCTATTGCATATTTAGGACTCTTGAATACAGATAATGGCTTTTACAGTAGTTTGTATGGAAGAAGTGCATATTGTGCTTACATACTTGTTGGGGATGAACAATGGGGGATGTAAATACTGTATATTTTTGTTGTCCTACTATATGATGAGAGGAGTACAAGTATAAATTAGACATAGTATTTTTTGAGGAACTTGTCATTGATAGTCATCATGAGCAAGTCTCCGTTTGGCTTTGCAAGTAGGTAGGCACCGTTGGAATATATAGATTCCACAATGAAAGTGCACTACCATCTGGGTTGAAACTTTTTGGCTGTCTTGTGCATCATGACCATCGGTCTTCTTACGGCTAGGACAAGGTCACCCACTTAGAATTTTCATTCTTTGACATTCTTATTAAAAGTTACGAAAAGACGTGCTTGATATAGCTTAATGCGTTGTTGAGCTAGGAAATGCTTCTCATCAAGTGCTTCTAACTCTTGAAGTTGTCGGTGGTGGTTGTCATCAATGGTCAACGGTCAACTGGTTGGAGAGTGCCACTCAGAGTGAGGGAATTTGGACCTCGAGAGGGAGGACCTCTTCGCTTCTGTAAACCAAGAAAAATGGCGTGCTGTCGGTTGGGGTCCAGACCGTTGTACGATAGGCCTAGAGACATTCACCCAGCTTCTCATTTCAGTCGTGCTTATTGGATGACATGAACTTCTTGAGGATCTTGATGATTTTTTGTTGAATGCTTTTGCCAAACCATTTGCTGCTGGTTGTAGGTGGTTGAAGCTATATTTTGGATTCGATTTTTATCACAAAATTGGTAGAAAGTGCTTCTCTTTGACGAGGGTGACTACCCCCAAAATCTCAGTGTCTGTTCCTTGCGAATCATCGTCCTCCCAGAATATCGGGTTGACATAGAGCTCCGGATGATTGCTACCCCAGTACCACCCCTAGTTGGTGCCAGATTTAATTTTGAGCGAGTGCCAAAGAATACCCCTTCTGTAGGCAAAGCTGCTTGTCCTCTCCTTCTCGATACGCTGGCCAAGAGTTGAGGGTTAGAGGTGCGGGACTTTCGACCTCCCCTTGTAGAAAGAGACTTCCAAGTGGAGCAACATGAGGTGAAGGGCAGGTCCTCCTCCTTTAGTACTTGAACCTAATTTTTGGGATACTATGGATGGGTGCTCTTAGTTGCAGTCATTGAAATATCGACTTCCTGTTTGTAGGTATCGCTACTTTAGCATAGCAGCAATTGATGACAATATTTGCATAGTGGTGCCCCGGAGGGGACATCTCACAGGCCGTGGTTGCCTCCCTCGCATTGCGCTTATGATTGATCACATCACGCAAGTCAGACGATGGATGATTCACCTTTATATCCCCCTTATTAGCATGGGTAGACCGAGCACGTAGGTGATATTTTTACTCCTGACCTGGGGTTCGTACAAAAACTTTCTCCAAGTCACTAGTGGAAGACTTTTGAGACTGACCCTGTCCCCGCGCCACTACGGGCTGGGAGCATGGGTCGATCTTGTATAGTTATCCGTCAGGGGCAGGCATAATAGTTAGCGGTGTGTGCTGATGGATAGCCAGATGAGTCGTTGTCTTGGCATGGCACGCTCGAACTGCCCTAGAATTTCTCGTCTTCACATGTACTGGTGTGTAGTACGAGGAGTCCAAGTTTGTCCCTTCGTCAAGGTGGTACATGGAGTCAACACTGCATGAGAGTTTGTTGAAGACAGAGCCTTTGACCCCATCCGGAGCGCATGCAGCTACCTGTCTGCAGCTATAGTTGGGTGCTGCAAAGTTTTTCTATGGCCTTCGTGGTAGGTGCATGGACCGTGCCTCAGCCCCCAAACTTCTGGCATCGTAATATTTTTCTTTTCCAAAGTTCAAGTGCTGAGCAGCCTTCTCCTCAGAATGCGGCATCCGCATGGACAGGGACAGCCTGGGTGGACGTATGATATGCGTCCTTAGCAGCAGGAAGAGATACATGGAGCATATGCTCCACAGTTGGGCGAGGCACAATGGCATTTGTAACCCATGTCCTGCGGGTCATCTTAGGCTTTGCTAGCCGAGGTGAAGGACTCGCGCTGCCCTCTGAAAGCACTTCTCGAAAGCCTGCTGGTCGAAGCGTACAACCAGCATCTTCTGGGTCGAATCCAGTTTTGCCGCATCAGACTGCTTTACAATCTTCTCATAAGTGGAGAAGAAAGTCCCCAGCAGAGTTGCCACTTTGTTTGCCATTGATGCAAGCTTGAACAAGCTTTATTATTTAACAAATAAAAGAGTACAAAGAGATCCTAGACAGAAAAGCTAAATAAAATATTTTTGATTCTGGGGAATGTGACGATGGAGATCGAGAACTGCAGCGACTCCTTTATTCTGTTGACGGTCCGACGAGGGAATGAGAAATGCTTTATTTTGTTCTCTCTCATGTGCCTATTTGTGTATATGTCTGTCCTTCTGTTCACGTGTGTGTGTCTGTGTGTGGGTATGCCATCCTGATATTTGTAGCCATCCAGGCGGGGTGGCTCATGCGCGCGCATATGCTATGCGCCTCTGTTTGGTGGCCACATGGGGCTCCTTCAACAGAATACGATTGCAACTGTGGACGCATACCATGGTCAGGATATCATGTGGCCTTGGTTGGGATATGTTGTTGATAAAATTTTGATAGAAATATAGGATTATTTTTAACACATTGTGTGCGTGACTTGGTCAACTGGACACGTGGTCAGCATGTATAGCTTTGGGGCCACTTACCCATTATACTCATGTCGTGTATAGTTTTGGAGATACCTACCTATTATACATCTATTTAGACCTGTCCTAGTATTATTTGGGCCATCAACCCATTATACACTTGACCTGTATATTACCTGTTGTGGCTTGTTATAGCGCACGCTCGTCATGCCTATAACTGTGTGGTTGTTTTCTTGTCTTGTTTTATTCTTGTGCTTGTCAAATCATTATCTTGTCCAGTTCTATGCGAGGAACATCATGTCTAGGATGGATTTGGCAGAATGACACACCCAAAATCCTGAAATAAACTGCTAAGGATTAATGACTAGTTTTAAATGATTAGAGCATCGGGAGGGGAGAATATCTAGTTTGCATGGAGTCTAGTTATCTTAAGTCAGCTTGAATGGATTTGTAGCATGTCGTCGAGTACGGCACACTTCTAGCACACCGTTGAGTGGGGCACCAGTACATCTTTGTTTATTTTGTGGTCCGGATAGCTTGGATAGACTGTAGTGCATGCAACCATGGAAATTATCAACTATTGCAACTTGTTAGTAATTAGGAAGTGTGATAACTCTAGTTAGCTAACACAAAAGTCGTACTTCTTGTTTGGCCGTGATTATTGGATGTAGTCCATTTACTGCTATAATCTTGTACTAGACCTTGTCTCGTATATTTATATTTTCTTGCTCCTGCCATGATCCCGACACTGTACTATATCTGTTCTAGTTTACTTTTCTTGTCCACTTCACTGTATATGCTACCTGTACCCATTTACTTATATACTTTTGTCCCCCTTGTATGATTTCGTATATATTCACCTTACAGGAATCCTATATATGTTCACCTGATCCCAAACATGTCACCCATCCAATTTTCTTTACATGTTTTTCGTTATTATTTTCCTGTTTCCTGGTGCACCTTATATTATTTCGGGTAGTTATATGTTGCTTAGGATCTTGTAGCTCTATGTTGTATTGCTGGTTTTAGTTCATAGTTTGGCCTCCTTTGTGGTACTTGCTATTTAGGGTCTGACCCCACTATTTTTGCTTGGCTAGATCTGGTAGTGAAGCCAGGGGATCTTCTATACCTTCCCAATGATGGTGACCACATGGAGCACCAGACCTATTGAGTGGGTTCCTATCATGTTCTCCCACTTATTGTATATATTCTTTTGAGGCATATAATTTCGAGCACCTGTTAGCTCATATTTTGGACTTGATACATCACCTAATGGACATGACATGATTAGCGTATTCTAGACTATAGCTAGAGTTGATAATGTATGACTTACACTTTTGCTAGTTCTTCATTTTGTATTACTAACTTCATGATCATCTATGTATATATGGTTTGGGAAGCTTTACTATCTTGTTTCTGATGGTCATATTTTTTGTATATTCTGGTTTTCTGCTTGAGATTCAGACACTAGGATTGCTTGACCTAGGTTGACTAATGGCTTGTAGTATTAACCCATCATGTCTATTCACAGTCGTGGCCGTATTTTGGGGTACTGGAGTACTCTGGTATACGTAACTGGCTTTGTCAACCACCGCTCTCCAGTATTCTGGTTTTGTGGCATGACATTAACAACATATATGAAGCTTCTATTTATCTATTACATATACTAGGCATCACCGATCTAAGGATATACAAGGAAAGAAAACAAAAAATTGTTAAGGTGTGAAGGAAAAAAAGAAGGGTCAGAACCGCCCAGTGAGTACAAAATTCATTGAAGAAGGAGAATTGCTTCTAAATGATCAAACTTTAGCTACACGTCCTCCTGCAATGATACTAACGTTGAATCAATACACTTATTCTATCATTCCTCTCTAATAGAATTCTCAGAATGAATACAAAAATTAATGAAAGCGGACAATAGAAACAATCATCAAAGACCAATACAAAAGTGCATTCATCAAAACCATGCAGCAAAAACGTCTAACAAAAACTATAATGAAAGGATATGGAATATATAACTCATTCACCAAGACACAATCCACTGCATTTAGGACTCATTCCAACAGAAGTCAATCCATGAATAGGAAAGGTTCTCTTTGCATTCATCCATATCGATTAGATGTCGAAAGGTACCCTAATACTCATTTCTGGCTGAGTTAAACTAGCTACAAGCTTACACATAGTGCGCCGTCCAGAGCGAGGCATTACACTGATAGGTCGTGAAAGTGTTCTTCTTAGGGACGAAGTTAGAAAGTATTTTCTCTCTTAGAGAATAGCGTGCGTAGTCGCACTGTCTACCAGATATCTAACATCCCCACTTGTTATACATGAGCAAAGATTAATTAAATTTTGATCACATATTTACATTAAATATAAAATTAAATTAATTAATCCAATAAAATATTATTATTATTATTAAGAGTAATATCCATAATTGAAACTACAAATCATCACTTATTAATTCTAAGGCATGAGACACACACATCATCACTATCTACTTATACTTTCATCTCCTAGTGGAAGTTTCTAAACTCAAACATAGTGTCAATTTTTGGATCACATACGCTAACCATATTGGTCTCTCTGTGTTGCTATAGTGAATGGTACATTTTTGTAATATGAGCAGGTACACGACATGTGTGAGACCAGTGGTCTTTTCCACCATAACGATAACACATGTTGGGGTATTGAAAGTAAAAGCATGATCATTCGTCTTCTTTCTCTTGAGGTTGTTGGGTTTGGTAGCTAATTAGGCATTTTTGTTACCTTGGTATCCCCTTTGGTGGTCTTGATTTCTTTTTTTGCGTGGTTGGATTTCTTCGTCCTGTCGTGACCCTGATTTCAACCTCAATAGTTTTGACATCTAGCATCCCTGCATTGGCTTTAGGCAATAGGATGGCATTTGTGCAACTTTGGCAGACCTGATGGTTCTTATCAAGAGTTCAATGTTCTTTTTAGTGAATTATTGGGACCGTAAGCTCCGATATCGTGCTCTGATACCATGTTTCTCAAACTTACCGCATCAGAAACTAGGATAACCTACTTGAGATAACCAATTACCCGTCTAAAGCAAGCTCCAATATAGACAAAATACAATATATGTTCGGTGACTATGTCACATAGACAAATCCCAATCTATATAACTTCAAGTGGAATTACAAGATTGAATAAACTATGTTCAATCATTTGTCCAAATATTCAACTCCATTACCAAACTCAAGTAGAAAGAAGAAGATTATAGTTAACTTGAAAACACTCACCCTACCCATAGTGATCTCCTGTATGAAGACGATGACTCTCCGTACAGATCTTCTCTTCCAGCTGTCATGGATGAAAAGCCCTAAAAGTGAAGTACGGACTTTTTCTTAGATTTTCTATGAACTTACCCCTCGAATCTCCATCATGAGCCTCCTATTACCTCCACCCTCAACATATATATATAGTAAAAAACCCTATTTTAGGTTATATGAACTCCTAAAATAGGAAACCCTATAATAGAAATATTATTACTAAAATAAGAGACCCTACTTAAGGTAATAGGAAACCATAAAACAGTCCAGCATTAATTATGGACTTCCAAATCTAATCAAATCAAATCAAATATTTGATTTAGATTTGGACCCCACAAATATGTAGTTACCAAAACCAAACTGGAACCAACATACTCCCCCTCCAGTCTGATGAAGGGAGTTGACCCCATGGCTCCTCTGATGTCGCCCCGCAAAAGAGTTCTTACTCCACCTTGTCATTGATGTTCGATCCCCTGAGTTTCTTTGCATCTTTATTCATCTTCAGCTTCTCGACAACCACGTCGATGCTAGCTGCCATGCATAGCACCTCCTAAAAATTGGTCTCCTACTGACATCAATAACTCGGCCAAGACCGAAGTCCCTAACGATAAATCTCACTATAAGCCTAGGATGCATATCCCCGACTTCTATCTTCTACTGGAATGTGCTCCCATTCCTACAAGCTTCTTCACCCTTGCCTGGCCAAACCAAGCGAACAGCGCGATTCCCTCGAGATTCAATCTCTTGAATATGTCCACCTTCGTGTCTGACAATGAAGCTCCCCCGTACACATGTATCCTCGACAAGATCATCATATACTGTGCACGTCGTAGATGACCCACGGCTCCTCCAGAACTATGCAAATGGAGATGTACCGCCTCAAATTGAGTTTGTTGCACACCTTGACCTCCTCCCTGGCTTTGAACTGCAAAAACTAATGTCGCTCCATTAAGCTTTGGCAAACCATCAGAAACAAAAATCATATTTGTAGAATAACACCCACCTAAAGACCGAACAATTTTTATGGAACCGACAGACTGATCCTCAATCTTTGACTCATCGCTATTCGTCATTTTGTCTCGATGAATTGAATCCTCCATATCCCTCAAAACATCTCAAAGACCCTATAAAGCAAGTTCCTGGTGATCCACAAACTCATGTTGAACACCCCTCGAGTCTACATCCGATATATGTGGCATGCTTATACACCTTAGTAGCTTAAGTCTGTATATAACACAGTATACATCTCCTGAAGCCAGCTATTGGGAACCCTTCGTAAGCTTCTAATCTTCGTCCTCAAATATGCTATTATATCCATCATCCGCCAGCCTCCCTACCAAAACCAAGTTGTAGCGCAAACTCGGTACATGTTATACCCCTTGAGAACGAGCTTCTCGCTAAGCTCTGTTGTTAAGTGCATGTCACTGATGTCCATAACTGCAGCCATCTTCTTGTTGTCCATCTTCACACGTCCAAATATACTACCTTGGTATGATGTGAAGATCCTCCTCTATGGAGTGAAGTGATATGACACACCCGTGTCCATAACCTAATCATCGTTATGACACGAGCCACAAGGTTCCTCTGCGTTAGTTACTGCAGTGATAAGATCTCTTATAGCCATGAGATCTACCTGATCATCGTTGCCTTATTTGTAACGTTCCAGTCCCAAAATACCGAGGGACTAGGAATACGTAACATGCCAGCTACGCATTCGACCAGACTCTGGTCTGACTCGAATACGTATAAGCTTTATAAAAAGGGTAACTATCTATAAAAATACCTATGTCTCAATCCACATAAGAACAAGGTATCAAGAATGAACTATATGTGCTAAAGTCGGCCGCCCAGTAACACATAAGCTCGAATAGACTCGAGAAATGAATATGAGTCTATAAAACTAGGCTACATCAGCAGATGAATAAATAATATGAATAAATATCCATAACTCCGATAGAAATGATATAAGTACCTGGCACCAATGTCAGCAAGATAAAGCAACACACATCAGCAACTCCAGGCAGGCTCCACAATAGTCTATGCTGCAAAACTGGCAAGGGACCAGGTCCTCAAAGGGACGTAACAAGGTACAAGAAACCACATGTAAATAAAAATCGTATACTTCCATATACTCAAGGGTAAACTACAATAACTGTCTAAGTACTATGCAAATGAGAGCATCACTCGTACTCAGGCTGATACCACTACAGGCTCTGTGTCGGGGAGCCCATAGAGGCAAGTAGTATCTCGTAGGTCCAGTACATGTGCCAAAGCTCTGGTCAAAGACTAAGGCACTCTCCAGTAACATAAGTATATATATAAATAATCAGCATGTAGTATGGTGTGTCTCTCCCCACCCAATGTAATCTCATGTCTCATGTTCATAACACGTAAGATTATGACCTCTAGTAGTACAACGAGTCATAATGATATCTCTATATATGCAAGTCTCATGTCATAAATCCAGTAAGCCTATACAGAATCACCATAAATAACTTAGGAAATATTCTGTCACATGAATAGTGCCAAATATCCTATGGTATGACGTATTTGATAAAGCAAGCAAGTAAAAATATATATGATCATGGTATCAACTCTCTAATAACGTTACACGACTTCGCGTACAGTGTTGACACCCAAACCTTATTCGGATGCTAAGCAACGTCTCACGGTCCTAGGTTGAACAGGAACATCACAAGAATATATAAAAACACCAGCCGATAATATGATAAGTTTTACTGCAAGTTGGTAAGGTACACTTGTCTGCGTTCTGAACTCCGTAAGTTGCTCCTATAAAAGTAGAATCTCCAGGTACGCCTCCAATTACAGAAACAAATATCACCATTGCTTTCAGAATACATGAAATAGCTAGGATTGACTACCCATAAGCCCAATTTTGGACACAGGGACAGAATTGACAGTTTCTAGTCAAAGCGGGGTCCACAGGTGGCCCATTTCGCACCAAAAAAATATGCCAGAGACAAAGTTAACTTAGTGTCTATGAGTCCATAACAATGATACAAACCCAATGGAACATCCAGAACTGGATTCTTATGAGCCGGTCACGAAATCGTCATTCAAGTGGAATCGTAGGGCCCACGAAATAGGATTTTATCAACGTCTCAGAATCAAACTAAACTTGGGTCACAGGACCAGCGTAACGCTACAAATCCGATGGTATAAGTTTTGTTGCAAAATGACAAGTACATACGAAATTATGACGAGTGTCAGAACTGGCTGATACGAGATTTTTTGACGGATACGCATTGATTCCCATGTGCACGCACATCCAAATCAACTTCTGCAAAATCTCATACTTCCGTGTTGACGATACGTGTCTTTCAATGCAATTCATACACAATGAAGTTGCCTCATTTAGCAGGACGCACCCCGTTTCGGGAAAGTTTGGGTTTAAAAAACCAAGTTTTTGACGGATTTCAACAGTAAATAAATCATATCATAATCATCAATAAAATAAACTAATTAAAGAAATTAAAACTTGGTTATGCTGTCTTTAATTAGGAAAAAGAAAAATAAATTTGAATTTTGTTTCATTTGTTTGAAAGAAAACTGCTCTGAAAATGGGGTGTTGGGACTGTTTCTAATGATCCCAAAATCAAGTTTTTTCTTGATTTTGGATCACGATTTGCGAACAACACAGAACGATTTTAAACAAACTATTTGAAGGGAGTTGAGGGCGTATAGGTTGTGAGTTTACCTACGAAATTTGTTTAAAAAATCATGGAGCGAGGGAGGAGAAAACTAGTTACGAAGTAGGGTTTCGGCCACGCTCCTACTGTTGCTGTTCCCGCGCCATTTGTGCTCTCGCGGCCGGCGGTACACGGTCGTCATCGGCGACGGGGTGTCCACAAGCGGCGCATGAGGTCGTTGGTCGTCGGGGCTCGCCCTGGAGGTCTTCGGCGGATTGATACTGCTTCCGTTGATTCCCACGAACGCGCTCACTCGCGTTCTGTTGCGGCCGCTGTAGAAGCATGAAAAAAAAATGCTTGGAAGATCTACGCAGCGTCTTGATACAGAGCAGCGTAAGCAGAGGCCTTCAGAGCCATCCAGCGTAAAACAGGGTTCTTTATCGCCTCAATGGCGTAAAACCCAGCCGCTCTCAAAGCAGCGTTAAAGCGTACGAGGAACGCTTCGTATTCTCGAAAAGAAACTGTCCAGTCACGCAGTAAACCTGACCTCTGACTCCTGACAAAAAGTGCTGCACAGCTACCCAAACGACGGCTGGGAACGGGGGCAGACCCTTCGGGACGCGCTCCATAGTATGATGGCGGATCTCAGCATTTAATGTAGAGGATTTGGTTAAAATATCACCAAACTGGCGCTTACTAAAATCCCCCGGCGTAAACCGCTCTTTCGCGTGCAAAGAGAACACGCTGCCTTATTTTACACAGGCAAACATAGGCTGTTTTACGCTCCGCAGAAGACAAACCGCCTGCCACGTCAAAAGCTGCACTTCGTACAGGGCTCGAGGCACGTCTCTCCGCCAAAGCACACAGAGCGGTGACAGTGTCCCCTCAAGGCACGTCCCTCCGCCAAAACACACAGAGCGGTGACAGTGTCCCCTCAAGGCACGTCCCTCCGTCAAAACGTACAGAGCGGTGACAGTGTCCCCTCAAGGCACGTCCCTCCGTCAAAACGCACAGAGCGATGACAGTTTTCCCTCAAGGCACGTCTCCGCATTTAATGCACGGATGATGGCAAATCTCTGTCAAAGATTTGATTATATCTCCAAAAGCCGTAATTCCGGCTAAAAATGTCCACATCAGCACCCTGGCACGGTACGCAGCAACTTCTACGCCCATTCAGGATCTGTGCTCAAGCGGCTTCTACGCCCATTCTGGTATGATATGCAGCGGCTTCTACGCCCATTCAGGGCCTGTGCTCACTCGGCTTCCATGCCTACTCAGTCTCTACGACTACTCGGCTTCCACGCCTACTCAGTCTCTATGACCACTCGGCTTCCACGCCTACTCGGCTTCTATGCCTGCTCGGCTTCTATGCCCGTTCGACTTTTATGCCTACTTGGCTTCTATGCCATGGTGACGGACATTTGGCTTCTACGCCAACCTCTTCTACACAATGGATACCTACCCACGTGGCTTTTACGCCGTGATCTTAGTAGCAACCGTACGTGTTGTGTCCCCTTAGTTGGACCCACGTCACCCGCTCAGTCAAAAGATCATCTATACGTAGGCATTGGTTACTTTAACCGTTGTGTAAAAGGGTGCTGTACTTTCCACTTCTCGGTTGCTACACCAACGGAATGGTCGCTGTCACCAAAGACTCTATAAATAGAGGCCCCTGTCAATGGGAAACAAGGTCGAAAAATTGGTCAAGAAACCGATATCAGATCCAAGGTCGAAAAATTGGTCAAGAAACCGATATCAGATCCAAGGTCAAAAAATTTGGCCAAGAATACCAATATCAGATCAAAGCTCAAAACTTTGAAAGAAGGATCGAACAAGGTCACCGAACCGGAGATCAAGAGGGAGAGACGATCGCAACCTCCGAAGCTGCATCCTGTCTTCCACGACACTTCTTCAACATCATGTATTCCAAGGGCTAAAGTGATCGATCGCAGATCAGACACCTATAGCAATTTATACCCAGATTAAATAAATTATACTCCCGCATCCTCGTATAGGATCGAATTGTACAAGTTTGTTTGTAAACCAAAGGGCACGGGTCTCGTATAAACCCTGTCATTGAAATACACTTTCATTCTTTCGTTTAATACCACAAACAAGATGGTGACTCTGCTGGGGACGTCTTTCTCTTCTGACGAGGAAGTAATTGCTCAACACGATGCGGTATCTGTAGGAACCGTGAAGAAGACACTGGTCGTTCATTTCGACCAGTCTGCCTACGAGGACATGCTTCGGACTGGGGGTAGCTCTCACTCTCTTTCCGTCCAAGACAACAGGAAGCTACGCAAAGTATGGATGCCCAAGACATCCTCCGCCGTTCCTGTGGACTCTCCGATCTCTCCGACCAATGAGGTGGTAGCATCGCTCCCTCCTTGCCCCGCACGTAAAATTCAGTCTCCCGCTACGCACGGTACAGACAAAACTTCTGGTAAAGCCTCAGCGCTAACACAGGAGTATCTACTGCGCTATACGCGCAGAAATCAGTCTCCCGCTATGCGCGGTACAGACAAAACTTCTGGTAAAGCCTCAACGCTAACCCAGGAGTATCCACTACGCTATACGCGCAGAAATCAGTCTCCCACTACGCGCGGTACAGACAAAACTTCGGGCAAAGCCTCAGCGCCGACCCAGAAGTATCCCCTGCGCTCCACGCGTAAGAACCTGTCTTCCGCTACATGCGGTACAGACGAAACTTCCGACGGTGCCTCAACGCCAAATCAGAAGAACAGATCACGCTCCACGCGCAAGACGACAACTGACCTCTACGACGAACCAGATGAGCGCCGTGATCTCCGCAAGAGGAAGCAAGCAGGCGAGTACTCAACTCCTCGGCCGTTACACCAGCGAAGAAGCAATCTGCCTATCCTTCGGATTACGCGGGAAGACGACGGTCGACTGAACACCTCTTCAGCTTTACGCCTGTCTGAGCGAATCTCCAAATCACGCCTGGGTAAGTCCCACGGCGCAAAACAAGCTCAAATTGCTACTCCTGACCTACGTGAATGCCTAATCCAGAAGCGTAAGGAGAGGGGACCTTCCAATATGTCTATTACGCCCCCTAGGGAACAATGTTGTAATAGTCATAAGATTGTGATTGACTGCTACTGTTCTAAAGCAAAACGATCGGTCTTCGACCAATTGAACTACTCTCAATCTTTCCCGGAAGAGGAGCACGCATATGCGTCCATGAACATGGCTTCACACATACCTAGAAGAGGGTCGAGCTCAAAGCGTCTTCCCTCTGGACCTCCGAGCCAGAGAAAATTCGAAGACCTCCTCAGGAACGCTGAAGCTGGGGTATTCCAAAACACCCGTGCAAGGTCACAGCAACCAGCTCCGTACTCGTCTGATTCTGACGCTGGGGGTCGCCGATCTCCCAGATCAGATGCCGAGAGTATAGAGTCGACTTCTGCAGCGACCTATACTTACCCTTCGACGACGCCCAGAGAAATGGGAGCTTACGCCATCGAAGACGAACGCGAGGGAGCTTCGCCATCAGGAGATGCAGAACAACGCATCACTGACCTGGAGACGTCGCTAAAACAAATGCAATCCGTAATGGAGAATATGCACCAGATGATACTAACTCAGCACGCGACTGCCATGGCTCAAACATCGGTTCCGCCAACTCAGATACATGTGGGGGTGGACTTGCCACCATCCAGCCCAAGCTAAGAACCTGCTCTAGATCAAGAGTCAGCAGTTCCTCCGCTTCCAACAGAAAATCCGATGCAGGCGGTCCGGGAGTTGAAAGCCCAGTTCGATGCCTTAAAGCACAAAGATCAGCTCAAGAAACTGGGAATCAACCAGCCATACCCAGCTATCTGGGAAGAGGTCCCTTTTCCTCCAAAATACAAACCTCAGGCGATGGCTCTGTTCGAGAGAAAAATATCACCAAGCCAATACATGAACTATTTCAGTATGATGACGGTGCTGCTACAAGGGAACGATGCCCTCCTCACTCGGGTGTTCAAAGGCTGCCTCTCAGGAGTAGCCTATCAGTGGTACCGTAGCTTGGCGGACAACTGCATTACTTTCTTCGAGGATTTCAAAGCTCTATTCTTCACACGATTCTACGAGGGAGGAATAGACATGTCTATGTCCTCTCTCATCGAAGTCAAGCAGAAGGAAAAGGAAGACGTTCGCATCTTCATCGAACGCTTTCGTCAGGCCACCTTACAGATGCCTCTAGGAGTTCCAGACTCAGCATTGGTGGACATTTGCAGGAAGAAACTCCTTCCCGTGGTCTCAGTGTTCACAGGACCATATCAGTTCCATGATTGGCCCTCGTTCATCCTCTCGGCGGTAGCCGCCGAAGACAACAGTCGCAAGGCGCGCGACAATGGCATCATGATCTTCGCCTCTGACAGAAGCAAGAGGTCATCCCCTGGCAGCGACCATCATCGTGGTCCCAAAGGGAAGGAAGCACTGGCAATCAACACGGCCAGGCCAAAGATTGCGGCGACCGCCCAAGCGAAACCGGGGGCTCTGAGGCCCGTCGAAGTCTACTCTTTCGACGACGACGATATCCCAAGTATCTTCGAATATCTCGTCAAAAGTGGCAAGATCACCCTCCCAGAACTAAGGCGGCCCCAGAAGGTCGGCAATACTGACGACCCAAAATACTGTATCTTCCACAGATACGTACACCACCCGACAAAGGCGTGCTATGTACTAAAAAGGAAGATCCAGGGGTTGATCGATGCTAAGGCCATCACTCTGCACAATACCGAGAAAACGGTCACGGCCAACATGATCTCTCTGCAGTTTGGCAATTTGCCTCCCCAAAAGGTCCCTGATGGTGTTACACCTATCCCCCGGGCAACGATGAACCTCGTTAACCTTCCCCCTGCTAGGGATCAAGGTCACAACCTGGTGCCCCTAACTATCCGGCGGGGCGAGATTATGTGGGTTCACCAAGATTTGGTGTTGGATCTCGAGAAAGAGACCAAGGCAACCAGGGCTACCCCCAAGAAGAATCCCAAATACAGATCATGCTACATGGTCACAACTTCTTCTACATCAGACGGAGACGAGGTACTTGTCGCAACCCGTTCAGGGAGGGCCTACCTCGACAACGATGGAGCAAATCAGGAAGGTGCGCCGGCTGACGCTCCAGCTACCAAACCTTCAGAGCAAGATCCCGTCGTGCCAAGCATCAGCTCTGCGAAACCTACTCCGGCGGAAAAGGCAAAACAGAAAGAAGTACGCTTCGACAAACCTGTGAAAAATATTCCGAGCAAAGGTTTAGAGAAGCCGTACAAATTTGACATCCTGGCCCAACTGGCCAATACGCCAGCCAGGTTGTCCATCTTCGAGCTACTCAGGCTCTCCCCCGACGCTCGTCTAGCCCTGAGTGAAGCACTAATGCAGGCGGAAGTATACTTGACCCAGCTCAAGTACCCCGACGAGGAACCAGTGGCATGTCCTCAATGCCACAGCGTGATGGAGGTGGTCCCGAATATCACTTTCACTCAAGACGACATGCTATTAAAACATAATAGACATGACAGGCCCCTCTATTACACCGGGTACGTCGGTTCCATGGAGGTCGATCGGATTCACATAGATCCGGGATCGTCGATCAGCATCATCCCTCGCAGTCTGCTCGGGCCACTGAGAATTCCTACCAGCGAGCTGGCTTACACTACCACTACAATCGTGGGTTTCAACGCCGGAAGGAGTAAACCATTAGGGAAGATTCGCTTGAGAGTCCAGATCGGCAACCTTAGATCAGTGGCCACATGTTACGTCATCGATTCAGAGGTATCCTACAACATTTTGCTGGGAAGACCATGGATCCACGACCACAACATCGTTTCTTCAACCCTACATCAATGCCTTAAATATGTAGACACACAAGGAAGAGGTGGCTGACCTAAACTCGTTTAAAGGAGTAGAATCCTACTATTCTGATGTCGTGTTATATTCCCATGACCACACGAAAGAAGTGCCAGGAGTGGCGAAGAAGGAATCCCACCGGGAGCCCGAAGAGCCCTCTGCCACACTACCACTGTCAATCAGAGTGAAAGGATGAACCGCTCGTCCAAAAGCCATAGAACCTACGGCTGTCCACCTGAGAAAGACCAAGTCAGAAGAAGGGGGTGATCCTCTAGTAATCACTTTGAACCGGAAGCCTCCACCCATAGTCATCAACCTTCGGCGCAACCAGCAGCCGACTGATGTAAATGCCACCAGGAACGGAGTTCCAGATGATAATAAATATCCTCTTTTCTGGTACATCGGTACTCAGATTCCGAAACATAAACCCACTCCACATGACGAGGTAGAACCAATGGCTCAAAAGTTCTTAGAAGCTATAAACTCCTACCGTCCGTATGTTTGGGAAGTAACGTCACCATCCGACGTCGTCACAGCATATGGGCCACATGAGGATTCTATCTTCATTGTCTCGCCTACCTGCAGCAGTCAGCATTCAATAATCTTTGGTCACATGCGGAATCAACCGACTGTCCAGGAAGATCCTTTCGATGACGATACCGGGAAAGTGCAGGTTCGCCAATACAGCCTGCAAGCGCAAAGGATCATGCAAAACATGGGCTACGACTTGAAGCGGAAGCCAGGCCTCAACTACGGAAGAGGCAGACGGACGCCGCCGCACGGCGACCCCCGCTATCGACAGACTCATCTCGGGTTGGGGTATGCCACCTCCCTCGCAACTTCCAAGCCAGATGAGGACCCATTTCCATCTTCCCAGAGCAGCTCGTCGTCCTCCGACTCACCTGATGTTCTCAAACTAACACTATCAGTAAATATGGTGATGACAAGCCCCTCAGAAATCGAGGAACAGGATACGAAGCCGTTCGAGAATGACCCCTGGGCTCAATAAATGGATACACAGTGGGAATTCCGCTTCGAGCAGAGAGTACCTCCCACCAAGGACGAAGTTATCCAAGTCAATGTTGGGGGTGAGCTCTCACCAAAGCCAATATTTGTCAGTAACAGTCTTTCCCCAGTCGAAAAGGAAGAGATCATACAGCTGATAAAGAAATATGTCAACGTCTTTGCATGGGGTTATGAGGACATGCCGGGCCTAGACCCGAGGGTAGCTACTCATAAGCTCAATATTTTGACCGATTCGAAGCCAGTAAAACAACACCAACGTCGGTTTCGCCCGGATATGATGGACGCCATCGAGGACGAAGTCAAGAAGTTGATAACCTGCGGTTTCATCCGGGAAGAACAACATCCCGACTGGGTCGCCAACGTTGTCCCAGTCATGAAGAAAAATGGGAAGGTACGTATCTGCATCGACTACCGAGATCTGAATGCGGCCTGCCCCAAAGATGAATTCCCCCTTCCCATCACGGACATCATGATCGACAACACCTGCGGCTTCGAGCGCATGTCTTTTATGGACGGGTTCTCGGGATACAATCAGATCAAGATGCATCCGGAAGACGAAAAGCACACTGCCTTCCGGACACCACTGGGGGTATATTGCTATACGGTCATGCCCTTCAGATTAAAGAACGCCGGGGCTACATACCAACGAGCTATGAGTAACATATTCTGTGAGCAGTTACGCAAGACAGTGGAATGTTACGTGGACGACATAGCTGTCAAAAGCCGCCTCAAAGGTGATCACGTTCGAGACCTGAGGGCGGTATTCGAGTTAATGCACCAGCATCAACTCAAGATGAACCCTACAAAGTCCTTTCTGGGGGTATCCAGTGGCAAATTCCTGGGATTTGTCATTACCACCAGAGGCATCGAAGTAGACCCTGACAAAGTTCAGGCGATCGTAGCAATGCGACCACCCCGTAATCTGAGGGAACTCAGGGGGTTCCAAGGACGTCTGGCTTACATCCGGCGATTCATATCCAATCTCTCGGGGAGATGTCAGCCCTTCTCTCACCTCATGAAGAAAGGTGTGTCCTTCATATGGGGCGAAACCTGCCAGCAAGCGTTTGGGAATATCAAGCGCTACCTAACCAGTCCACCAGTTCTGGTGCCTCCCGTCATGGGAAAACCCTTCTTGCTGTACGTTCGGGCAATGGATCATTCGCTAGGAGCTCTCCTTGCACAGAAGAACGATGCGGGTCATGAACAGGCTATCTACTACCTCAGCAGGATGATGGTCGGGGCCGAACACCGGTATAACCCAGTGGAGAAGGAATGCTTGGCTCTGATGTTCGCTATCCAGAAGACGCGACACTACGTCGCCGGCCAGACTATTCATATCATCTCCAGGATCAACCCTCTCCGGGTGCTGATGAGCAAGCCAAGTGCCCTTAACTCCCGACTCGCAACTTGGGCAATGCTACTGACGCCATATGACATGGTCTACGTCCCACAGAAGTCCATCAAAGGCCAAGCACTGGCCGACTTCCTAGTAGCTCATCCAATCCCGGAGACCTCCAAACTATACGAAGACATCCCCGATGAAGTTATGGAATATAATTTTGCAAGAGAAAGTGACGTATGGCAACTATTCTTCGATGGCGCCTCCAGAGTCGGTCCTAAGGGAAACGTTGTTTCAGGAGTAGGAGTCGTCCTAGTTACTCCAGATCAGCTCGTCATCTACCGAGCATATTCTCTTAGCGAGCCCTGCTCCAACAATGTGGCAGGATACAACGCCCTGCTAATCGGGCTCCAAGTCGCTAAAGAGCTGGGGGTGGAATCCCTGGAAGCTTTCGGCGATTCTCTGCTCATCGTCAACCAAGTCAGGGGGATATACGAAGTCCGGAATCCAGACCTCATCCCCTATCACCAAGCAACGGTCGAGATAGCCATGACGTTCAAAGGGTTCTTCCTAGAGCATGTACCTCGATCTCAGAATCTGGAAGCTGATGCCCTGGCCAGCCTAGCTGCGGACTTAGCCACCCCTATAAGAAGGCAGGATTCGGTAATCCTTCTTAACAGAGATTTATTCTGTGTGAAGAACAGCTGTCACCTAGAATGCAGCTACGCTGTAAACGCTGATCCTCCTACAAGAGATTGGACGAGTCCCTTCATAGATTTCGTGGCATATGGAATCTTGCCAGAGGACCCCAAAGAAGCAGTATCCGTCAAGAGACGATCGTTACGCTTCTACTTCGATGCATCTTCACAATACCTGTATCGCCGGACCTATGATGGACTGCTGTTAAGATGTCTCGCTGGCGCCGAGGCACAGCAGATTATCTGTGAAGCTCACGACGGCGTATGCGGAGCGCATCATCCCGGTCCTAAGCTGCAGGACCGCATCAGGAGAATGGGCTATTACTGGCCCACTATGATCACAGACGCGATCAGCTATGCAAAACGATGCAGGGCCTGCCAGGTCCATGCAGACTTCATACATCAACCGTCTGAATATCTACATCCTACGATTGCATCCTGGCCCTTCGAAGCCTGGGGTATGGATATCGTTGGGCCCATTCACCCGTCTTCCTCCAGAGGCCACCGGTTCATACTGGCCATCATAGATTACTTTTCCAAATGGGCCGAAGCAATCCCTCTGGCTGAAGTAAAGGCGTCTGACGTAATCAGCTTCATCAAGCACCATATCATTTATCGTTTTGGGATTCCCCGAAGGATAATCCACGACAATGGACCTCAGTTCATCAGCCAAGCGTTTTATCGGTTTTACGATAATAACCGGATACACAATATTGCCTCTACGGCATATTATCCAGCTGCTAATGGTTTGGCGGAAGCCTTCAACAAAACCATTATCAAACTCCTGAAGAAGTTCGTTTCTTCAAACAAAAGAGACTGGAACGAGAAGTTGGGCGAATATCTCTGGGCATACCGCACAACGGTACGGACACCAACAGGTTGTACCCCCTTTTCACTAGTCTACGGAAGCGAGGCGGTCCTTTCTATCGAAATCCAGATC
This sequence comes from Iris macrosiphon, assembly GCA_036927795.1. Classification (NCBI taxonomy): domain Eukaryota; kingdom Viridiplantae; phylum Streptophyta; class Magnoliopsida; order Asparagales; family Iridaceae; genus Iris; species Iris macrosiphon. The sequence continues at coordinate 115,144,538 of JAYESA010000008.1, read as the reverse complement.
CCGTCGCTCCGAATAGCCGTGACTAGTGAGCTGACTCGAGAAAAGAATGACCTGTTGAGGCTCCAAGAGCTGGAAGGATTAGACGAGAAGCGCCTCCAAGCTCAGCAGCGCATCGCGCTCTACCAAGCACGCATTTCCAAAGCTTTCAATCATAAAGTAAAGGAAAGAGTGTTCAAAGTCGGCGAGCTAGTTCTAGCCGTGAGAAGACCGATGATTCTAACTCACAGAAGTAAAGGCAAATTCCAGCCCAAATGGGAAGGCCCTTATGTGATCGAGGCAACGTTCTCAAACGGCGCCTACAGGATAGCCCAGCCCAACGGAGATCTGTTAATGGCTCCTATCAACGGCAAATTCCTAAAAAGGTACTATGCCTAATCTCTCCTGCTCAAAGAGGAAAATAGCAAGGATCTCGATTCTGACAAAACTACTTCGAAAAACATAATTAGTTGGGTTACACTCTATCATGTCCGCATGACCTCTGAATAGATATGTCCCGCTAAGAAGTTTATCGAGAGTTTATCACGTCCATACTACCTCTAATATCACTCTCACCTAACCTGTCATTTATATTTCGAAATGATGGGTCCACAACAGTCAGAAAAGAGTCGCTGTTATTCATTCCCGAAGAAGGCAGAATTACATAGGAAGGGGTACATCAAGATGGCAGAGTAATCAGGCCATGAATCTGCCGCTCCAGTGCAGCTATCCTCTCATTCCTAAGGGCCAAAGTATCGGCGCGAGCCTGCTCCAGCCGTGCCTCCGGAGTATGCGTAAGGGTCAGATTAGCCCTTGCCCGAAGACAGCCCGTACGGGCAGCTTCCGTACGGTCCAGATCCCGTCGCGCTTCGCTCAGTCGACCAGACGCTACCTCCAAACCTGCCAACGACTGGGAAGCCCACTCCTCTGCCCGACCAAGTTTTTCCCGCAGCTTGGAGGCCCTCGCCGCATTTCCTTCATGCTCGGATCGACACTGCATCTCAACGGCAAGGGCTTCTTCCACAACAGCTCTTCTCCTATCCATCTCCAGCTTATGCGTCTGGATAGAGTTGTCTAGGCTTTCAAGCTTTGTAGCGAACCGCTCAGACATGAGGTCGTACCGAGCTTGGACATCAGCATCAAGGCTGCCCTCAGTCCGCTGCAAGTATTCGTTAATGGGTTGCTCTAAACCATTAACCACCGCCTCCAGAGCGTCAGCCACTCCAGGATTGCCAAGCCCCCTGACAACCTCGATCGAAAGCTGAGAAGTCTTCTTCAGGAGCTCGAAGTCAAGGTTCTTCGCCAACACCATCGGTATCATCGTTTTTAAGCCAGTGTAGACGAGGCTGGAATGCTGCTCGATCAACGCGACTAAACCCGACTGAGCGCCCGGAGCGGCCACAATTGCAGACGAGGTAGCCACCGCCGCCTCAACAGGTGGCACGCCCGAAGAAGGTACGATGGTGACAATCGAAGTCATCGACATACTCGCAACAGGCGAGGTCACGATGACAGGTTCGTCCTCCCCTTGAGACGACGAAACCTCCCCGGGCGAGCTAGCCCCCGAAGACACTCCTGCCTCAAAATCCGGTGCCTCCACGTCACCGCCAGGAGCCAGAACAAAGTCGGAAGGCGCTTCAACGCCATGCTCCCCGTGGACGTCATCCCCTGAAAAGAGGACAAGAAAGCAAAATGTCAAACACAGTGGTAATCCTCCTAGGAGGAGACATCGAAACGATATTTACCCGGAGCCAACGGCATATACGACGCATCTGCAGCAGATGTAGCTAAGCCACGCCTTAATGACGCGATACGAACTGTCATACCTGGAGAAGGAGGTGGGCCGACCGACATCGCCAAGAGCTCGGTTAAGCCTTCCCCGAGACACGGTCGAGGTTCATCAGCCGGAGTCTCGCTAAGCGCGCTCGCTAACGCAGGAGTAACTCCGCCCGCTACTGACCTCAGGGAAGATTCTTCCATCTGTTGGGGCCACGCAGGCAATCCCGCTCCGCTGCTTGGAGCAGCCGCAGTGACAGCAGCCTCTAGCGAGGACTCTCCGGCGCCGCCAGCCAGAACTGTAGAAGGTCCCCCTCTGAAAGGCGAGGAACCTCTGGCCAAAGAATCATCCCTGATACAGGGAGATGCAGGCTCATTCCCGGGAACCTCAACACCAGGAATACGGAGAGGACGAGTAACCGTCTCCTTCCTCCTCTTACGAAGGGAAGCTTCCTTCGAAGCAGAAGCCCGTCGCTTCCCGGAAGAGACTACCAGAGCCCCCGCCGGCAGAGGCACTACACACCTCGGCAACGACACCAGAGGCTCATCCGGAGTACCAGATTCCTCCCCCTCGTCAGAAGAAACCGAGGGGACTTTGACCCTTCCCCCAGGCTTGGCAGAAGGCACCCTGAAGCTCCCACGCCTGTCAAAATCGCGGTGGAAAGTGTTAACTGCCACATAAAACTGGGCGTAGGAGTGAAGGATGCGCAGCTCCGTGGAGGTTGTAACGACCGGCACGATAAAAATTGCCCCCGTACAACCCATGATAAAATATCGCCACCCTCTAGCTCCATCAATGAGTCCACCCCTGGACCTAAAGCTGGTGACGGCGTTGCCCACATGCAACTGGTCGTACCCGAACTGTCTGGCGAACCGACTGGGCAGGTAGGGCTCGAAGAAGCAATGGTCTTCGCTCCTATACAGCATATGGGAAGGTCTAATACAGACCAACCAATTAAACGCCTCCGGAGAAAGAACGGTCTTCCCTCGACCTGAATCCTCGAGCCACAGCCCTGACTGGTTGCGATGCACAGGAGGGGGAGTACAAAGGATCTTCCAGCCATGGCTGAGGTTCAAAACCAGCCGACAGTCTAAAATTGTATTCACATTCCAGAAGGAATCCCTGTAATTCAATAGGAATATACCCCCTGAGCTGCTACCGAAACCGGATGACATAACCCGGGAATTGTGGAGAATTAACCATCCCATCAAGTACAAGTATGGTAATTCCACCCTAGGGAAGCTCTCCCGCCGAGCTTCATCAACGAGCAACCCATCTGTCATGGCCCTCAGGCCAGCCTGTATACGGCACACCATGGCAGGAAGCAAGCCCAGTCTTGCCCCAAACACCAGGCGCACTGCCGGCCACCGGATGTTGCGGTGAATACGGTCCGCGGACGCGGTGTCCGGCACCACTACTTGACGCTGCCATATGGAGAGGAAACCAGCCAGCTGGGCCTCCTTAGACAAAGGCCTGCGACAATGCCTCAAGTAACTACAGGCCTTAGTGCCTTCCGGGTACTTTCCTACCCCCTTCACAAGAATCTGATCCGGAGCTTCAGCCTCCTCCATAAGAGTCTCCACAACCTGGGCACTGAGGACGCCCAAGCAGTTCACGGGCTCTTTCTTACCACCCGAGGCTTTCTCCGACCTGGCGGCCCTGGCTCGGTGGAAGAAGAGGTAAGACATCCACTTGGTGGTGTGAGCCAAATCAGAAGGCTCGTTATAAAAAGCGGTGCACGTGAAGTACTGACACATCAGCTCCTGATATACTTCCGCCACCCGAGGGTCCAAATCCCCCAACTCCCGGTTGGTGGGAACGTACTCTTCATATGGGGTATCCCCCATCGGCAGTCTCGAGACAACTGCCATCTCATGAAGGGCCAACCCCAACTCCCCTAGTGGAGTGGCGAAGGTCCCGGTGAGCGGAATGTACCGCTCCATCAGTGCCAGGAACAAATTAGGGTTCGGAGGCAGCCCGACGCTCGTCGCACTCACAGCGGCATATAGTCCAATGCCCTCCAACTCTCTCTGGAAGTGCTTTAAGGCCCAGTCAACTAGGCATCTCCATCGGGAGTTCATTGGGGTGATCCACCCATTGCACCGAGGATTCTCCTTGGGATATACCCCACCTTGACCCATGAAGTCGTTGCAGAAGGTCGGCAATTGGACCGGCTGGATCACCGAGCTATCTTCACTTGGAACACTGCCCGGGCACAGTCCTCGGAACAGCGTCACAACGCCAGAAGGACGACTAACAAACAACCCCTGGTCAGCGCCTTTCAGATGAAAGATCTTCCCCGGCTTCCCGTGAAGATCAGGAGTCAGCTTCCAAGACATCTTCCTGGGATGCGTCGCATGGGAGAAGGCCGAGATGGGATAATCCCTCGGCATCGTCGGCAGATACAAGACCAAATCCCCGGCAGGGAAAACCCAAGGCTCCCTCTTGGGCTTCGTCTGGGACTGTTTATCAATCATGTCCACAAAAAAGAAAGCCGGCTTTATGTACTGCTCCCCATCTACACGTACCAAGGGTTCGCCGTTGATCATACTCAACAACATTCGCTCACCCTGGGCCGATATCAGGAGCTCCCTTCCCTCAGGATACTGGGGTCCAGAGATGGGAAATGCCACATGGGACAGATCCTCCAGATAGTTCGAGTGCAGCATCCCCGCAGCGGAGCCCATCAACTCAGCCAATGGGGACTCACCCAGATCAACTGCAAGATAATGCAAAGAAGATATGTCATTACAAGTCTGGCACAAATACACGGACCAAGGAAACGACAGTCTGTGCTTTACGCCAAGATTGTACGAATTTGGTCACCTTACACCGGAAGTTTCCTCCACAAACGTAAAATTCAAATTTTATGAAATACGCCAATTTTCGGTAGCCCGAGCTATTTATGCCCAGAGCTACAAAAATACGGAGTCTTTACGCTGACACATTGGAAATGTGGGCGTAAAAGATGAAAACGCCTCCGTGCGTCATCTGCCTCAAAAGAGGCTATCAGCATGGAAGACGACCTAGCGCAGTCACGTTCAACGTGTGCGAAGGATTTTTCGTCGTTTGTGTCATCCCAAAAAGTTCTACCTCTAAAGCCGGGAGCGCTAGTCGTCGGCGGGATGCTCCCCTCAGAGGGAAGTTCACCTTGCCCGACCGGAGATTCCCTCGCCGGGACAGAAGAATGAGAAGAAGAACCTATGCTCTTTCCCTTAGCAGAGGGGGTTTGTTTCGACGCCATTTCTGAAGACTCGAAGTGCTCGGAGAAGGAACGAAGAAAAACTCGAACAGTCGAAAGCTCTCTTTCGCAGAAGACAGATAAAAAGTTTTTCTTTCCAGAAGCTGGGGATATATATACAGTCCGGGTTGACTCCTCGAATCCTCGGACGAACCCCTCGAGACCCTAACCAAATCTCGCAATTAATAGGTGATTATGATTGGATGCTACGTCAGCCCACTACCCTTGGAAGACGGACAGTCAGCGAATTCGAAAGGTTTTTTCGTGCAAGACGGTTCAGCGGGTTCTACGCTAAATGAGCTTTCTACGCTCGACAGCAACGGATCTACGGTTTTACGCTCGCAAGCTACAAGTCTATGGTTTTACGCCCGGATGCCTTTGTGCTCGGTAGCTTTTATGCTCGAGAGGCCACAAACCCACGACTTTACGCTCAGCAGATACCAAATCGACGATCTCACGCTCGGTGGCGCTCAGTTTACGCTCAGCAGCAACAGATCCGCAAACCTCACGCTCGAAGAAATTTTCTTTTCAGGAGCTACAAATCAAACAGTTCTACGCTAAAGGAGCTTTCTACGCTCGACAGCAACGAATCTAACGGCTTTACGTTCGACAGCTACAAGTCTATGGTTTTTCTTGCCCGGATGCCTTTGTGCTTGGTAGCATTCTATGCTCGAGAGGCAACAAACCTACGACTTCACGCTCAGGAACCACAGGTCTACGATTTTATGCTCGATGGTATTCTACGCTTACAGGCTACAGATCTATAGTCCTACGCTAAAGGAGCTTTTCTACGCTCGACAGCTACGAATCTAACGGCTTTACGTTCGACAGCTAGAAGTCTATGGTTTTTTTTGCCCGGATGCCTTTGTGCTCGGTAGCATTCTATGCTCGAGAGGCAACAAACCTACGACTTCACGCTCAGGAACCACAAGTTTACGATTTCACGCTCGATGGTATTTTACGCTCAAGAGGCTACAGACATGATTTCCCGCTCCACGACTTTCCGCATATCCAAACAGTCCCCAAGGCGGTCAAGTGCAAAGAGTTCATACAGAAGATACTCGTTCTTAACCCAAAGCATCCCCAAGTACCCGAAGTATGCAGAGTTCAAACATTGAGAAATTACTCCTCTCGGGTCCAGAAAACTGGAGGTTCATCCAGATTCCAGTCTGAACATCTCGTCTATCAAAGTGGCAACTCAGTTTGACAGCCAAAAACTTCGACCCTGTTCCAAGGGAGTTTCGAGAGATCATTCTTGAAGATGAATTCTGAACAAAACGAAATTCTGCTCATCGGAGAGGCAACAGTTCAGAAATTCTACGCAGTCCTAGCAACAGGACAGTTCTAAATGTTCAAAGTGCTCAGCAGCGTTCTATGGACTATCCTCTATGCATAAAGGACAGGGCCTAATACTCTTTCTATCAGAGTCAGCGTAAAGATTCAGACGTGTTGAAGCTGCACATATTCAGACTTCACAAGCAACGTATGGCAAGACGATCATATGGAGAAGAAGACGATTTTATTAAAGATTAAAATCATGATTATATATGAGGGAAATCCAATCTACAAGGGTTTTTATCTATTTTTTATGATTACATCTGAGGGAAACTCCATCTACAAAGGAGATACCCCCTCGTCGTCTGGACGCCGCCCTCGGAATCTGTTCTGACAGGTTCTGGCATCGGCGATCTTCCTCTTCATCCAAGAAGATGATCAGTGGCAGGAGGATACAGAACTGGGCAGATGACCCATCCTCCAAACAGGAGGAAAGCAGGGTAAATCTGCTTTCTTACAGACCACCGCCACGCTAGCCGGTCTGTCTGCCTCTCGTCACCAGAGGCATCGAGAGAAGGCACTGCTTGCAAGCAGTGTGGGCCAATACGACCCTTCCTCTCTCCTGGGGCAACGCCATACAAAGTTGCTGATTATCCCGAGCAAGGGAGGCTAAGATGTCCTTCCATGATTCATCGTTGCAGTGGACACTTGCTCGAAGACGCCATCTTTTACGGCTCCCTACATGCTGGAAGAACATGATCTCCATCTTCCTCAGATCGATCCGACGAACTCTGGCGATCATCTCTGCATGACAATGGGAATGTGGTGAAGACAGGTTCACCCCCCCCAGCCTTTTATAGGCAAAAGAGATCACAGCGGTCCCCAATAAATTCGCCATAAAGTCAGCATCGACCGTTTCAACGCTCCATTCAGAAATGTTTCGAGTTACGAGGGGCCGTTCATGCTTCATTCAAAGCGTTTCAAATTCCGAGGAATTTAAAAGCTTTGAAGGGGGTGTAAAACCCATAAGTTATATTAAAAACCCTTTTCTTTTTAAACCCAAAGCCCAATATCCAAACCCATACCCACTAGACTAAGTCAGAACCAACCCCCGTAATTTCTCCCCCACTCCCGGATCTGGAAACTACCTCCCCCTCACGTACTTATTTCCACTCCCAGAGAACTTTTTCTCAGAACCTCACATTTTCTTCCTCTTCTTCTTCTTCCTCCCTCCTCCTTCTCACCCCGACCGGCCATCCCCGCGAGAGCACCCCCTTCGGCCAGCAGCCGGCTGCGCATCCCGTGCGGTTCCGGCGACCCCCGAGCCGGCGCCAGCCCGCGGCCCCGGCGCCCCTGCGCGGCCTCCCCGGCCGGCCAGCGCCCCGCACGCCTCCCCGCGCGGCTTCTCCGCGTGTCTCGGCACTCCCCCGCGTCCGTCCCCGATCCCGTCTGTGCCCGATCCCGAGTCCGAGGCCTCCCCTCGGTGCTCCTCCATCAACTTCCCGGTAGGTGCCACTATCAGAACGTTTTGTTCCTTCCAAAACCATTCTCCTGTCCGACCGGGACTGACAGAATAAAGCTCTGTCAATCCCGGGATAGCTTAGAAATTGATAGGTTTAAAGTTAATTAAGTAGATTAATGTTAATTTAGTTATTGGTTTGTTAATTAATTAACGATTTGATATAACAATCTTCAATACATATATTAGTTATATATATAATAAAAAAAAAACCTTATTAAATATTACGTAGATTAGTAATTATTTTGTATATATTTCTAAAATGATTTTTAGTATTCAAAATATAATACGTTAGTATTTAAAATAAGTTTTCCAAAATATTATTCTCTTACAAATTGATTTGTAATATTACCAAAATAAAATTAAGTAATATTTTTCCCCTTAAGCCTAGTTTATTAGAAATAAATTGATTGCTAAAACAAATGATATTATTTTATTATAATCGTTATAAAATAACTAAGTACTTTCCTATTTTATCTTATTAGAAACAAAATGATTTTTTCAAATATTAGTATAATATTTTAAATAAGTATATCTAAAACGTATTCATTAATTTTCGCGTATTCGCATCTTTATTTCTTTTTACCAAAGATTAGTGTTTAAACGAAACAAATATAAATAAATGCTATTTCTTTTAATAAAATAGAAAACCGTTTATTTACCTTATTAAAAACAGAAATACGATATTTTACCTTAAAATAAAATGTAATATTTTCTACGATAAAATAATAAATAAGTTTTATTATTAAAATTGTTTTTGTTTTACTAAATTGCTATTACAAATTATTATTAAAAAAATCGATCGTTGGATTAAATCATTAACTTAGTTAACTAATCAAGTCAGATTAAAACCCTTTGATTTAATTCTAAAATCAGATTATTAATAAATGTAGGTTCCTGTAACTAAGGTTGAGACCGTCGCGACATCTTACTCGCGTCACCAACCAAATCCAGGCAAGTTTCATATAATTCAAACCTGTATTTTAGTTGTAATTAAATATGTTGCATGTCATAAAGATATATTGTGACGACACTTGATTCACGGAACCGACTGATTGACTGATTGATTGACTTATTGACTCATTGACTCATTGACTCATTGACTATTGCCTTGGGAACTGGGGAGTAAAGTTAGCACCCGTGGTCAAAGCCCCCTTATTGCCTCATTGTGGATAGCTGAAGTCCAACCTCACTGGACTGACGCCGGACCGTGTTCACTAGAACACATATTGCCTCCAACCCCAACCGGCCACGGGACGCTACCTTTCTCAAAACACTTTTAGTGATTGTAGTTTGTCATCAATTGCTTCATCGACATTTACTGTTCTTGTCTCATATTTGTTTCATACAAAATATAAATATTGTTCAAAACTATTTTATTGCATCATTTTAATTATCATTAAAATGCTGGAATTGGATATATGTTCTTGCTCCCTCCTGACTGGAGATTAACATTTTAGGTGATTACGGTGACGACGAGGCGTATGACACATTTTATGGTCCGGACCAGAGTACTGAAGGTCTAGCTGAACCTAGCCAGGAGGCCGATGTTTAGTTGTTTCCCTTTAAATTCCAAGTTGTAATAATCAGGGTTGAAGTAATAACCCTGGACCATGTTTTGCTTGATAATTGCTTGTAAAAGAATTTCTCTTTCGGACTTAGCAATAAAATTGAATTTCCTTCATGTATTCTAGATGTCTGTGTGTTACTATGGATTGATACAGCTTACTGCCGCCGTCTCACAACGGTGCAGGCTGGGCATGATCCGACTGGACCCAGATTATTGGGATCGGGTCGTGACATGTTGTAAAACCCATAAGTTATATTAAAAACCCTTTTCTTTTTAAACCCAAAGCCCAATATCCAAACCCATACCCACTAGACTAAGTCAGAACCAACCCCCTTAATTTCTCCCCCACTCCCGGATCTGGAAACTACCTCCCCCTCACGTACTTATTCCCACTCCCAGAGAACTTTTTCTCAGAACCTCACATTTTTTTCCTCTTCTTCTTCTTCCTCCCTCCTCCTTCTCACCCCGACCGGCCATCCCTGCGCGAGCACCCCCTTCGGCCAGCAGCCGGCTGCGCATCCCGCGCGGTTCCGGCGACCCCCGAGCCGGCGCCAGCCCGCGCCCCCGGCGCCCCTGCGCGGCCTCCCCGGCCGGCCAGCGCCCCGCACGCCTCCCCGCGCGGCTTCTCCGCGTGTCCCGGCACTCCCCCGCGTCCGTCCCCGATCCCGTCTGTGCCCGATCCCGAGTCCGAGGCCTCCCCTCGGTGCTCCTCCATCAACTTCCCGGTAGGTGCCACTATCAGAACGTTCTGTTCCTTCCAAAATCATTCTCCTGTCCGACCGGGACTGACAGAATAAAGCTCTGTCAATCCCGGGATAGCTTAGAAATTGATAGGTTTAAAGTTAATTAAGTAGATTAATGTTAATTTAGTTATTGGTTTGTTAATTAATTAACGATTTGATATAACGATCTTCAATACATATATTAGTTATATATATAATAAAAAAAAAACCTTATTAAATATTACGTAGATTAGTAATTATTTTGTATATATTTCTAAAATGATTTTTAGTATTCAAAATATAATACGTTAGTATTTAAAATAAGTTTTACAAAATATTATTCTCTTACAAATTGATTTGTAATATTACCAAAATAAAATTAAGTAATATTTTTCCCCTTAAGCCTAGTTTATTAGAAATAAATTGATTGCTAAAACAAATGATATTATTTTATTATAATCGTTATAAAATAACTAAGTACTTTCCTATTTTATCTTATTAGAAATAAAATGATTTTTTCAAATATTAGTATAATATTTTAAATAAGTATATCTAAAATGTATTCATTAATTTTCGCGTATTCGCATCTTTATTTCTTTTTACCAAAGATTAGTGTTTAAACGAAACAAATATAAATAAATGCTATTTCTTTTAATAAAATAGAAAACCGTTTATTTACCTTATTAAAAACAGAAATACGATATTTTACCTTAAAATAAAATGTAATATTTTCTACGATAAAATAATAAATAAGTTTTATTATTAAAATTGTTTTTGTTTTACTAAATTTTTATTACAAATTATTATTACAAAAATCGATCGTTGGATTAAATCATTAACTTAGTTAACTAATCAAGTCAGATTAAAACCCTTTGATTTAATTCTAAAATCAGATTATTAATAAATGTAGGTTCCTGTAACTAAGGTTGAGACCGTCGCGACATCTTACTCGCGTCACCAACCAAATCCAAGCAAGTTTCATATAATTCAAACCTGTATTTTAGTTGTAATTAAATATGTTGCATGTCATATAGATATATTGTGACGACACTTGATTCACGGAACTGACTGATTGACTGATTGATTGACTTATTGACTCATTGACTCATTGACTCATTGACTATTGCCTTGGGAACTGGGGAGTAAAGTTAGCACCTGTGGTCAAAGCCCCCTTATTGTCTCATTGTGGATAGCTGAAGTCCAACCTCACTGGACTGACGCCGGACCGTGTTCACTAGAACACATATTGCCTCCAACCCCAACCGGCCACGGGACGCTACCTTTCTCAAAATACTTTTAGTGATTGTAGTTTGTCATCAATTGCTTCATCGACATTTACTGTTCTTGTCTCATATTTGTTTCATACAAAATATAAATATTGTTCAAAACTATTTTATTGCATCATTTTAATTATCATTAAAATGCTGGAATTGGATATATGTTCTTGCTCCCTCCTGACTGGAGATTAACATTTTAGGTGATTACGGTGACGACGAGGCGTATGACACATTTTATGGTCCGGACCAGAGTACTGAAGGTCTAGCTGAACCTAGCCAGGAGGCCGATGTTTAGTTGTTTTCCTTTAAATTCCAAGTTGTAATAATCAGGGTTGAAGTAATAACCCTGGACCATGTTTTGCTTGATAATTGCTTGTAAAAGAATTTCTCTTTCGGACTTAGCAATAAAATTGAATTTTCTTCATGTATTCTAGATGTCTGTGTGTTACTATGGATTGATACAGCTTACTGCCGCCGTCTCACAACGGTGCAGGCTGGGCATGATCCGACTGGACCCAGATTATTGGGATCGGGTCGTGACATGTTTTCAGTGGTGGCCCATGCAAGTCCAGTTTACAACCTTTGGTCTAGTCAACTTAGGCTAGCCAAACAAACCGACTTGCCTTTGACTTTAGGTTTAGTATGACTTTAGGAAAACAGACTCTAGAAACAATTAGAACACTTAGAATTCTTGAGAAAATTTCAATCTGTCACATCATAGGACCAAAATTCTTCTATCTATACATATATACAATTATTTTTGCTTGCTTATAGAACATAGGTTACCTTGCTTATGCTTGCTTCCTAAACCTTCCAGAAGATGGCACGAGGAAAGACAACCCGTTCCGGCCCAGCCGAAGAAGAGGCTTCGTCTTCTGAGCACACCCCAACTCAAGCTCAGTCCGACCCCTCTCCATTGCAGCTCACAGATCGCCCCCATGCTGCAAGAGCTCCCCGCGCTGCCTACACTTCAGTAGTGCATGCAGCCCCACCCATTCCTCCCAGGACCACATCAATTCCAGTCGATGTGACTCCTCCTGTTGCACCACCTGTGCCAGTGGACCCCGCTGAACTCGTAGGCCTGCTACGAGGAGTTCTTGAAGCCCAGAGGGTCCAAGCTGAAGCAAATCGCGAGCAGACCGCGATTATGAAAGAGGGCATGGAGAACGCCCATAATGTAGCCATGGCAGCGCTAGGAATATCCCAGTCAGAACAGAAGCCTGCCAAGGTAAAGGTTGGAACTGTGGAAAATTTTAAGAAGTTGGACCCGCGTCCCTTCAAGGGGACCGAAGGCATCATCTACGCAGACGAGTGGCTAGATGATATGGAGCGACTCCTCAGCGTCGCTCGACTCCCAGACGACCTCATGGTTGAGGCCGTAGCACTCCAGCTGAGAGATTTGGCTAACATTTGGTACCGCAATGAGCCAAGATTTCGAGCTGGAGGGATTTCCTGGCGGCTATTCAAGAAGCAGTTCAAGCGGAAGTTCTTTCCAGAGGCTGCCCTCGAAGCTATGGGAGGACAGTTTCAAGATCTGAAGCAAGGAGACCGCACAATTGAAGAATATGCGGCTGAGTTCAACAGGCTTGGCAGGTTTGCAAGTCACCTGGTGGACAACCCTGTGGAACGTGCTAAGAAGTTCCGGCACGGACTACGTGAAGAGATCCGCACCTTAGTAGCTGCTAACGGTGCGAAGACTTATGACAAGATGTTGAAGGTGGCCCAAGATGTAGAGGCCAGTTCACCTGCCCGACCCAAGAGGGAGCATCCAGGGTCAAGCAACAACTATCAGGGCAACAACAAGAGGCACAGCAACAACAACAATAGGCCCTCCTATCCCCAGCAGTCCCAGCAACAACAGCCAACAGCGGCCAACAAAGCGCCTCAGTACAACCAACAAAAGGCGGTCAACTGCGCCTACTGCAAAAGGCCAGGTCATACCGCAGAGATCTGCAGGAAGAAATTGGGACACTGCCTTGCTTGTGGATCTGCCACCCATCAAGTGAAGGACTGCCCCACAGCATTCAACAAAACTGGAGCTGGACAGCAGAGAGGTCCACTGCCTACCCAGCAGCAGCGCTACAACCAGCACAGAGCTGGGCAAGCTTTTGCCTTGGCTGTGGAAGAGCCAGAAGCTGAACCCGAGACAGAAGGAGATGTCATCGCAGGTTCTATTCTACTTCATTCGCACCCTGCCTTAGCATTATTTGATTCTGGAGCATCACACAGTTTTATATCTGCAAACTTCATTTCTGCACACCATCTAGTTACTGGCATAAGTAAGATGATTTGTAGAGTTATGACTGGCGGAGGACCAATACCCATTAGTGAGACTTGTAGCTGCCCAGTCACTATCTCAGAACATGAGTTTCAGACTCGGTTCCTAATAATGCCTCTGCCAAACTATGACGTAGTCTTGGGCATGGATTGGCTTAGTCAGCATCATGCTCTGATAGACTGTCGAGAAGGCTGCGTAACTCTAGACCCACCTGGAGGACCTAAACTCAAAGTGATTCGAGCACCTGAAGGCGTGGAGTGTGTGTCCTACACATCCATCACTGAAGAGACCGGACCCCCTCATCCTCTCATAGCAGAATTTATAGACGTCTTCCCGGACAATCTTCCAGGGCTACCCCCTGATCGAGATATGGAATTCTCGATCGATCTTGTACCAGGCGCAGCACCAATCTCCCAACGCTGCTACCGAGTGAATCCCAAGGAGTCCAAGGAGATGAAAGACCAGATTGACGAGCTTCAGGCGCAAGGATTCATCAGGACCGGTGCCTCATCCTGGGGTGCACCAGTCTTGTTTGTACCCAAGAAGGATGGGACAGTCAGAATGTGCATAGACTACCGGGCATTGAACAACATCACTATCAAGAACAAGTACCCGCTGCCCCGGATCGACGACCTCTTCGACCAGCTGAGTGGAGCTAAGGTTTTCTCGAAGATAGACCTCAGATCGGGTTACCATCAAATCAAGGTGAGGAAGGAAGACATTCCAAAGACGGCATTCAACACCAAGTATGGACAATTTGAATTCTTGGTCATGCCCTTTGGTCTTACAAATGCCCCAGCAGTGTTCATGAATCTCATGAACAAGGTCTTCCACAAATACCTGGACCAGTTTGTCGTTGTCTTCATTGACGACATTCTGATCTATTCGAAGACCAAGGAAGAACACGAGCAGCATTTGAGGATAGTTTTGGAAACCCTCAGAAAGGAGAAGCTATATGGAAAACTGTCCAAGTGTGAATTCTTCTTAGACAAGGTGGACTTTCTCGGCCACGTTGTCACAGGAGAAGGCATATCAGTGGACCCCAAGAAGATAGCTGCCGTGGAGACATGGAATACCCCCAGTTCAGTTGCAGAGATTAGAAGCTTCTTGGGCTTAGCTGGATATTACAGGAAATTCGTGAAGGACTTTGCAAGGATTGCTGAGCCCATGACCAAGCTAACCAGGAAGAATGAAGAGTTCGTCTGGACCGAAGCGTGCCAGGCGTCATTTGAAGAGCTGAAGAGAAGGCTAACAACAGCACCGATCTTGTCGCTACCCTCAGGATCAGGAGGATTCTCAATTTATAGCGACGCGTCCGGCAAAGGATTAGGATGTGTGCTCCAGCAACATGGAAAGGTAATTGCTTATGCTTCCCGGCAATTACGGACTCATGAGAAGAACTACCCGATGCATGACCTGGAGCTAGCAGCAGTCATCTTCGCCTTGAAGCTGTAGAAGCACTACTTGTACGGCGAAAGAGTAGAGATATACACGGACCACAAAAGTCTCAAGTATGTCTTTACACAGAAGGAGCTCAACATGCGTCAGAGACGATGGTTGGAGCTCATGAAGGACTTTGATATCAGCCTGCAGTACCATCCCGGAAGGGCTAATGTGGTCGCCGACGCACTTAGTCGATATCCGATGGCGATGTTCTTGACGACAGACCGGTACCTACTGGAGGACATGGAGAAGCTGGGACTAGAACTCGTATTGCCTGCAGAAGAAATGAAGAAGCTTGGACGGGAAGCAATAGTACCCGGCGCCGACTTCCCCATGATGCATTTGCAAGTGCAGTCTAGCTTGATGGACAAAATCAAGAAGACTCAATTCGAGGACGGAGCATTGTGCAAGCTCAGGGACCAGGTGTTAGCTGGCACACTGGAGGGATTCTCTATTTCAGACGGCGGAACACTGAGGAATGGCACCAGACTTTGTGTACCTGCTGGTGATTTGAGGGAACAGCTGATGCAGGAAGCTCATCACTCACAGTATTCCATCCACCCTGGAGCAAATAAGATGTACCGAGATATACGGGAGCACGTATGGTGGTATGGAATGAAGAAGGATGTCTCAAAATTCGTTGCCAGATGCTTGATCTGCCAGCAGGTGAAAGCAGATAGACAAAGACCAGCAGGACTTCTTCAGCCGCTGCCCATTCCAGAATGGAAATGGGAGCACATCACTATGGATTTTGTGTCAGGATTGCCTCGATCCCAAGGAGGGAAGGACGCTATTTGGGTGATCGTAGACAGATTGACTAAGTCTGCCCACTTCATTCCCTTCAAGGTTGGTTTATCCACCGAGAAGTTAGCTGCCCTATACATGAGGCAAATCGTCCGGATACATGGAGTTCCTGTGAGCATTGTATCAGACCGAGACAGCCGCTTTACTTCTCACTTCTGGAAGAGCTTGCAAGAGAGTCTGGGGACCCAACTGAAGTTCAGCACTGCATATCACCCACAGATTGACGGACAGTCAGAGAGAACCATCCAGACGTTAGAGGATATGCTGAGATCTTGCGTCCTGGATTTTGGAGGGTCATGGGAGGACCACCTACACTTGGTAGAGTTTGCTTACAACAACAGCTACCAGGCCAGCATCGGCATGACTTCTTTTGAGGCTCTGTATGGACGTCGTTGCCGCACTCCCTTGGCTTAGGACGACGTAGGAGAACGAGTCATGCTGGGACCTGAGATGATTACAGATGCGGCTGAAAAAGTCAAGGTGATCAGAGACAGACTTCGGGTGGCTCAAGATCGTCAGAAGCATTGGGCGGACAGCCGTCGCCGACTTGTGGAGTTCGAAGCAGGTGATAGTGTCTTCGTCAAGATCTCCCCCACCAGAGGAACTATCCGTTTTGGCAGAGCTGGGAAACTGAGTCCCAGGTATATCGGCCCATTCGAGATATTGAGCAGAGTTGGAGAGGTGGCATACAGAGTGGCGTTACCACCTAATCTTCAATACATATATTAGTTATATATATAATAAAAAAAAAACCTTATTAAATATTACATAGATTAGTAATTATTTTGTATATATTTCTAAAATGATTTTTAGTATTCAAAATATAATACGTTAGTATTTAAAATAAGTTTTCCAAAATATTATTCTCTTAAAAATTGATTTGTAATATTACCAAAATAAAATTAAGTAATATTGTTCCCCTTAAGCCTAGTTTATTAGAAATAAATTGATTGCTAAAACAAATGATATTATTTTATTATAATCGTTATAAAATAACTAAGTACTTTCCTATTTTATCTTATTAGAAACAAAATGATTTTTTCAAATATTAGTATAATATTTTAAATAAGTATATCTAAAACGTATTCATTAATTTTCACGTATTCGCATCTTTATTTCTTTTTACCAAAGATTAGTGTTTAAACGAAACAAATATAAATAAATGCTATTTCTTTTAATAAAATAGAAAACCGTTTATTTACCTTATTAAAAACAGAAATACGATATTTTACCTTAAAATAAAATGTAATATTTTCTACGATAAAATAATAAATAAGTTTTATTATTAAAATTTTTTTGTTTTACTAAATTGCTATTACAAATTATTATTAAAAAAATCGATCATTGGATTAAATCATTAACTTAGTTAACTAATCAAGTCAGATTAAAACCCTTTGATTTAATTCTAAAATCAGATTATTAATAAATGTAGGTTCCTGTAACTAAGGTTGAGACCGTCGCGACATCTTACTCGCGTCACCAACCAAATCCAGGCAAGTTTCATATAATTCAAACCTGTATTTTAGTTGTAATTAAATATGTTGCATGTCATATAGATATATTGTGACGACACTTGATTCACGGAACCGACTGATTGATTGACTTATTGACTCATTGACTCATTGACTCATTGACTATTGCCTTGGGAACTGGGGAGTAAAGTTAGCACCCGTGGTCAAAGCTCCCTTATTGCCTCATTGTGGATAGCTGAAGTCCAACCTCACTGGACTGACGCCGAACCGTGTTCACTAGAACACATATTGCCTCCAACCCCAACCGGCCACGGGACGCTACCTTTCTCAAAACACTTTTAGTGATTGTAGTTTGTCATCAATTGCTTCATCGACATTTACTGTTCTTGTCTCATATTTGTTTCATACAAAATATAAATATTGTTCAAAACTATTTTATTGCATCATTTTAATTATCATTAAAATGCTGGAATTGGATATATGTTCTTGCTCCCTCCTGACTGGAGATTAACATTTTAGGTGATTACGGTAACGACGAGGCGTATGACACATTTTATGGTCCGGACCAGAGTACTGAAGGTCTAGCTGAACCTAGCCAGGAGGCCGATGTTTAGTTGTTTTCCTTTAAATTCCAAGTTGTAATAATCAGGGTTGAAGTAATAACCCTGGACCATGTTTTGCTTGATAATTGCTTGTAAAAGAATTTCTCTTTCGGACTTAGCAATAAAATTGAATTTCCTTCATGTATTCTAGATGTCTGTGTGTTACTATGGATTGATACAGCTTACTGCCGCCGTCTCACAACGGTGCAGGCTGGGCATGATCCGACTGGACCCAGATTATTGGGATCGGGTCGTGACAGGGGGTCTTGTAGAAGCATGAAAAAAAAATGCTTGGAAGATCTACGCAGCGTCTTGATACAGAGCAGCGTAAGCAGAGGCCTTCAGAGCCATCCAGCGTAAAACAGGGTTCTTCATCGCCTCCATGGCGTAAAACCCAGCCGCTCTCAAAGCAGCGTTAAAGCGTACGAGGAACGCTTCGTATTCCCGAAAAGAAACTGTCCAGTCACGAAGTAAACCTGACCTCTGACTCCTGACAAAAAGTGCTGCACAGCTACCCAAACGACGGCTGGGAACGGGGGCAGACCCCTCGGGACGCGCTCCATAGTATGATGGCGGATCTCAACATTTAATGCAGAGGATTTGGTTAAAATATCACCAAACCGGCACTTACTAAAATCCCCCGGCGTAAACCGCTCTTTCGCGTGCAAAGAGAACACGCTGCCTTGTTTTACACAGGCAAACATAGGCTGTTTTACGCTCCGCAGAAGACAAACCGCCTGCCACGTCAAAAGCTGCGCTTCGTACAGGGCTCGAGCACGTCTCTCCGCCAAAGCACACAGAGCGGTGACAGTGTCCCCTCAAGGCACGTCCCTCCGCCAAAACACACAGAGCGGTGATAGTGTCCCCTCAAGGCACGTCCCTCCGTCAAAACGCACAGAGCGGTGACAGTGTCCCCTCAAGGCACGTCCCTCCGTCAAAACGCACAGAGCGGTAACAGTTTTCCCTCAAGGTACGTCTCCGCATTTAATGCACAGGATGATGGCAAATCTCTGTCAAAAATTTGATTATATCTCCAAAAGCCGTAATTCTGGCTAAAAACGTCCACATCAGCACCCTGGCACAGTACGCAGCGGCTTCTACGCCCATTCAGGATCTGTGCTCAAGCGGCTTCTACGCCCATTCTGGCACGATATGCAGCGGCTTCTACGCCCATTCAGGGCCTGTGCTCACTCGGCTTCCACGCCTACTCAGTCTCTACGACTACTCGGCTTCCACGCCTACTCAGTCTCTACGACTACTCGGCTTCCACGCCTACTCAGTCTCTACGACCACTCGGCTTCCACGCCTACTCGGCTTCTATGCCTGCTCGGCTTCTATGCCCGTTCGACTTTTATGCCTACTTGGCTTCTATGCCATGGTGACGGACATTTGGCTTCTACGCCAACCTCTTCTACACAATGGATACCTACCCACGTGGCTTTTATGCCGTGATCTTAGTAGCAACCGTACGTGTTGTGTCCCCTTAGTTGGACCCACGTCACCCGCTCAGTCAAAAGATCATCTATACGTAGGCATTGGTTACTTTAACCGTTGTGTAAAAGGGTGCTGTACTTTCTACTCCTCGTTTGCTACACCAACGGAATGGTCGCTGTCACCAAAGACTCTATAAATAGAGGCCCCTGTCAATGGGGAACAAGGTCGAAAAATTGGTCAAGAAACCGTTATCAGATCCAAGGTCGAAAAATTGGTCAAGAAACCGATATCAGATCCAAGGTCGGAAAATTTGGCCAAGAATACCAATATCAGATCAAAGCTCGAAACTTTGAAAGAAGGATCGAACAAGGTCACCGAACCGGAGATCAAAAGGGAGAGACAGAGAGAGAGAGAAGAATACAGAGCTCAGGCAAGGAATAGGGAGCGACGACCTTCAGCATCGCGCATCCACCCTCCCTCGCAACCTCCGAAGCTGCATCCTGTCTTCCACGGCACTTCTTCAACATTGTGTAGTCCAAGGGCTAAAGTGATCGACCGCAGATCAGACACCTATAGCAATTTATACCCAGATTAAATAAATTGTACTCCCGCATCCTCGTATAGGATCGAATTGTACAAGTTTGTTTGTAAACCAAAGGGCACGGGTCTCGTATAAACCCTGTCATTGAAATACACTTTTATTCTTTCATTTAATACCACAAACAGCCGCACGGGGAGGCTTCGGTCGGAGTCGGAGTGGTCGCTGAGTGGCAGTGTTCGTCAGAGTACAGGTGGTCGACGGTCCTGAACACGCGGGTCGACTGGGTGATGGTAGCGGTGGTTTAAATGGATAGGAGTAGGGGTTACGAGGAGTGGAAACGAGGGGTCGACGGTTACTAGGGGGTCGGTTACAGAAGCAGAATGGTTTGGGTTTAAGTAGGTTGTGGGTTAGTGGGTTGCGGGTTAGTGGGTACGGGTTAGGATCCGAGTTCGGTTTAGGTTGGTTCGATTTAGTTCGGTTCGGTTTGGTTTGAGTTGGGTTTATATAAAATAATGCATATATGGCTATTAAAAATAGTTTTGGACCCCAATAAATTTCAGAAAAATTACACAATATTCTATTATTAATTATATACCCAAAAATATTATTTTTGCACTATTTTAATAATTAATTTAATACACAAAAATATAAATCTATGAAGAAGATTTATTATAATTAACTAAAAATTACAGAAATTCTTCCTTAATCTCAATAATTATTTAAATACCAATAAATAAAAGTCTAAAATTTAATTCAAAAATTATGGTGTTTACAATCTACCTAACTTATAAAAAAATTGTCCTCGAAATTAAAAAATATGTTAGAAAAGATTTTAGTTAAGCAATGTCGCACTTGTTTATCAAAAGATGGGAGACGTAGTTACCAATGGAGTCCTAGTTTGATGTCACGTTCTAAGAATAAGGGTATGCTTAATCAAGGCTCTATCCAACTTATAAAAATTAAGTTGGTAGCAGGAACTATAATCATGATTATATTTCTAATAGTTTTTGAAAGTCTAACTTCAATGAGGGATACGAGATGGTAAGGATATTGTCACAACGTATCAAAGGAAATCTAGATACTACCATGGCATTAATGAGTCAATAACTCTATAAAGAAAGTTCTACCAGTTCTCTTTGCTCCTAATTAGATCATGAGTCTATAAGACAATAGAAAATATAATAGCTAAAACAACTAGGGTAAAAAAGTACCGAGGAATACTTCATCACAAATCTTGTCAAGGTTATTAACATTGTGTAGAGAGTTCAAGGGCTCATATTAATGCAACACCAGTGTCATGGACATTGCTTGGCTTGAGTGGGCTATGGGTATATCGGTGGTTAGGGTAATTGGGTTACCGATGTATAATTTAATCTAATTGCAACGGAATTGAATATTTAAGTATAAGTTTACTAGAAGAAGATAAGCCGCAAATATTATGGGGTCTATATGGAGAATGAGAGTGTATAATTGGGAGTGACAACCGGTTCTTGTGTGTGGTAGGTCCAGTTAGGCTCATCATAAATCTTAAAGTTGTCGGAAGAATTGAGTCGATGTTGCGTATTAAAATTGTCCACAACGGAAAAGGATATTTGGGTGTCATTAGTGTGCACAAATGCGTCGCGAATGTTGTACGACTAAAATAAAGCATAAGAAGATGAGTTTGTGAGTGATAGTCATGTCTTAGTTGTAAAGTGACTAGTCTAGGTCATAAAGGTAAAAATTGTTGGAAAGGAAATGATAGTGTTGTGCTCCAAATATCTGAGCCACAACCAAGGTATTAAAGGATACAAATTAAATCTATTTGGAATTAATCATAATCAATACCAAATAAATTCAAATTTATCCTGAAATTCTGAAATAACCTTACCCTAAAACTAGGGGCTACGATCTACCCAACTTATAAAAATTTAAGTTGGTATCCAAAGCTAAAGTCAGGGTCCTGATAACAAGATTTCTGTAAGGGCCTACTTCCTAAATAAAGATACAAGAAATCTAGAGTTTAATGGTCGTAATTAAAGATTCTCTAAGGGAACCAAAATACTATCAGGGTGCTATTGGTCAACATCTTTATAAGGAAAATTGCTACCAACCAATATTGCTCATATATAGTTCATGTCTTCAATAAAACATAAGAAAGGGTTTGGTCAGGTATAACTAGGGTAAGGTGGTATAGAGACTTTGATCACCGCATGGCATTGATGACGAAGGGACTAATCGAGAAAATTACAAAGGAAGGAATCCACATACCAAGAAAAGAAAAGTTTATGATAAGTTTAGGGAGTATGGTCACATGATTGAATAAGGTACGATTAGACAAGTATCTGGAGAATCAAGTCACAGTGACTAAATCAGGGAATTAAAATATAAAAAAAACTGATACCTATAGTGAGATGGATATTAACACCATGAAGAGGGTACTAACTAAAAGATTAATTTGCTACTAGGGCATGACTGGAAAAGGAAGAAGGATCTACTCATTTGTTATAATTAGAAGGATCTTTGTTGCAAAAGCACGAAGCTATATATGCAAAACAAGATAAGAATTTGATAGGAAGGATATGAATGCAGTAGAGGGAGTATTACAACTAATCCTTAAACTCAATACTATATTCATATAAGTTATATTCTATATAACCTCTTTTATACTATTGGCAACCTACTTCTGGCTATAGGTAACAATATACGATCTTTACAACTTTGTCTTCCTCATATATTTCTAACTTAGTAGGTAAGGTAAGGGTCTAAGCTAAGCATATACTTAAGTCTATTACTCATAACATACTATTTACTAAGGTCACTCTTCAATATTTGTCTAATCTTCAATTGGAAGGCCTACCTGTTTTTGTATAAATTACTCCATTCTATTGTCTATCTTTCTGAACTGTTGTTCGTCTAGTATCTGCCATTTAAAACCTTTCTTCCTTACGAGAATCTTTCGACTAGGCTACTACCCTATTACACAATCATGATGTCATGGTTATCTTGAGTGGAAATTCTTTGAACTTAATAAGATGATAAGATTTCTAAAATCCAAAAATTCATAAGCTATGGTAACTTGGAAATAGGTTCTCATTTGCTACTACTAAGGATAGGTCCAGCAATCTACCTATATATTTAGTCCAAACATATAGTCACCAATAATTTAAGGGGGTCATAAGATCTAGTTTTGATACTAAAAGTCACAAAACAACTAGAGATTTAACCTCTATGGCCTGCTACGTAAGGTTCCAATTTTTTAAGGTCATAATAGAATTCCTTGTATCACCATCATGGGCCACAACTAACCCCTAGCATTTAGCTATATATTCTATAAAGTATTCAAGTGCATTAGAATCAAACCATCTTTCATATCTTCCAATACTTCCAAATTACTTGCTACCTTAAGCAAGGGTAAGGTAGCAAGGGTAAGGTTTTATTAGTTCTAGGCCTCTAATACTATACTTAATTCTCATGCTATCAATATACACTAGATCTAGCATATAGGAATAACCTATCTACCTTTCCTACTAAGGGTAACCGTCTTCTCAAAAATTTATATCCAGCATGTCTTCTTCCACCTTGACAAGGATCTGCTTCTGGAGGAAACACCACGTACGAACATCCATATCTCTGAAATAGGAAGAGATGATAAAGATGCCGAGGGAAATAAACGAGTACAATTATGAAGTCCAAGGGCGATAATCAATTACTGAGGAATTTTCAAATCAGTTATGGATTGAGATACTAATACTGCTAATCCTGATTACAGGCTCGCTCGGTACTAGAAAGTAACCAAAATAATTTAATCAGGACCTGCATGGGCCACCACAAAAATATGTAACGCCCCAGTCCCAAAATACCGAGGGACTAGGAATACGTAACATGCCAGCTACGCATTCGACCAGACTCTGGTCCGACTCGAATACGTATAAGATGTATAATAAGGGTAACTATATAAGAAAATATATATGTCTTAATCCACATAAGAACAAGGTATCAAGAATGAACTACATGTGCTAAAGTCGGCCGTCTAGTAACACATAAGCTCGAATAGACTCGAGAAATAAATATGAGTCTATAAAACTAGGCTACATCAGCAGATGAATAAACAATATGAATAAATATCCATAACTCCAGTAGAAATAATATAAGTACCTGGCACCAATGCATGTAAGATAAAGCAACATACATCAGCAACTCTAGGCAGGCTCCACAATGGTCTATGCTACAAAACTGGCAAGGGACCAGGTCCTCAGAGGGACGTAACAAGGTACAAGAAACAGCATGCGAAAGTAAAATAGTATAATGCCATATACTCATGGGTAAACTATAATAATCGTCTAAGTGCTATGCAAATGAGAGCATCACTCGTAATCAGGCTGATACCACTACAGGCTCTGTGTCGGGAAGCCCATAGAGGCAAGTAGTATCTCGTAGGTCCAGTACATGTGCCAAAGCTCTGGTCAGAGACTAAGGCACTCTCCAGTAACATAAGTATATATATAAATAATCAGCATGTAGTATGGTGTGTCTCTCCCCACCCAATCTAATCTTATGTCTCATGTTCATAACACGTAAGATTATGACCTCTAGTAGTACAACGAGTCATAATGATATCTCTATATATGCAAGTCTCATGTCACGAATCCAGTAAGCCTATACAGAATCACCATGAATAACTCAGAAAATATTCTGTCACATGAATAGTGCCAAATATCCTATGGTATGACGTATTTGATAAAACAAGCACGTAAAAATATATATGATTATGGTATCAACTCTCTAATAACGTTACACGACTTCGCGTACAGTGTTGACACCCGAATCTTATTCGGATGCTAAGCAACGTCTCACGGTCCTAGGTTGAACAGGAATATCACAAGAATATATAAAAACACCAGCTGATAATATGATAAGTTTTACTGCAAGTTGGTAAGGTACACTTGTCTGCGTTCTGAACTCCGTAAGTTGCTCCTGTAAAAGTAGAATCTCCAGGTACGCCTTCGATTGCAGAAACAAACAACACCATTGCTCTCAGAATACATGAAATAGCTAGGATTGACTACCCATAAGCCCAATTTTGGACACAGGGACAGAATTGACAGTTTCTAGTCAAAGCGGGGTCCAGAGGTGGCCCACTTCGCACCAAAAAAATGTGCCAGAGACAAAGTTAACTTATTGTCTATGAGTCCATAACAATGATACAAACCTAACGGAACATCCAGAACTGTATTCTTATGAGCCGGTCACGAAATCGTCATTCAAGTGGAATCGTAGGGCCCACGAAATAGGATTTCATCAACGCCTCAAAATCAAACTAAACTTGGGTCACAGGACCAGCGTAACACTACAAATCCGATGGTATAAGTTTCATTGTAAAATGACAAGAACATACGAAATTATGACGAGTGTCAGAACTGGCTGATACGAGATTTTTCGACGGATACGCATTGATTCCCATGTGCACGCACATCCAAATCAACTTCTGTAAAATCTTATACGTCCGTATTGACGATACATGTCTTTCAGTGCAATTCATACACAATGAAGTTGCCTTATTTAGCAGGACGCACCCCGTTTCGGGAAAGTTTGGGTTTAAAAAACCATGTTTTTGACGAATTTCAACAGTAAATAAATCACATCATAATCATCAATAAAATAAACTAATTAAAGGAATTAAAACTTGGTTATGATGTCTTTAATTAGGAAAAAGAAAAAGAAATTTGAATTTTGTTTCATTTGTTTGAAAGAAAACTGCTCTGAAAATGGGGTGTTGGGACTCTTTCTAATGATCCCAAAATCAAGTTTTTTCTTGATTTTGGATCGCGATTTACGATCAACACAGAACGATTTTAAACAAACTATTTGAAGGGAGTTGAGGGCGTATAGGCTGTGAGTTTACCTACGAAATTTGTTTAAAAAATCATGGAGCGGGGGAGAAGAAAACTAGTTGCGAAGTAGGGTTTCGGCCACGCTCCAACTATTGCTGTTCCCGCGCCATTTGTGCTCTCGCGGCCGGCGGTACACGGTCGTCGTCGGCGGCGGGGCGTCCACAAGCGGCGCATGAGGTCGTTGGTCGTCGGGGCTCGCCCTGGAGGTCTGTAGTATGGTGTGTCTCTCCCCACCCAATGTAATCTCATGTCTCATGTCGACGATGTCTCATGTCCATAACAAGTAAGATCATGACCTCTAACTAGTACAACGAGTCATAATGATATCTCTATATATGCAAGTCTCATGTCACAAATCCTGAGCATATACAGAATTACCATGAATAACTCAGAAAAGATTTTGTTACATGAATAGTGTCAAGTGTCTTATGGTATGACGTACTTGATAAAACAAACACGTAAAAATATATAAGATCGTGGTATCAACTCTCTAATGACGTTACACGACTCCGCATACGACGTTGACATCTGAATATTGTTCGGACGCTAAGCAACGTCTCACGGTCCTAGGTTGAATAGGAACATCACAAGAATACATAAAAATACACAGTCGATAATATGACAAGTTTTACTTCAAGTTGGTAAGGTACACTTGCCTGGGTTATGAACTCCGTTAATTGCTCCTGTAAAAGTAGAATCTCCAGGTATGCCTCCGATTACTGAAATAAACATCACCATTTCTCTCAAAATATATAAAATTACTAGGATTGACTACCCATAAGTCCAATTTGGACACAGGGGCAGAATTGACAGTTTTTGGTCAAAGCGGGGTCCATAGGTGGCCCACTTCGCACCGAAAAATATGCCAGAGACAAAGTTCTCTAAATTCGTCAAACTTAGTGTCTACGAGTCCAAAACAATAATATAAATCTAACGAAACATCCAGAACTGAATTTCGATGAGCCGGTCACGAAATCACCGTCAAGTAGAATCGTGAGGCCCACAAAACGGGATTTCGTCAACGTTCTCAGAATTGAACCAAACTTAGGTCACAAGACTAGCGTAACGCTACGAATCCGATGGTGTAAGTTTCGTTGCGAAATGACAAGCACACATGAACTTATGACGAGTGTTAGAACTGGCCGATACGGGACTTTTCGACGGATATGCGTTGATTTCGGTGTGCACGTACATCCAAATCAACTTTTGCAAAATTTTATACGTCCGTGTTGACGATATGCGCCTTTTGGTACAATTCGCACACGACGAAGTTGCCTCGTTTAGCGAGACGTACCCCGTTTCGGGAAAGTTTGGGTTTAAGAAACCAAGTTTTTGGCAAATTTCAACAGTACATAAATCACAGCATAATCAACAATAAAATAAAATAATTAAAGAAATTAAAACTTGGTTATGTTGTCTTTAATTAAAAAAGAAATTCGAATTTTTGTTCATTTGTTTGAAAGAAAATAGCTCTGAAAAATGGGGTGTTGGGACAGTTTCTAATGATCCCAAAATTAAGTTTTTTCTTGATTTTAGATCGCGATTTGGGATCAACACAGAACAATTTTAAACAAACTATTTGAAGGGAGTTGAGGGAGTATAGGTTGTGAGTTTATCTGCAAAATTGGTTTGAAAAACCATGGAGCGAGGGAGAAGAAAACTAGCTGCAAAGTGGGGGTTTGGCTACGCTCCTGTTGTTGTTGTTCCCGCGCCATTTGCGCTCTCGCGGCCGGCGGTGCACAGTCGTCGGCGGCAGCAGGGTATCCACAAGCGGTGCACGAGGTCGTTGGTCGTCGGGGCTCGCCCTGGAGGTCTTCGGAGGATTGCTACTGCTGTCGTTGATTCCCGCGCACGC
Organism: Iris macrosiphon; assembly: GCA_036927795.1. Classification (NCBI taxonomy): domain Eukaryota; kingdom Viridiplantae; phylum Streptophyta; class Magnoliopsida; order Asparagales; family Iridaceae; genus Iris; species Iris macrosiphon. Next base: position 115,116,879 of record JAYESA010000008.1, on the reverse strand, counting down.
GCTCACTCGTGTTTTGTTGCGACCGTGCGGGGAGTCTTCGGTCGGAGTCGGAGTCGGAGTGGTCGCCGAGTGGCCGGGTTTGTCAGAGTAAAGGTGGTCGGTGGTCTTGAACACGCGGTTCGACTGGGTGATGGTGGCGGTGGTATAAATGGATAGGAGTAGGGGTTACGAGGAGAGGAAACGAGGGGTCGACGGTTACTAGGGGTCGGTTACAGAAGCAGAATGGTTTGGGTTTAAGTGGGTTGCGGGTTACTGGGTACGGGCTAGGATTTGAGTTCGGTTTAGGTTGGTTCGGTTTAGTTCGGTTCAATTCGGTTTGAGTTGAGTTTATATAAAATAATGCATATATGGCTATTAAAAATAGTTTTGGACCCCAATAAATTCCAAAAAAATTATACAATATTCTATTATTAATTATACACCAAAAAATATAATTTTTGTACTATTTTAATAATTAATTTAATACACAAAATATAAATCCATAAAAAACATTTATTATAATTAACTAAAAATTACAGAAAATCTCCCTTAATCTCAATAATTATTTAAATACCAATAAATAAAAGTCTAAAATTTAATTCTAAAAATTAGGGTGTTTACATTAGTCTTTCATTTTTGTAGCTTCATGCAGTTCTTCTTAAAATGATAGATTTTGTCACAGTGATAGTAGCCCTTCTTACGGTCCACAGTCGTAAGGTCCCGAGAACTCTCCCCCCCCCCCCCCCCCGTCATCGCATGTGATTTGAGTCTTTCCTTCCCGTAGGAAGCAACCAGAGCAAACTCCTGTAATTATTCAACTTTCTTTTGCAGAACCTCCTCGTTCAACAAGGTACTTTTGACTGCCTCCATCGTGACTACTCCATCAGACGCGAACTTTTTCACTGATAACACCAACGTATCCCAACTTGTTTGGCAGAGAACTCAAAAATAGAAGGGCCTGAAGCTGATCATTAATCATCATCTTCATAACTGACAGCTGATTGATGATACCCTGAACCTCGTTCAGTTATTGTGCTACTGGGCACCCTCTGTGTATTTTGAGTTAACGAGTTAGAGAATAAGAAATGCCTTCTTGCCAGCCATCTTTCTTTCATACAACTAATGGAGCTTCTTCCATAATGCTTTTGCCGAACTCTTGATAGACATGTAATAAAGCACTGAATCATCCATCCATTAGTAGATGAATCTAACGGCCTTCCGATCTAATCGTTTTCAGTCATCAATAACTTTGTCTGAAGTCTTGGAGTTGTTGCCCTCCAACGGACTATGCAAATCCTTGCACTAAAGTAGATCCTCCATCTTTGGCTTTCAAATCGCCAATTTTCCCCTGCGAGGGTGATCATACGTATGTTTATCTTCTTCGTAGACATGGTTGCATCTTCCCTCTCACGAACCTGAGAGCTCTGATACCAGATGTTGGTATCAGACCAGAACCAAAATATCTGTTACCAAATGTTGAGATCGAAAGCACCAATTTTGTGCTCCGATACGATGTGTCTCAAACTGATCGCATCAAAAACTAGGCCAACCCACTTAAGATAACAGCCACCCGTCTAGTGCAAGCATCAAGACAGACAAAATACAGTATATGTTCAATAACTACGTCACCTAGACAAATCATAATCTATTTAACTTCAAGTAGAATTACAAGATTGAATAAATTATATTGAATTATTTTCCCAAAGATTCAACCTCTCACCAAAATCAATCTAGTAGAAAGAAGAAAATTATAACTTGAAATTACTCATCCTACCCGTAGCGATCTTCTTGTACGAAAACGATGACTCCTTGCACAGATCTTCTCTTCCAGCTGTCTTGAATGACGAGTCCTAAGAGTGAAGTACGGACTATCTCTTAGATTTTATGTGGACTTGCTTTTTGAATCTTCGTATTGATCCTCCTATTACCTCCACCCTCAACACATATATATAGTTGTGAATCCTATTTTAGGTCATAGGAATTCCTAAAATAAGTGTTACACTCCCGTCCCAAAATACGTAGGACCAGAGTAGGTGGCAATGTCCAGCTACAAGTGGACTCCAGCCCAACTCAAATACGTATACACTGTTTATAATAAGATATAATTTCTAATAAGGCAAATCAATATATATCTCAATCAACAATAAGAATAAGTAACAAGATGACAATATGGTTCATGGTCTACAGCCCACTAGCATATGTATTCGAATAGACTCAAAAGAATAATACGAGTTTATCAAAACTAGGCTATAACAGTAGCATAAGTCAAGATAGCCCAAAAATATAAGTACGTGAGATTATGATGAATGAAAGTACAAATAGTTAAAGTTCATCAAGAATCTAAGACACGTCCGGTGGAGACAAATTCACTACTACTCGACGAAAAATAATGGCAAGAGAATAAAACTAAGTCTATGTTAAGACTATGATGGATCAATATCTATATTAACCGTCAAAAGGTGCAACTATGCCATAACCTGCTTCGTAAAAGTGCAACTATGTCATGACCTGCTTCGTGCTTCTATACTCAACCTAGTGAGATCACCTGGGGGGGGGGAACCCGGATCCAGGTCCTCAGAGGGACGTAACAAGATCCATAGAAATATGCCAAAAGTATAGTATAAAATATGCATAACCGAAGAGAAAATAAAGGAACAAATATGGCTACGTAACAAATAAAACATGCACACAAGAACAACTACGTATAAGTGAATTGCTGGAAAAAACGGACTAATCAAATACCAAGTTCTTTCGTGAACACATGTCAAGTAAATCAAAATGAATAAGCAAAACCCTCGCCCCTAGTGTGGACTCGATTGCAGGTTTGCTCAAACAGTCAACCCTCGCCCCTAGTGTGGACTCGTAGGTTTGGTCAAACATTCAACCCTCGCTCCTGGTCTGGACTCGTAGGCCAAGAAAAATAGAAACGTAAATAGCAGTCCAAATATAACATATTCGTTCTCCCCACCCCGTGATATGGTACGACTCGTGTAAGATACGGGTTAAAATGAACTGAGTATGAACTACAGCACAAGAATAATAACTATGATGATCTATAAATACGACAACTAATCTACCATGCATATTATGAGAAAATACACATCAACTGACAATAAAAAGAACAGTAGATAATGAAAATGTTATATAGAAGAAAGAAATTAAGCATGTAAAATACTATACAGAATGCAAGGTATCTTGTTTGGGCGTTATCAAATCCGTTGAGGTCCGATTAGACGGTCCGATCCTAAATCCTAAAAACATCCAAGAAGCCTAATACATTAACTTAATATAAATTCATTTTAATTACCAACTAGATGTTCTATCCTTTCATATATATATATATATATATATAAAAGAACCTAGAAATACTCTTGTAACTAATTTATTTTTATTTAGTTGACTTATCCCAATTTGCAATTAACTAGAGTTTAAGGGGGTTTATGGTAAAATGCCATTAACAACACTCTATTACATATGTTCACGTGAATAGTATTTAACGGGAGAGGTTTTTATGAGTATGTATAACTAACATAAAGAGTAAAGACTTCAGAAAAAAATCTCTTTCCTCCAACATACCAATAAACTCTTGAGAACTGCTATTTTGACCGCCAGTTCGTCTGCCACATGTTGCCATTCCATTGACGTGGTCAATCGGTGGTGGGATCAAATCAATAGGAAAGGTCAATGGAATGGCCACACGCAACTTAGTCCGTCTGCGATTAAGTTAACATTTCCTAAATTCTTACCTATCAAACACACAACCGTTCTGTGTGTGTACGTGAACAGTGCAAGCTTTGTGTTGCTCTCTATTCTTCTTCTTATTCCTTTTTCCCATTAAACTTCAAAACTTACGTGAATAGTACCCCATATCATTGTTGTTGGCCAAGGATGGGTCCTCGTGCAATGTCGAGTGCGGAGGAGCCGAGCGTGGTCGGATCGGCAGCGCAGAGGGTTGCGAAGATAGTTGGCTCGGTCCAAAGATGGCAAGGGTCGGTTGTCTTCTAGCAAGTGCAACTCAATGTCGAGACGAGGCGAGGCGAGGCAAGATTCGTCGGTCGGAAAGGTTGTGGCGTGTGGACTGGCCCGCACTCGGACAACGAGGCAGCGCCCTACCTATATATATAGTTGAGTTTTGTTGGTAACCGTGGGAGATAGTACTAGGAATTAATAGGTGGAATATAAAGAATGATATTTACCAGTGCCTACAACCAAATGTCTACAATTTTCTTACAACCGTCACAATGATCATTGGAGGAGGAGGGAGAGGTGGGATCCAGTAGCTTTTTAGTGGTCGTCACGTGATCAAAACGTCACGTGACAGTCGTTCATTGGAAAATAGATGGGGCCAGAGGTGGTCCATATATATAGCAAGGGGGGGGAGAGTGTTGGTTAAATTCCTAAATAATGCAAATAGGAAGATGTAAAATTAAAACAAGAAATAGTATAGGATTCGAGGCACGTTACACGCTGTCCTTAGAATAGAATTTCGCCCCACGAATAGTGCAGTGGGTTCCTGGCGATCTATCCCCGAGATACAACGAATCCTTCGATTCACTTCACCGTGCACCCGGTGGCGAATCCCACGAACGATCACAACCTTGCCCGACAAATGGAAATTGGACGGAGGAGTTTTGGAGGAATTTTGGTTCTGGTGTTTTTTTTTTCTTTTTCGTCTCTGTGAGAGTGTTCTTCCGTCCGAACATAGAGCGAGAGAGAGAGAGAGAAAAGAAAAAATCGATTTCTGTTTTTTTTTTCCAGATCTCAGGATCGTGTCCTGGATATATCTCTCACGTAACCTTTCCCACTTTTTCCGTAACGGGATTACGTGAGAACAGTTCCGCGAAAGACCAGCAACCCACCAGACCAAATCAACGGAAATAAAAATTAAAATAAAATAAGTTATGAAATTACCTTTGTACCCGTGTCCGTTCCGCGGCGCGCAAGCGTACAAAGTGCTAAGTGCGCGAATAATAAACGCGTAAAAATGCGCATTAAATCGCGCACCCCGCTCGCGGGTTGGATGAGTTCAAGCCCATCCCCTATAGAGCCCACTTACCCACTAAGAGGGGTAAAGCAATATATGGAAAGGAGAATGACTTATCCTTTCCCATGTGGGACTAAAAGAAATGAGTGCTTTGTTGAATCATATAGTTTAGATAATTTAACAATAAATCTAACAATCCTCCACATGATTCAACAAAAGAAGAAAGGAAGGTATAGCACGATAGGACATATAGGAAGGAAAACAAGATATGGACAATCACACTGTGTATCAGGGGAAGGTGTCTTCCGGACTTGAACCTCCCCTTAGTGTTATACATCTCATCTATACAGACCCAAAGTGACTTAAGTCTTGAACTTAGGATCTTACTTGTACAGACTCAACATACACACAAACACATTGTAGTCATTTGATCGTATCAACAGTTGTGCACTTTTCGGCCATGTGCTATCTCGTTTTCTTAAGAGCTCTAGATAACAGCCCGAGTTTCCATAGAAAGCGGCCCCACTTTCACTCTTAAATAGGTGAATCTTTCTAGGTATTCTGCAATTTATATACCCTGCTTTACAAGCCACAGATTCATTGAGATTTTACAATCACCCTTTTATTTATTGCAGATCAACACTATACATTAGAGGAATGGTTCTTTACAATTACTATCATATAGTGTTTCCAGTCACACATCAATTTTGTTGTTACCCATTGAACCTTTTCTTGGTGCTTCCAATCAAAGGTTAGGTTGCCTTTGAGGTGACTCAATCTATGGGCTTTAACCCCATTCCTCTTGCCGTCTCCAACACAAGTCTCCTTGAGAGCCCTTTAGTTAGAGGATCTGCTAGATTGTTCTTTGATCTGACGAAGTCAATTGCAATTACTCCACTGGATCGCAATTGCTTCACCCGATTGTACCTCAGACGTATATGTCTGGATTTTCCATTATAACTTGTCCTTTGAGCCTTTGCTATTACAGCTTGGCTATCACAGTGTACAGGGATAGCATGAACTGGTTTGCTCCATAGAGGAATATCTGCTACCAGATTCCTAAGCCAGTCAGCTTTCTCACTGGTGAGGTCAAGAGCTATAAATTCTGCCTCCATAGTAGATCTAGAAATACAGGTCTGCCTGGTAGAGTTCCACGCAACAACAGCTCCACCCAATGTGAATACATATCCACTTGTGGCTTTGGTCTCATCTGTATCGGAGATCCAGTTCGCATCAGTATACCCTTCTAATACAGATGGGTATCCTCCATAGAATAATCCATGGGATATCGTGCCCTTTAGGTATCTCATTACCCGTTCCAAGGCAGTCCAATGTGAACTATTCGGATTGCTAGTATACCGACTAAGCTTTCCTACTGCGTAGGAAATATCAGGTCTGGTACGATTAGCAATATAGTTCAGGCATCCGATTTGCTGAGAATACTTCAACTGAGCCACACTGTCTCCTTTATTCTTCTTCAACCTGATACTTGCATCATATGGAGTACTTACAGGTTTAGAATCAAAATAGTTAAATCTTTTTAGAACCTTTTCTATATAGTAAGATTGGGAGATACCAATTCCCTCAGAAGTGCGACTTAATTTAAGTCCTAAAATTACATCAGCAGGTCCTAAATCTTTCATATCAAAATTTTGAGACATAAATGATTTGATATCATAAATAATATCTAGGTCAGTACCAAAAATAAGAATGTCATCAACATACAGGCATAAAATTACACAAGAGCTACCAATAGTTTTGCTATATACACATTTATCAGAATCATTAATAGCAAAACCATATGATAGAATTACCTTGTCAAATTTATCATGCCATTGCTTAGGCGCTTGTTTCAGCCCATAGAGAGATTTAATTAGTTTGCATACCTTGTGTTCTTGACCTGGAACAACAAACCCTTCAGGTTGTTCCATATAGATCTCTTCCTGTAAATCTCCATTCAGAAATACAGTTTTTACATCCATTTGATGAATAAACAGTTTATGAACAGATGCAATGGCTATTAACATTCTAATTGTAGCAATTCTTGTAACAGGAGAGTAAGTGTCAAAAAAGTCTACCCTTTCTCTTTGTTTGAACCCTTTAGCCACTAACCTGGCTTTGAATTTCTCAATAGACCCATCAGGTCTTAACTTCTTTCTGAAGATCCATTTGCAACCTATTGGTTTGCAACCTGCAGGAAGGTTAACCAAATCCCAAGTTCTATTTGATATAATAGAATCCATTTCACTATTTATGGCCTCTTTCCAAAATAAGAAATCGACTGAGGACATAGCCCCTTGATAAGATATTGGATCCTCTTCAACGAGATAGGTGAAAAAACCTTCACCTAGGTTTGGTTCTCGTCTTGTTCTTTTACTTCTCCTGGGTTCTGGTGGGGTAATCTCCTCTGGTTGTGAACTAGAGGTTACTACAGGGACTTGTGTAGAAATAGAAGAACTAGATATTCTATTTTTCAATGGAAAAATATTTTCAAAAAATGTAGCATCCCTAGATTCCATAACCGTGTTAGCATCAATACCATTTACCTCACTCTTAATTACAAGAAATCTATAAGCAGTACTATTTTTGGCATATCCAAAAAATACACAGTCTACGGTCTTTGGTCCCAATTTTCTTTTCTTGGTAGGAGGGACAGAAACTTTAGCAAGGCACCCCCACACTTTGAAATATTTCAAAGATGGATTTCTACCACTCCAAAGTTCATAAGGGGTCTTATCAGTCTTTTTGAAAGGAACTTTATTTAAGATGTGGCATGCAGAAAGAAGGGCTTCCCCCCACAAATAATCAGATAAACCAGAGCTACCTAACATAGCATTAATCATATCAAGAAATATTCTATTTTTTCTTTCTGCTACCCCATTCTGTTGAGGAGCATAAGGAGCAGTTACCTCATGTATAATGCCATGCAATTCACAAAAGGAGTCAAACTCGGCAGAGGTGTATTCACCCCCACGATCAGACCTAAAAATTTTAATTTTCTTCTTAAGTTGGTTTTCAACTTCAGCTTTAAAAGATACAAACTTACTGAAAGCTTCATCTTTAGTTCTAAACAAGTAAACATGGCAGTATTTTGAATAATCATCTATAAATATAATAAAATACCGTTTACCACCACGAGTGAGAATATCGTTCAATTCACAGATATTGCTGTGAATAAGCTCCAATAGCTGAGAACTCCTTTCAACGGAATGAAAGGATTTTCTGGGCTGTTTGGCTTGTGTACAAATCTCACATTTTCTATTCCTGCTCATGTCAATCTTAGGAATCAATTGTAACTTAGACATTCTCTTTAAAAAGTTAAAATTGACATGTCCCAAACGACCATGCCAAACATCACAATTATCAGTATTATAAAAGAGAGCATTTGAATCAGAAGTAGAAGTAGATGCAATATTATTTAAATATGAATTTAATGTACTGCAAGGCATGTCCACAGAAAGTTTAAACAGACACCCACATACATAGCCTTTCCCAATAAAGTTACCGTTCAGGGAGATTATAACTCGATCAGACTCAAATACCAGTTTGTAACCATGTTTATTTAGCAAATAACCAGAAATTAAGTTCTTATTTACGTCCGGTACGTGCTGCACATTATGCAAAGGGAGAATCTTGCCCGAAGACAACTTGAGGTTCACTCTTCCCTTTCCATGCACTCTGGCAGCACTCGAGTTTCCTATAGCTAATGATTCGCCTTCCTCAACCTGTCGGTAGGAGGAAAAAGAATCAATATTAGGGCATACATGGACATTTGCCCCTGTATCAACCCACCAGTCAGTAGGCTGATACGATGACTCAAAAATAGAACATACGGTTACAAACCTCTGATCATCGGTACCGATAGATTCGGTCCCGGCTATGATAACATGAGCCTGTGGAACAACAGTAGAGTCTGCAGGAGTTCGACGATCAGGATTCTGAAATCCCTGACCCTTCTTCCTGTGGCGACATTGCCTAGCAAAGTGACCAGGCTTACCACAGTTGTAACATTCCCGCTTAGGTCTGTTGTCTTTTCCAATCGCAGCTCTTGGCTTAAGAAACTGTTTCTTTGCAGGGTTTCTGTTCTGGGGGTTGTTCCTCTGTTGATAGGGTTGGCCCTTAGGCTTTCCCTTGGTTTCAACAATGTGTAACTTTGCCTCGAATTCAGTACTAAGAGGTTCCTTGTCTCTAGTTCTACCTTCTTCCTCAATGCAGAAGGACACAAACAGGTCATCTAAAGACATGGGTTCCTTATTATGTTTTAGTTTTAAACCGAATTCCTTCCAAGAAGGGGGAAGTTTATTAATGAAGGCAGAAAATAGAAATTTATCAGCAAATGGCATGTCTTTCTGAGACATCTCGTGTATGATTGTTTGAAGGGTATTAGTCTGTTCAACAACAGACTTCTCATCTACCATTTTAAACTCTAAAAATCTGTCAATAATGTAAATCTCAGAACCCGCTCCTTCATTGGAGTATTTTTATCGAGAGCTTCCCAAAGCTCTCTGCACGTAGAGGTAGTACAGTATATATCATAGAGGGTGTCAGAAAGACAACTGAGAATTTTACCGTAACAAATAAAGTCTCGTTGTAGGACTCTAATTCGTAGGTTCTGGCAGGTTCGTGTAAGTCAGGTTGGATTTCCGATTCTTTGAGAACCTTAACCAGTTTCAAGCAAGTCAGCCAGTAGGTCATCCTATGTTGCCATCTCTTAAAATTCAGGCTTTCAAACTTCTCCGGTTTGGAGGAGTTATGAATGTTCGTGGTCAGTTCTTCTACGGTGTTCATCATGTAGATAGGAATTTTTCAACCAGAAAATAGAAAGTGGACAAAAGCTACGAAAATTCTATTCTAAGATTGTTGGTTAAATTCCTAAATAATACAAATAGGAAGATGTAAAATTAAAACAAGAAATAGTATAGGATTCGAGGCACGTTACACGCTGTCCTTAGAATAGAATTTCGCCCCACGAACAGTGCAGTGGGTTCCTGGCGATCTATCTCCGAGATACAACGAATCCTTCGATTCACTTTACCGTGCACCCGGTGGCGAATCCCACGAACGATCACAACCTTGTCCGACAAATGGAAATTAGACGGAGGAGTTTTGGAGGAATTTTGGTTCTGGTGTTTTTTTTTTCTTTTTTGTCTCTGTGAGAGTGTTCTTCCGTTCGAACAGAGAGCGAGAGAAAGAGAGAAAAGAAAAAACCGATTTCTGTTTTTTTTTCAGATCTCAGGATCGTGTCCTGGATATATCTCTTACGTAACCTTTCCCACTTTTTCCGTAACGGGATTACGTGAAAACAGTTTCGCGAAAGACCAGCAACCCACCAGACCAAATAAACGGAAATAAAAATTAAAATAAAATAAGTTATGAAATTACCTTTGTACCCGTGTCCGTTCCGCGGCGCGCAAAGTGCAAAGTGCTAAGTGCGCGAATAATAAACGCATAAAAATGCGTATTAAATCGCGCACCCGCTCGCGGGTTGGATGAGTTCAAGCCCATCCCCTATAGAGCCCACTTACCCGCTAAGAGGAGTAAAGCAATATATGGAAAGGAGAATGACTTCTCATTTCCCATGTGGGACTAAAAGAAAGGAGTTCTTTGTTGAATCATATAGTTTAGATAATTTAACAATAAATCTAACAGGGAGAGGGTTGTTAGAAGGTTGTAGACATTTGGTAGGAAACTTAGTATTATTGTTATTCTTATCCACAGGCCTATACATAATATATCTTCTGCAGGGGTTATCTCAACGACTTGTAATCAATACATTTATATTACTATTTTTTTTTATAAGCGAATTATTTGTCATTATTTTAGTTTGATAAAATATTTTATTCAGATTTTTCGTGGGTTATATATGAGTAAGGGACGATGATAGGCCATTTGTATTTTAAATTCTTTAGATATGAATTATCTTTATTAGCTAGTATAACTATATATTTCCATATTATCGTTACTATTTTATTTTATCTTCTATGTATTGTTAAAGATCTCATGTATTTTATCTTACTAAATAGCCATGTTAGCTATAGCATTTATATAATTCTTATTTAACCTATTTAGTTTACTTGTTTATCTAGTCTTATATAAAACCCAAACTACAAAACTAAGATTTATAAGATAAGAAATAAATAAAAACAAAATTTGTTACCGGCCTCCGGGAAAGTCGTGCACAAAGCACTTCCCTAAGAGTTGATCCGAGGTCTATGTGCAGACGTTTCTCGGAAGCTCCTAGTGGTAAAACCCACTGACTACCGGGTTCTCTTCGTTGCACATAACTCGAAGAGAGAGACCGAACTTAGATCTGCCCAGAGCAAGGATTCAGAGAACATAATGGTTTGAGAGAAGAGAGAGAGAGGTTTCACGTAGGAGAGTTTTCTGTGTAAAAAATGAAGGAGAAGGAGACCAAACAAATAGGCTGCAGCTGTTGCAAGGTTCAATAAATCTGGACATGAGCCACAGACAGGGTACTTAATGGCTCATAAATAGGCCATTAAGGAGCAAATAAAATATAGAAAAAAGCTGTCAAAAGAGCTGTTGCAAGGTTCAATAAATCTGGACATGAGCCTCAACGTTCAAATTTGAAAGAGCCAAATGGGTTCAAAAAATAAAGAGCAGCAAAAAGATTTTTGGATCCCAGCCCGAACCCGAAGAGTAAATTGGATCGGCATTCGGCGCCCGCAGGTGTGGACACGTACCCGCACCCATTACGCGCGCTGAACCGAGCCGAGCCGGGCCGGGCGGCGGCGACGGCGCGCGCGTGTGGCCCAAGGGGTCCCCCACACAACATCTTTAAGAGAGCAATGAAGAGAAACTAATATATCCATACAAGGAGGGGTTGGCCAATCCGATGTGGGACTAAAAGAAAGAAGGAAGTTGAGCTTTTGCTCAAGTAAGGCTAACAATCCCCTCCAAAAGGTCAAGTTTCGGAATAGAAGTGACTAAGAAATTAAAAGGAAGAGTGTCTGGGCAGGTATATACTATACATAGATGAGATGGACTACAGCCTTGAATCTCACTTAGTAACTATTGTCTATGTCTGAAGAAGTGTTTGATGGACTATGCCTTGAATCAGACTTCTTTCACCAGATTCAGAAAATTGCATACATAGTACGCTAGAGGTTCTGGGTCTAACGGGTGGCGCTTTTGGTTGGCCATGCGCACTAATCCAAATTCATGAGAGTTGTCTGAGATCGCCCTGTCCCATAGTCGCGGTCTTTACGACATCTCATATAGGTAAGTCCTTAAGGGTTGGTGATAGGTTTCAACCCTGCATACCAGCTTGGACCTATTAAGAGTTTTTAAAACTTATCCTGACCATATCACTCAAGAACACTGTCACCATAGGGATGGGGAATCATTGTACGCATGTACAACCACTTGGGCATTATAGAATGAGATTTTAATCTCAGGTCAGTCTTCCATAAAAGTCACCTAAGTCCAGCTTGTTCTTATCCATTGAACTGGCTTCTTGGGATCTCCAGTCAGACTCGGTTGGGTTTCCACTGCTGGTGACTTTACTCATGGGCTTAACCCCATCCTCCTCGATAATTCTAGGATCAAAGTCTTAGACAGACCCTTCATCAAGTGGTCTGCAAGATTCTTTTCTGACTTTATATAGTCAAGAACCACATATTTGCCCAATAGGCTCTTTATAGACTTTATATAGACAACAACAAAAATAAGAGATCCAAACTGTTGAACTCCCAAATGGAAGAGTACTGTTGGACACATGGCAGTAGGAGTGCAAATCTCTCTCTCTCTCTCTCTCTCTCTCTCTCTCTCTCTCTCTCTCCATTTGGATGTTCATGAACAAATGACTAGTGGATTGCTGGGTTCATGCATTTCGGTGGATTTACGGATTAAATAGTTGCATGCATACATGCACTTTCATTTTGAATTTAGCCAGTGCCATTATTGTATAAATTAAATTAAAAATCTTGATCATATTGAGAAACAATCAATATTATTTATTTACAAACAAAAACAAAAACAAAAACAAAAACAAAACAATCCAACTGACCTTGTAGATGGAAGCCATTTCAAAAACATAAAATTAACCTCCACACGTCTCTCCCACAAGAGTAATTGCAAGATGTTATATTCTATTTATTTTTTATTTTTTATTTTTTGGATTAGGCATCCAAAATCATAAAGCCTGAAATTCTGTAAGTGGTTTACATTTTTAACATCCAATAACACCGAAAGAAATTTTCTTTTTCGTTTTCTTGTTTTAAAAAGAAAATCTATCCAAATCTTTCTTATTTAATCTATATTAAATATATAATCTATCTATGACTATGTACCATGATTTAATCTAATCAAATCCAGTTGATAGAGGGCGAAAGTTGATACTAAGAAGAGGTTTGGAATCCACACGAGAATCACAATAACGTACAGATAAATCCTACTCTTTGGACCCGGCTTAGGGCTGGTAGGGTCTAGCTTCAAAAAGTAATAAGTCTATACTAAAAATGGGTGGGTCCTTGTCCATAAAATTCTTCAGGTGAAAAATTGGAAAAAAAATATAAAAAATTATTATTCTTGTAGAAATTTTAGTGCAATATTCCGATTCGGGTTATATTGTGAGCGGGTAGAATTTCTACATAAAGGTCCAAAGTTTGACCCAGAACTGATCTATAACATATATTGGTAGCACTCGGTTTCACACACAAAAATTAACTTCTTCACCAGTAATTGAAAGAAATAATCTATTTTTTCGTGAAATCGAATCCAATAATTTGTAGCGTTAATGTCTCAACCTGCTAGCCAGTAAAGCTAGGAGGTTTTGACATGGTTACACGGAGAGACACAAAACAACACAAGATGACATGATACACTACGACATAAGATGGAATGGGCACAATAATATCGACATTATATTATTTTTAGTTGTCATATTACATTTTTGATTGTCTATGTCATGTCAAATGTGTAGTATATTGACACATTTGGTACTCCATTAGCAAGTCACTTCAAGATCATGACGAAGCATTCTCCTACTAGCGAAACAGGAAATGGGGAGACGCAGAGGACCCCTTATGCTTCGGTGATTGGCAGTCTTATGCAGTATGCACACGTCCAGGTATTCCACACGTAGTTGGTGTGGTCAGCAGGTCTCTCTCGAACCCAGGAAAGTAAAACTTTGTAGCGTTGAAGTTGATTCTTAGGTATCTCAAGGACACCTCTAAGTTAAGTTTTTGCTTAGGGGGAGCGAAGCCAGTATTAGAAGGTTATACAGATCCTGATATGTTGGGAGATGCAAACACTAGGAAGTCTACTTCAGGGAACTTGGTCACTTTTACAGGGGGGTTGTGTCATGGCAATCCCGACTACAAAATTTATTGCACTTTCATCCAAATAGGCGGAGTACATTGCTTCTACAGAGACTTGTAAGGAGATGCTTTGGATTAATTGGTTCCTTAAGGAGTTGGGTAAGGATCAAGGTAGATATGTCATGTATTGTAACAGTCATAGTGTTATACATCTTAGCAAAAAAAATCAGGTTCCATTCGAAGTCAAAGCACATTGATGTGTGGTATCACTGGATATGGGACATTCTGGATGGAAAGCAATTAGAGTTGGAAAAAATCCATATCGATAAAATGGTGCGGATATGTTCACAAAGTATTTATCGTGGAAGAATCACGAGTTTTGCCAGAAGGTGTCCGATCTCGTAGGTGGACGGGGAGATAATCCCCCCCACCCCTTATTGAGCCGAAGGGAAAGATTGTTGTGGGTCCAACCCAAATTTGAGCAGCAAGTGAAGGTCCAAACCAAATCCACCAAAACTATGGCTAATTAAAATAATAGTATTTTTAGCTACCCTAGATTTGTCTTATTCCTAGTAGAATAGGAAATCTAAAGCACTACCAAAATAAGTCATATTAGCGACGTTATTAGCGACTCCGGACATAGACGTCGCTAATATTATTGAAATTAGCGACGTACTAAATAGACGTCGCCATGCATCACTGGTGGCGTCTTTCCGCGACGCCTATCGACTACCATTAGTATTATGAAAAACGAAGTCGCCTAGTAGTCGCCGAACGTCGTTGTATTTTTAACAACAACAACGTTTGACGACGTCATAACTTATACGTTGGACTATATTAAAAATGTAGCGATGATTAGCGACGTGGAAAGTGTGTAGCTAATATTTATAATTTACGCGGTCAGTTCAAATTTCATTTCCGCATGAACATGTCGCTGGGCGTCGCTGAACGTTGCTATATAGCCACGATTATCGACGTGGATAGTGTGTGGCTAATTATATTTATAATTTACGCAGTCTGTTCAAATTCCATTCCCGCCTGAACATGTCGCTGGGCGTCACTAAAATCTTTAATATTGCGATGATTAGCGATGACACATTTAGACGTCGTTAAAATCTTTAATAATTCGATCGGTTAGAATTCTCTTCCCCTATATAAATCACCATCTTCACCCCCTCTCCCATCTCCCACTCCCTTCCCCTCCCCACCGCCTCGACCCCCCTTCCCCTCCCCTAAGCCTCGCCCTTGGCGCCTCCCATCCGGCGTCCAGTCCCTCCTCCTCCGCGTGCCGACATCCAGTCCCTCCCCTCTTCACCTCCACTCCCCTCCGTCCAGTCCCTCCCCCTCCGCGTACCGACGTCCAGTCCCCTCCCCCTCCGCACACCGACGTCCAGTCCCCTGCCTCTCCACTCATCTCCGTCCACGGACACGTCAAAATCGGAGGAGGTGGAGGAGGAGAATGAGGAGCCAGACACGAAGAGGAGGAGGTTGCGGGGGCGTAGGAGGAGCCTGGGATCGAGCGTGCTATGGAGTGCGCTCATCGGAGATAGGTCGTCTGTGGCCTCATCTCCGCCGTCGACGGTCTCTCCAACGCCATCCACTACCTCTTCTCCGACCACCTCGGCCGCCACGGACACACCAAATGAATAAAATAATAATAATTTAATGCAACGTGTATAAAGTCCCGGACGTATCGTTGGGCATCTCCAAAAATAATAATTTAAGGTTATCTTGAATTTTATTATACAGTACTTGTAAACCTCCTCGACCAAAATTTGGGTTTAATTAGCTTAGATAGCTTGACTAGGGTTAATTAGATGCTATTAGAATTTATTACTCAGAGTTTTAATTATTTGTGCAATGTTCATATTACCTAGGACATCTTACCGTTGCTTCGATATTTAGGACACTACACTAGCTATTACCCTCCAACAAATTTTATACACTTTGCCTAGACATACCAACCTACCATAATGACCTTCGTGTAACTCACAGATACTCATTTTTGTGCCTGATTTTAGTCGCACAAAAGTCGTTACAAACGTCCGTACGTAAATTTAATTAATTGCATATTTACGTTCGTTGTCCGTTCCAATCGAAATTGAGACCCAACCTCAACCCGTTTTGACCAACCCCAATTATGACCTTATTATACTCTAAGCCTACCATGCCCATGACGCTTGTGCCCACCCAATTTAGACCCTATGTATTTTTAAATTAATTTAGGAACACCCGGTGCATTAATTGTAATTAAATTAATGTAGTGACCCAACCTCACTCAAATTAGACCCAACTCCAATCCACCAAACCCACACACACACCCTCGAGCCTCATACTAAACACCATACACCATTCTAGTCCACTATAAAACACCAAACATGGTGTTTTGTCACATCAAATCCTAAATTCCAGTTTTTGTGCAATTTCTTAATTATTCAGGGGCTTTTGTGCAATTAAGCAATGAGGTGCCCCCCTCTCATTGGTCCAACCACATGAAGAAGAGATCCCCCTTCCTTTGACCGGTCCACAAATAATTTCCCCCCATTTTCATGTACTCTACATCACTTTTGGAGGACACATCCTAACCCCACATTTCAAACACCTTAGATCCTAGCCACATGTGCAACATGTTGAGGCCCTCACACAACCCTAGAAAACTACCCAGATGGCCCTAATCCCAAGGCACCCCCTCCCTCTCTCCTACAAATATTACATGCTACCTCACCTAAAATCTCACAAAAACCCAAACTACAAAGCTAAAACCCAAACTACAAATATTACTGAAAGCTTCATCTTTAGTTCTAAGCAAGTAAACATGGCAGTATTTTGAATAATCATCTATAAATGTAATAAAATACCGTTTACCACCACGAGTGAGAATACCCTTCAATTCACAGATATCGCTGTGAATAAGCTCCAATAGCTGAGAACTCCTTTCAACGAAATGAAAGGATTTTCTGGGCTGTTTGGCTTGTGTACAAATCTCACATTTTCCATTCCTGCTCATGTCAATCTTAGGAATCAATTGTAACTTAGACATTCTCTTTAAAGAGTTAAAATTGACATGTCCCAAACGACCATGCCAAACATCACAACTATCAGTATTATAAAAGAGAGCATTTGAATCAGAAGTAGAAGTAGATGCAATATTATTTAATCATGAATTTAATGTACTGCAAGGCATGTCCACAGAAAGTTTAAACAGACCCTCACATACATAGCCTTTCCCAATAAAGTTACCGTTCAGGGAGATTATAACTCGATCAGACTCAAATACCAGTTTGTAACCATGTTTATTTAGCAAATAACCAGAAATTAAGTTCTTGTTTACGTTCGGTACGTGCTGCACATTATGCAAAGGGAGAATCTTACCCGAAGACAACTTGAGGTTCACTCTTCCCTTTCCATGCACTCTGGCAGCACTCGAGTTTTCCATAGCTACTGATTCGCCTTCCTCAACCTGTCGGTAGGAGAAAAAAGAATCAATATTAGGGCATACATGGACATTTGCCCCTGTATCAACCCACCAGTCAGTAGGCTGATACGATGACTCAAAAACAGAACATACGGTTACAAACCTCTGATCATCGGTACCGATAGATTCGGTCCCGGCTATGATAATATGAGCCTGTGGAACAACAGTAGAGTCTGCAGGAGTTCGACGATCAGGATTCTGAAATCCCTGACCCTTCTTCCTGTGGCGACATTGCCTAGCAAAGTGACCAGGCTTACCACAGTTGTAACATTCCCGCTTAGGTCTGTTGTCTTTTCCAATCGCAGCTCTTGGCTTAAGAAACTGTTTCTTTGCAGGGTTTCTGTTCTGGGGGTTGTTCCTCTGTTGATAGGGTTGGCCCTTAGGCTTTCCCTTGGTTTCAACAATGTGTAACTTTGCCTCGAATTCAGTACTAAGAGGTTCCTTGTCTCTAGTTCAACCCTCTTCCTCAATGCGGAAGGACACAAACAGGTCATCTAAAGACATGGGTTCCTTATTATGTTTTAGTTTTAAACCGAATTCCTTCCAAAAAGGGGGAAGTTTATTAATGAAGGCAGCAATTAGAAATTTATCAGCAAATGGCATGTCTTTCTGAGACATCTCGTGTATGATTGTTTGAAGGGTATTAGTCTGTTCAACAACAGACTTCTCATCTACCATTTTAAACTCTAAAAATCTATCAACAATGTAAATCTCAGAACCCGCTCCTTCATTGGAGTATATTTTATCGAGAGCTTCCCAAAGCTCTCTGGACGTAGAGGTAGTACAGTATATATCATAGAGGGTGTCAGAAAGACAACTGAGAATTTTACCGTGACAAATAAAATCTGTCTCGTTGTAGGACTCTAATTCGTAGGTTCTGGCAGGTTCGTGTAAGTCAGGTTGGATTTCCGATTCTTTGAGAACCTTAACCAGTTTCAAGCAAGTCAGCCAGTAGGTCATCCTACGTTGCCATCTCTTAAAATTTAGGCCATCAAACTTCTCCGGTTTGGAGGAGTTATGAATGTTCGTGGTCAGTTCTTCTACGGTGTACATCATGTAGATAGGAATTTTTCAACCAGAAAATAGAAAGTGGACAGAAGCTACAAAAATTCTATTCTAAGATTGTTGGTTAAATTCCTAAATAATGCAAATAGGAAGATGTAAAATTAAAACAAGAAATAGTATAGGATTCGAGGCACGTTACACGCTGTCCTTAGAATAGAATTTTGCCCCACGAACAGTGCAGTGGGTTCCTGGCGATCTATCCCCGAGATACAACGAATCCTTCGATTCACTTCACCGTGCACCCGGTGGCGAATCCCACGAACGATCACAACCTTGCCCGACAAATGGAAATTGGACGGAGGAGTTTTGGAGGAATTTTGGTTCTGGTGTTTTTCTTTTCTTTTTCGTCTCTGTGAGAGTGTTCTTCCGTCCGAACAGAGAGCGAGAGAGAGAAAGGGAGAGAAGAAAAAACCGATTTCTGTTTTTTTTCAGATCTCAGGAGTGTGTCCTGGATATATCTCTCACGTAACATTTTTCACTTTTTCTGTAACGGGATTACGTGAGAACAGTTCCGCGAAAGACCAGCAACCCACCAGACCAAATCAACAGAAATAAAAATTAAAATAAAATAAGTTATAAAATTACCTTTGTATCCGTGTCCGTTCCGCGGCGCGCAAGCGTGCTAAGTGCGCGAATAATAAACGCGTAAAAATGCGCATTAAATCGCGCACCCGCTCGCGGGTTGGATGAATTCAAGCCCATCCCCTATAGAGCCCACTTACCCACTAAGAGGGGTAAAGCAATATATGGAAAGGAGAATGACTTCTCCTTTCCCATGTGGGACTAAAAGAAAGGAGTGATTTGTTGAATCATATAGTTTAGATAATTTAACAATAAATCTAACATGGAGAGGGTTGTTAGAAGGTTGTAGACATTTGGTAGGAAACTTAGTATTATTGTTATTCTTATCCACAGGCCTATACATAATATATCTTCTGCAGGGGTTATCTCAACGACTTGTAATCAATACATTTATATTACTTTTTTTTTATAAGCGAATTATTTGTCATTATTTTAGTTTGATAAAACATTTTATTCAGATTTTTCGTGGGTTATATATGAGTAAGGGACGATGATAGGCCATTTGTATTTTAAATTCTTTAGATATGAATTATCTTTATTAGCTAGTATAACTATATATTTCCATATTATCGTTACTATTTTATTTTATCTTCTATGTATTGTTAAAGATTTCATGTATTTTATCTTACTAGATAGCCATGTTAGCTATAGCATTTATATAATTCTTATTTAACCTATTTAGTTTACTTGTTTATCTAGTCTTATATAAAATAAAATTAAAAAAAAAAGTTTAAATTTTTGGACAGAGATTTCACAATAAGAAATCTATTACTAAAATAAGAAATCCTATTTTAAATAATAGAAAATCCTAAAATAGTCCAATATTAATTATGGACGCACAAATCTAATTAAATCAAATATTTGATTCTGATTTGGGTCCCACAAATATGATGTTACCAAATTCAGACTGGACCCAACATGAACAACATAAACAAAATTAGCCCCAAGATCTTGGTAAACTTTTGCTCTCTATATTGCTAAATGATAAACTATGTTAGAGGTGTAGAAGATTGATAAGATCTTCTCTAAGCGATCCTCCTCAATCAAGTCTTTCTTGCAGAATTTCAGAGTTGTACTCATTCACGGATTTAAAAATCTTGTACGCGAAGGTTTTTCCAATCCTGCATTGCTTCTGTCAAGTAGATGAGACACTTATTGTCAAAGCGCTCTTCAAGAGCCACCCAGAGAGACCTTGAATCCTCTTCGACAAGGTATTTCATCTGCAATACATCTGGGTTATGTTTGTGGATGAATATCATGGAGGTTGCATTGGAATCTTCATCTGTTTTATTGTTGGGCTCGAAGGTCTAT
This sequence comes from Iris macrosiphon, assembly GCA_036927795.1. NCBI lineage: Eukaryota > Viridiplantae > Streptophyta > Magnoliopsida > Asparagales > Iridaceae > Iris > Iris macrosiphon. The sequence continues at coordinate 115,096,202 of JAYESA010000008.1, read as the reverse complement.
CTTAGCTTCTTTGTAGTAAGGTGGAGTTTGACATCTTGTACCCACTTTAGATATTTTCTTTGGAATACTTCCAATGAGTTAAACTCGAGCTTGTTAGGTTTGAAACTGCATTGGAGAAGAAAAAAAAATGTACGCACTTTGGATTCTAATTATGTGAAATATCCAGTTCACAATATGTGATAATTTGTTTTGGTTCAGTATGAACTTCAATTTCACTTATGATTTGCATGTTGCACTTCAGGTTCATTTATGAATTATATGTTTGAGTGAACTTTAGGTTAGAAAAGGGGGACGGTTGAAGCCTCTTACATGGGGTGCATAGTGCCCGTCTTCCAGAGGTTTTGCTGCCCTATCAGCGAACGGGGTCGAGGGGGAAGCAACTCTCGTTGGGTACAAGGACGAAGCCCCCGACCCAAAAAAGGGTTTGGATTCCATTTCTGCGAAGTGTCTCCATTTCTACAGAGTATCTCCGTTTCTGCGAGAAAAGAATTTTTCAGCAGGAAAGAATTTTTTTGTGAGAAAAAAAAATCCAACGAGAGATTTTTTTCAGTAAAAAAAAAATCTACTCAGAGGAAAAAATTTAGAGAGGAAGAATTTTTCAGTAATAATTTTTATCAGCTCGAGAGAAAAAATTAGCAAGGAAGCTTTTTTGGGTGAGAAAAAAAACTTCAACTCAAATCGAGGAAGAATTTTTAAGCGAGAAAGAATTATTTAGTTTGAGAAAAAAAAAACAGTGAGGAAGAATTTTGCCGCCATTACGGTGGATTGTGATTTCGAAAGATCTGAACATTTTTGCCATGGCTCAGTGAGGAAGAATTTTGCTGCCATTACGCTGAATTGTGATTTCGAATTAGATCTGAACATTTTTGCCATGGCTCCTCCTTTTTATTTTCATCGATTAGTTAGAAAATAAAAAAATACAAAGAAAATATTACAACATAAAGGAAACTTTAGATCGTACTTACTTCTTCTTTTTGAGCATGGTAGATTGCGTTGATAACGTGTTGTAATGCAAACAACGGTGTAGAGTTCTTTAGGATCAGATAATCGCAAAATCAGAAGTAGTGGTGGGATGACTCCGCAGATAGCTTTAAATGAACCAAGTCCTTATGCAACCTGTAGTAATGTAAAACATCAGACATATCAAGATCGGACGATGGAAAAGGCTATAGAAGGCATTCGTAATATGCGTAATACGTTATCCTACGATGGCTTTGAGAATTTTAATCCGCTGGTTCAGGAATAGATACTTCCTTCTGTGTCTTCCTTAGCGGTAGACAAGACTTCATCTGCTTTAATGGCAGTTTTAAAAGAAGAGAGAAGGAGAAAAGATAAGTTTTGTATTACATACATCGAAGGAAACCCTTCTATGGATTTTTTTTATTTTTATTTTTTATATACAACATAGAAGTCTATTATAAAATAGAATGAGCATATTAATAAGAGATAATCTTATATTGGTGGCACAATCATTTGGATATTTATAACTAACTACAACAGTTATACGATTTGTCCGTGGGGTCGTGGCATGTTGGTTACGATGGAGGGGCTTCCGTGTGGATGGACACGGTTCGAATCTTTCCTTGAAAACTTAGTTCATAATCCGGTGGAAATGACATATACAAAAAACAATTATATGATTTTAATAATTTTCTATAATTTTAGTGAAAAATACTGACCTAAATTTTGACAAATAGGATCCAAATTACCTGATACATGGCATATATTGGTCGGACTCGAGTCCAAAACATGGACCCTCGCAAATTATGGGCCTGGGCCTACCGCTACTGGACCCATCAACCCGATAGCACCCCTAACTGCGCTATACTACAGTTCTATCATCTTCCTTCCTATGATCCTACTTTGATATTTAATGTAAAAAAAAAAAATTTAATAGTTATGTTCGTTTAGGAACTAGCTCTTGATTTGAGGTTGAAGAAATTGAAATATTATACAATTGGATTGGAAATTGTGAATTAGATTATTCGATCATGTTATTTTATTTAAGTTTTAGTTACACACAAATTAGGTTATATTTGATTTCAATTTTAATCTTATTATGTTTAAAACTATTAGATGTTTAATAGTTATAGACTAGACCAAATTGTGTAGAATTTAAATAATTATGTTTTTAAACTATCAAGTTGAGAGAGTAAAAATTCATAAGAAAAATATCTATGTTGAAAGTAAAATAGTCTTCACTCTTTATGTAATGTTAAATAAATTTGACTAGAAATACTTGGAACATTCAATTGACATAAGTAGAGAAGAGGACCCTAGAATGAACTTGGGTTGGAAGATTTTGGCAATCCTTAATTATATCAGGGCATGTCCCCTTTTTTTTTATTCTCGGACAAATTTACGTGGAAAATCTATTACCATGTTTGATTTATGTTATAAAAATTTATTTTTAATTGTGAATATCCGGATAAATAATTTACCCATAAAATATGAAAATCCTTAATAATAGGTGGATATATTTTTTTCCCGGACAAATAAAATTGTGTTGTTTTTCTATACTATTTATATTTTCTTTTTCTTTTTCTTTTTCTTTTTCATGTATTTTTTATTTTTTATCCTATTTTATTTTTAATTTATTCTTTTCTTCATTTTTTAAAATTGTTTTGGTGTTTTTAACTTTTTAATCTTTTTTCAATTTTAAGTATTTTTTTCCATTTTTTTTTATCCTTTTCTTAAGAATGATTTTTTGTTTATTTTTCATTTTTTTAAGAAATGTTTTGCTGTTTATTGTATTTTAGTCAATTTTTTATCCTTTTTAATTTTTTTAAAATTTTATTTTCATTTTTTTAATATTTTTCTGTTTTCTTTTGGTTGTTTTTCAGTTTATCCTTCTTTATTTTTATTTTCAGTATTTTTTCTCTCGGAAATATTGATATAGTCACCAAACATGGATATACAATTGTCCAAAAAATTTAATTACCGAAAATTTGATTTCCGATATTATAGAATTTTCAGCTATTTAGTATTTCTTGTACTCAACTCTCCCTTACTATTATCATCAATAGGTTATAACAATATTGTAGATTATTTTTTCCAAATCCAAATTCTCAATTTCCAAACAAACCCCCCTTATTTCACTCAATTGGGCAATATTGTCTGGAACATCTTACAAAGAAAACATACAAATTAAGAAATGGTATTTGATACAAGTCAAAATAAGGCACAGTCAAATATTTTGACAAATTTTCATTCAAGGAAAGGGTGATATTTTATTTTGAGACAATGGAAAAGAAGTAGATGAAAGACATTGCAACGTTTATTAGTTTACTACAGTCCACAAGCTTTTATATATTGGACGGAATATTGCACCAAGCAATTTCAACCACACATTTTTTAAATGTGTGGTCATAAATCATCTCATAAAATTGTTGTCACGTCAACATACTTTATAATCGCACATTTCAAAAAAATGTGTGGCTGAGATTGTTTGGTGCAATAAATGATGCAATAATCTTTGGTGCAATATCATCTCCCTTTATATATACTAGTAAATGTACGTGCGTTGCACGTAAAATATTTTTTGTAATATTGTTGAAAATAGTTTAAATATTTGTAAATTAAGATTTGTTATATTTATTTATTTATTAAAAAAATAGACTTATAAAATTTATTGATATTATTGAAAATTTTATAAATTTTTCAATTATATTAAAATAGTTTAAATTTGATTTGAATATATTTAAATTTAAATTTGTTATATATATATATATATATATATATATATATATATATTAATTTTCAACCACCCAATCTAAATCCAATTTATGTAACATATGGTGGTTCCATAATATGAAACTATCCGGATAATTTTAGTTCATTTCTATATATATATATATATATATATATATATATATATATATATATTAGTGACTTTGATTCTAATAGGAGAAAGTGTTCAATGTGATGATCAACTCTAGAAATGGAGAAGAAACTAATGACACATGCTACGCATCATTTGTTTGCATTAATGAACTTTGCTTACTGCTTGCATCTGAATAATCTATCAACCAGTTGATGATAAACCTTGATATCAGTTGATCCCACAGTGACCGGAATTCCATTTTTGAAATCTTCTTGTTGGTATTAGTTGAAATGTAAAGACTATCAAACATCAATATGTCATGAAAGTCCACAGAGAGCAATGAAATACTGAGAAGATATATGTGAGCATATTTTCAACTTAATGGCATTTCAAGAGAGATTCATACACATTAACAATATATAGCACAACACTAGCCAGGCCAAAAAAAAAAAAAAAACAGCATATTCCAATTTACAAAAAAAATTCACCTTCCACCACGGCCTACTTCAACTAAATCACACAATTTTGAGAGATCTGCTTCAGATTTGCATGCAGCAATTGTATCCAAAAATGCTTGTATGACCTATAACTTGAAGACCAGTCTTTAATTTAGTATCTACAGCTTCGCCACTCCTCTTCATCACACAGCTTCCTTATGACCAAATTCACTCCATATCTTCTGATAGCCTTCATTAACAAGAAAGTAGGAAGACTCTAAAGACGACAATTCTGCACTTGAGCAGGTCAAGCTCATCCTTTTGTAAGATGGTTCCACCAGCATCTACAACAAGATCTTCCTATGCACCATCACATACTACTGCTACTACAACACAGCTATCCGAAAATTGCAGAATGTTGATCTTCTTTTCCATGCAATGCACAATTTTCCAGGTAAGATATAGGGTTGCATGTGGCAATCGTATTCAATACGCATTTACAGCAAACAGTCCGAAAGCCATGCTTACGTTCCACACGTGCCACTTCCCTGCCCCTTTCCTTGGAAAGTTCATCGTTTAAAACTCCACTCTCATCCAATGGATCCTTTTCATTCACAACAATGTATGATGGTCCTAATGAGGATAACTTTGTATGCAAACTCTCTGAGCTCAGGTCATGCGGTCCTAGGATACTTCCCCCAGCAGCCACAATAACATCTTCAAGAAGGCATCTATCGAGAGGGTCATCAAATTGGTTGTCGACGTAAAATCTGGATCCGACAAAAATCTTCGGTTCCTGGAAGATAAATGGCCACCAAAATTTACATGAGAATAAAAGATACTTGAATATTTTCTGTCCATTATGGTACCTTGTATATATAACAACATAAAAGTACACATTTTGGCTAGAAATTTTTTCTTTTCTTTGAATTTATGGCTTCATATTCTTCTAATGTTAACATAAATATATATTTTTTTTGTTAGAATATTTTGACATTATATATTGGCTTTAGACCCCTTTCATTTTTTTTTCCTTTCTAGTTGATGATCCCATTCATCAGCAATTATAAAAAGATCATAATGTGTTATTTTCCGCTTTATTTTTTTGAATCGCGCCTTCATGAAAATATCTTGTTAAAACTCTATTTCCATTGGTGATAAAGGACACTGCTGAAAACCAATATAAATTTCTAAAGGCAATATTTATGCATACTGCCATATAATAATCAGATTCCTATTAAAACTCCATTCTAGTTTCGGATACCAGAAAGTACAAGAGATATCATTAAAGAAAACAGAGTTTTAAGGACGAGGTCTTCTCCTTTAATAAAAGAAGAAGAAAATTGATCGAGAGTGAAAAGGAAGAGCTTCCACGAGACTAAAGCAAAGCAAGATATGTGGTCATTATGAACCATGCTATTGATGTGCCTCTTCTCTTTCCTGTGCCCCCCCTCCTTTTCATGTTTTAAAGTCATATGATGGAGCTGGTAAGCATCGAAAGTATTGGGAACACGTGCGCTCTGATACCACGTGTTGATCGTGCAGCGGAAAAAGCACTTGCCAACTCACCTGAGATAACCAACCAATCTACGAACACCAAGCACAGATGAAGACAAGTATATAGCAGTGACTACGTCACCTGGACAAATCTCAACCTTTATAACTCAAATGGAATTACAAGATTTCAAAGAACTAATGTTGAAACCCTTTGCCCTAATAGGTTCAACCCCTCACCACACTCAAGAAGAAAGACAGAAGATTACAATTGAAATCACTCACCAACCCGTAGCAATCTCCCTAACCGAAGTTGACGACTCCTCGATTAGATCTCCTTCTTCCTTTTGTCTTGGATGACGAAGCCAAAGAGCAAAGCGTGGACTTTCTCTTAGATTTCCTGTGGACGAGCACCCGAATCTCCAACTTGTGCTTCTTCTTTGTGCCTCCACCCTCCTCCCTATTTATAGGATGAGAAACCTATTTTAGGGTTAGGAAACCCTAAAAATAACCAACCATAAGATCCAGCCGTCTACTAGCATCAAATGGTCCAAAATATAACATAAAAAATTCAAAACCCGAGCAGCCGCCGCCGACACCGAACTCGGACCAAGTTCGGTTTTGAGGTTCTGGAACACCACACCGAGTTCGGCCCGAACTCGGCCCCGAACTCGGCCAGGGACCGAGTTCGAACCGAACTCTGCCCCCTTCAGCAGACTTGATTCCCAACAATCTCCCCCTCCAGTCTGATGAGAGGTATTGGCTCCATGGCTCCTCAACTGGACTCTATACATGTCGTCCCGCGATAGAAATTCTGCTCCCCCATGCCACCGATCTCCGATCCCCCGAGTTGCTTTGCATCTTCCATCATCTCCAGCTCCTCGACCGTCACGTCGACGCTAGCTGTCATGCATAGCACCTCCTGCACTACTGGGATTCTGTCGATATCGATGACACGGCCAAGACCGAAGTCCATGACGGTCAGCCTCACCGTGAGTCTTGGCTGCATGTCCGCAACTTCCTTCTTCCACCGAAACGTGTTAACGTTCCGACGAGCTTCTTCACCCTTGGCTGGCCCAACCAAACGGACGGTGCGATTCTCCCGAGATTCGAACTCCTGAATCTGCCCACCTTCGTGTCCGAACTTGAAGCTCCCCCATACACATGCGTCCTCGAGCAGAACATCACGCACTGTGCATGTCGTCGATGACCCACAGCTTCCCCTAAACTGTGTGAATGATGATGCTCCTGCCTCAGATTGAGTTTGCTGCAAACCTTGATCTCCTCTATGGCCTTGAACTACTAAAACCAATGTCGCTCCGTGAAGCTTTGACAAACCACCAGTCGCCAAAACCGAATCCGTGGAACAACCCCCACCTGGAGACCGACCAGCTGTCATGGGACCGACAGACTGACCCTTAATCTTTGACTCATCACCATTCGTCGCTTTGTCTCGACGAACCGAATCCTCTATATCCCTCAAAGTGTCTCGAAGCCCCTCTAAGACAAGTTTCCGACGATCCACCTCATGTTGAATACCCCTCGAGCCTCCATCCAGTGTTTGTGGCCTGCATGTATACCTCAGTGGCTTGAGCCTGTATATGCCACAACACAAATTTCCACGAGCCAGCTGCTAAAAATCCTTCTTAAGCATCCAATCTTTGTCCCCAAACAAACTGCGACAACCATCATCTGCCAACCTCCCTATCGAAACCAAGTTGTAGCGCAAATTTGGTATATGTCGCACATCCTTGAGAACGAGCTTCTCACCAAGCTTCGTTGTCAAGTGCACATCACCGATGCCTACAACTGCAGCCGTCCCCTTGTTGCCCATCTTCATACGTCCAAACCTACCACCGCGGTATGACGTGAAGATCCTCCTATATGGGTTGGCGTGATACGACGTTCCCGTGTCAATGACCCAGTCGTCATCATGACACATGCCACAATGTTCCTCTGGGTTGCTGCGATGATGACATCTCCCATAGCCGTGAGATCCTCCTGATCGTTCTTGCCTTTGGCCTTCTCAGCTTTGAGCTTCATGCATTTTCTCTTGATATGACCCATTTCGCCACAGTGATAGCAGCCCTCCTTGCGGTCCACAATCGCAAGATCCCGAGAACTCCCACATGTCCTCGCCTGTGACTTGGATCTTCCCTTCCCGTAGGAAGCCACCAGAGCGGACTCCTGCGACGATTCCACTTGCTTATGCCGGATCTCCTCGTTCAACAAGTTATTTTTGACTGCCTCCATCCTGACAACTCCATCAGGAGCGGAGTTGCTCAACGACACCACCAACGTCTCCCAGCTTTCCGGCAGAGAACTCAAAAACAGAAGGGCCTGAAGTTCATCCTCAATCACCATCTTCATCGCAGACAGCTAATTGATGATGCCCCGAATCTCGTTCAGATATTGTGCCACCGGTGTACCCTCCGTGTACTTCGAGTTGGCGAATCAGAAACGCCTTGTTGCCAGCCGTCTTCCTTTCGTACAACGAATGCAGCTTCTCCCACTACGGTTTTGCAGAACTCTCTATGGACACGTGGTGAAACATCGAGTCGTCCACCCATTGGCGGATGAATCCATCAGCCTTCCGATCCAGTTGTTTCTAGTCATCAGCACCTTTGTCCGTCGGCTTTGGCTGTTGTCCTCCAACGGACCATGCAAGTCCTTGCACCATAGTAGATCCTCCATCCTTAGCTTCCAAATTGTCCAATTTCTCCTTGTGAGGGTGATCATACGAGTGTTCATCTGCTCCGTAGACATAGTTGCACCTTTCCTCTCGAGAAAAACCTGGCTCAGATACTACGTATTGGGAACATGTGCGCTCTGATATCACGTGTTAGTCGCGCAGCGGAAGAAGCACTTGCCAACCCACATGAGATAACCAACCAATCTACGGACACCAAGCACAGATGAAGACAAGTATATGGCGGTAATTACGTCACCTGGACAAATCCCAACATTTATAACTCAGATGAAATTACAATATTGCAAAGAACTAATGTTAAAACCCTTTGCCCTAATAGGTTCAACTCCCTCACCACACTCAAGAAGAAAGGCAGAATATTACAATTGAAATCACTCATCAACCCGTAGCAATCTCCCTAACCAAAGTTGACGACTCCTCAATTAGATCTCATTTTTCCTTCTGTCTTGGATGGCGAAGTCCTAAGAGAAAAGCACCGACTTTCTCTTAGATTTCCTGTGGATGAGCACCTCGAATCTCCAACTTGTGCTTCTTCTTTGTACCTTCACCCTCCTCCATATTTATATGATGAGAAACATATTTTAGTGTTAGGAAACCCTAAAAATAGCCGACCATAAGATCCAGCCGTCCACTAGCATCCAACGGTCCAAAATATAACATAAAAACTCCAAAATCCGAGCAGCCGCTGCCGACACCGAACTCGGACCGAGTTCAGTTTTGAGGTTCTGGAACACCACACTGAGTTCGGCTTGATTCCCAACAGAAAGGATGAGAAAAACTACGCATAGATGTAAAAGTGATAATAGCAAGCCATTATTTGACCATTATCACGATATAAAATTATTGTAATTGTCTTTTAGAGTTAGGCACACAATAAGATCAAGTGGAAGATGTCGTTGACTTATTACCACTTTAATGGAATTTCTTAGTATCTGTACACATGCATATGTATATATAGACATGATACTTGTTAGGCAACATAGATGAACCTATACTTTCACCAAATGCATACATAAATTATGATTACGCTTTATTTCAAGGTTCACAGTATCGGTATCAGGCCATTCTTAGGAGTATCATGATCGACAATATCGACAATATTTTTGGTTTCGGATCGGAGTATCGGATTTTTTGTATCGGAAAGCAAATAATTACTAATAAATTATTAATATTTTAGAAAATATAATTAATACATTTAGACATAATTTAAGTATTTTCAGTATTGTTTTTTAGTAGTTTTGAAATTGAATAAAATAGTAGTCACTCTTGTCGATTGGTTTACATGTGATAGATAAAAGTTTTCTTCTTTTACATGTTTTTACAACCTTACTATTCTTATACACCTTTGTTGATTGGTCTTTTTAGTTCAATTTTCTTTGTCAAATTGACCGAAAAGAGAGACCCACAATGTCGATATCGTCCAGTATCGAGTTTCGGTCAGTATCGAACCAGGAGATGCCAAACCATATCGGTATGTTGATATGGTATGTTGGGTGTCATATTAAGTATAGTATAAGCACATGGGAATATCCTGAGGACATATTTGGGATGCCAGAATATGTCACAGGATATTCCATTATGAAATTATTGTCATAATGATTGAGATCATTGTATTAATGACTGTAAGGCTATATAATGCCAATGAGACAATCAATAAAATAATCAACTAATTTCAACATGGTATCAGAGCCAAGTTTCCACAAACCCTAGCCGTCACCAAGCTTCCACAAATCCACAGGAGGATTTCCTAGATCTCCTCCACCGAACTCTTTCACACCCCCCTTCTTCCCTTCTCCGCCCTTCGCAGGCCGCCCTTCGCTGTTGCTGCCCCGTCCCGCTACTGCTACGGCTACTACTGCTGTTGTGGCTGCTGCGACGGCGGCTGTGACATGCGTGCTGCCGCCTCCTCCGCACCAGCACGAGACAGCGCCTAATAGGGATGCCTAGATCTGAAAAAGGGGGGACATGTTCGGATCTAGGAGCAGACGACGAGGACGAGGAGTCGTGGAGCGGACGTGACGTGATTGGATAGATGACGCATCGATGGAGGAGATCATCAAAAAACTAGATTCTGCAGAGGTAGCGATGTTGATGAAGTTGTTGACGATGTCGGCTGGTGAGAACACGACACGAACGTCGTCGGAATTGAAGCTTCCCTCCATCGATCTGAAATTAGATGGACCAGCCACCTATCTGAGTTGGTCACGGCGGGTGAGAAGAACCCTCGCAGAAAAAAACATGGAGGGGTTCCTGACGGACGAGGCGACAGAGCCGGACGAGGGCTCGACAGGACGCGATGAGTGAAAGTCCACTCATATGGTGATCTACATCTGGCTTCTCAACTCCTTAGTCCAGTCTATTGCCGCCACAGTAGACGGTATTGAGATGGTGAAAGATGTGTGGAAGAAGTTGAGAATGACCTATGATGGTGTGGGGAACAACTTACGGGTCTTCCAGATAAAGGGGGAGATTGATGACACCGTACAGGAAGAGAAGACGGTGCAGGAGTATGCCACGGAGTTGGAGCGTCTGTGGTTGGATTATGATCACTCCTCAGATCGGTCGAGCTGCGGGGACCCTAAGTGTAAGGAGAGACAGGTGTGTCTGCAGGAGAGGACGATGAAGTTCCTCAAAGGGCTGACTGCAGCTTTCGCACAGAGGACGGCCCTACTTCTAGCTCAACCCAAGATCCCTAGCCTTGAGGAGGCTATCTCAGCCATGATCCAGGAGGAGACACGCATCAGACTGCAAGCCGGGACAGGTGGTCCCCCCGAAGCAAAGTCAGCACTAGCGATCACCAGCTCAGGTAACACAGGATCTAAGGGAGAGCCCCGGCAGCATAACCGGCAGTGCTACAACTGTGGGGAGATGGGTCATCATCGGTATGCTTGTACCAAACCAACTAGGGAGGGAGATTCAGGTGGTGGACGAGGACCGTTCAGCGGACGAGGATATAATGGAGGACGTAGTCGTGGTCGAGGGGGTAGACGAGACGGCCGAGGAGGTTATCAGGCGAACCTCCTGATATCAGAAGGGAACGGAGAAGCTGATGGCACCTTTACTGTGGAGGACCAGGCACTGAGAGACATGAGGAGTAGAACAGAGGAGGCGTCCACCTCATTCTTTGTTAGGGGCAACGCTGCAATGTATGCCCATCCATCAGAAGGTACTGACGAATCACTTGCCCTTGCGTCTATCTCTTCCCTTAAATCATCAGACTGGATTATCGACTCGGAAGCATCTCGACATGTGACGGGGAATGCTAGTGAGTTTTCTTCCTACACTCACCTAGCATCAGCAGACAGCATTCAGACAGCTGATGGCACTTTCCAGCCAGTGGTCGGTAAGGGTACTGTTAATTATACAGGTTCAGTAAAATTATTCAATGTTTTACATGCTCCATCCTTTCTAGTCAGTCTCTTGTCCATTAGTTCTATAATCCTCCAACTTAAATGCATTGTTTCTTTTGATATTCCTAAGATGACCTTCCAGGAGAAAGGGACAGGACGAAGACTTGGGACTGGCACTTGGCATGAGGGACTGTGGTACCTAAATCGAGAAGGACTGGACTCAGCATTGGTATCTATGGCAGAGAAGGCTGGCATGGAAGGACTGCAGTAGAGTACTGAGGATACCTTGATACTCCATCATCGGAGGATGGGACATTCTTCCTTTGATACTCTAAGTAAGTTGTATCCAGAGATTTATGCAAAAACAAATAAAGAGAAATTAGTATGTGATGCGTGCGAGTTAGGAAAACTTACTAGGAGCTCATATGTTGGCACGGGTCATAGGAGCATTTTTGCTTTTGAGGTAGTACATTCTGATGTCTGGGGTCCATGTGCTACTAACACTATGAATGGTTATAAGTACTTTGTTTCTTTCATTGGGTGTGCCTCTCGTGTTACCTGGTTATATTTGATGAAAAATAAGAATGATGTACCTGCTTGTTTTTGGGATTTCCATAAGCATGTCCAGACTCAGTACAAAGCAGTTGTGAAGGTACTAAGGTCTGACAATGGAACGGAGTATACCAACAGGACGCTTGCAGAATACTTGTCAGCACACGGAATACAGCATCAGACCACCTGTGCATACACACCAGCACAAAATAGAGTTGCAGAAAGAAAAAACAGACACCTTCTGGAGGTCGCAAGAAGTATGATGATCGACATGAATGTCCCACAGAGTCTGTGGGGGCATGCAGTGTTGACAGCAGCTCAACTCATCAACAGGATGCCCTCGAAGGTCCTCGGATGGAAGTCCCCATGTGAGGTATTGCAAGGCAATAATAGTGGGATACTCCCACTGAAGGTGTTTGGGTGTGTGTGTTTTGTGAAGGACAACAGGCCATCAGTTGGGAAACTTGACCCTAGAGCGGTCAAATGCATCTTCGTAGGCTACTCGGAGACCCAGAAGGGGTATGTGTGCTGGAGTCCAGTAGAGAAGAAGAAGTTTGTCAGTATGGATGTCCACTTTCGGGAGCATGAGCCATACTATAGCCAGGACGGAACTTCACACAACACGCCTAATACTGCCAGTATTAGGCGAGAGGGGGAGATGGAGAACTTGGTGGTAACCGATTTAGAAGTTTGGCATGGAGGCACGGAGAAGGGACAAGAAGGTGAAGGTGTTAGGCCTACGGCTCAGGGAGAGTTACTTACCTACAGCAGGAGAGAAAAGCAAACTGCAGGACCAGTACCGACAGTGCCAGTGCCAAGTCCCTTGCCTGCGTTCGTCCCAACTCCTGAGGCACCGACACCAACCCCCTTCAGATGATACCCCCTTCAGATGATACCCCCTCCTTCACAAGATATTATTCCTCCTACTTATACTCCTCCCACACTACTATCTGTACGGAGGACCACTCGCAGCAATGCAGAAAATCCTCCAAACATATATGGTTGGAATATTGCTCAGTTTGTTTCTTATGACCATATCCCTTCTTCTCATGGAGCATTTATAGCATCTTTGGATAGTATTACTGTATCTAACAATTGGCAGGTTGCCAAGAACGATCCAAAGTGAAAAACGGCAATGCACGAGGAGTTGGAAGCTCTGGAGAAGAACCACACTTGGGAGCTTGTGAGACTGCCAGAGGGGAAGAGAGCAGTTGGATGCAAGTGGATCTTTATCGTGAAGCAGAACCCAGATGGATAGGTTGAGCGCTACAAAGCTCGACTAGTAGCCAAAGGATACAGTCAGACGTACGGCATCGACTATGACGAGACCTTTGCACCAGTTGCAAAGATGAGCACTGTCAGGACTCTGATTTCTCTGGCAGCGAATGGTGGATGGAAGCTACACCAACTGGATGTGAAGAATGCGTTTCTTTACGGAGATCTAGTGGAGGAGGTGTACATGGAGATACCACCAGGATTTGGCACCAATCAGACAGTAGGCAAGGTCTGTAGGTTGAAGAAGTCCCTCTATGGACTGAAGTAGTCTCCTCGAGCGTGGTTTGACAGATTCAGAAGGGCGATGATAGGGATGGGATATCAGCAGATCAATGCTGATCATACTGTGTTCTTCCGTCGGAGTGGAGGCCATATCACCATGCTTGCGGTGTATGTGGACGATATGATTATCACAGGAGATGATGAGCAGGAGATTGCTCAACTCAAAGGAAAACTTGGCAAGGAATTCGAGGTGAAGGATCTCGGCCTTCTTCGGTACTTCCTTGGGATTGAGATTGCTCGAGAAGCAGAGGGGATTGTTCTCTCTCAAAGGAAGTATGCACTGGACCTTCTCACAGAAACTGGGATGTTGGGGTGCAAACCTGCAACGACACCAATAGATCAGAGGTTCAAGATTGATGCTGAGGCTGGAGAACCAGTTGATCGGGACAGATACCAGAGACTGGTTGGCAAGTTGATCTATTTGAGCCACACACGTCCTGATATCTGCTTTGCAGTAAGTGTGGTGAGCCGCTACATGCATGACCCACGGAAGGGTCATATGGATGCAGTGTACCAGATTCTGAGGTACTTGAAAGGTGCTCCCGGGAAGGGACTGATATTCAGGAAGAACAATCACGTGAGCATCGAGGGCTACTGTGATTCTGACTGGGCTAGTTGTGCTGATGACAGAAGGTCTACCTCGGGATATTGCATATTTGTAGGAGGTAACTTGGTCTCCTGGAGGAGTAAGAAGCAGTCTGTGGTGGCCAGATCGACAGCTGAAGCAGAGTACAGAGCTATGGCCTTGGGAGTTGCAGAGCTGCTATGGTTGAAGAATATGCTGGTGGAGCTGAAGCTGGATCAAGGAGCCAAGATGAAGCTGTGGTGTGACAATCAGTCAGCTATTAGTATCGCCAACAATCCAGTACAGCATGACAGGACCAAACACATCGAGATTGATAGATTCTTCATCAAAGAGAAGTTGGATAGTGGATTACTGGAGCTTGGCCATGTTCCAACCAGGGATCAAGTAGCAGATGGACTAACCAAGGGACTCGCCTCAGTGAGCATGATTAGAGGATGTGACAAGATGGGCTTAGTGAATATCTTTCGCCCATCTTGAGGGAGAGTGTTGATATGGTATGTTGGGTGTCATATTTAAGTATAGTATAAGCACATGGGAATATCCTAAGGACATACTTGGGATGCCAGAATATGTCACAGGATATTCCATTATGAGATTATTGTCATAATGATTGAGATCATTGTATTAATGACTGTAAGGCTATATAATGCCAATGAGACAATCAATAAAATAATCAACTAATTTCAACACGGTATCCGCGTATCGGCCGATACTACAAACTATGGTTTATTTGCATAAAAATGTATACGTACATAACTATACACATGAATACAGACCTTCTTAATTGCCCTGAGCCTTCCTTTCTTTGGCCCATAAGAGTCATAGAGCAGCTCGTCCCCAACTCGGATAACTTCGTAAGGCTCTTCTGGAACAGGCCTCCTAGCTTGAATGCATGCCTTAATCCCTGTAGGTGCAACATAGTTATACAAGATTTGCTACAAGATAAACAGATGATTAGGGAAATAAAAGGAATTTCTATAAGTATTTGCCGCAATGTTTCCATAAATTTGTGGAAAATGATACGTTATATTTATCTAACGACTCTACCTATAGAATTGCTACTGAAATTTCGGTACATACCAGGTTAAAACTTTCCTTCAATCCTTCATTCACATTAACCAAAATGAATAAAGAACTTGTCCTAATGTCCTCGTCTTAGAGGAACTGCTAAATCACTGCACGAGAGTACTTACAATCTATTGTTAGAATCCATTGTCCGCACATGATAGCTTTGAGGACCTTTAGGCTTCTACAGCATGTGCCATACTCAAATGTAGGGACAATGACGTGGGTTATACTTTCGTTCCAGCTTCCATTGACAGAGGCACCAATCGAGATCGCAGCTTGGTGCAAGAGTCCCTGATGTCAATAAATGGTTAGGCTAATAAAATTGTGACCATAAAAGTGTATAATCAAAAATAGACTAATCAATTTCTACACTAAAAACTTCAGTAACATACTACCATAAAACAATATTGAAGAGGGACGGCCAATTTCCCAGTAAAAGACAGTCCTTTACTGCATTGGAATCAACTGTCATTACCTCATATACTGGCGAGAGATCAGATCCACATAGCTTCCAGCCATTGCAAACAGTAACTGCCAACCTGGACCCATGTTTTGAACTCCCGAGGGACGATCTTCCAGTTTCCTGCAATTGCAACAGACATAAACAAATGAAGATGAATATTATATACCAGAGCATGAAATCCAGAACGCATAAAAGCAGAATGTGATGTGAATTTACTGTTGCTGAACTCATCATTAAATTTGATTCTCTGAGAAAGCCCACTTCTGGCATTGCCTTGTTTGCATCTGGTGTGTCCCTCTCTTTTGAAGAGTCGAGAGACGATCTTCCAGCTTCCTGCAATTGCAACAGACATCAAGACAATAAAGATTAATATTATGAACCAGAAAATCAATTCGAGAACGCCTTACATCAAAATGTTGGTGTAAAGTTACTGTTTCTGGACTCATCATTAAAAATTGCAGCGTTGCCAAGGAAAGAACCTAGCAAGGCAACAACCTCTCTACCGAATGGCAAACCAAAGTTCAAGACTTAGGGTGTGCAGTCGATGAGGTCTGCCCTAATTTAGAAAATATACAGATTTGCAACGAACATAATTGCATTTGTTACACATAACTTTAATGTAAAAAAAAAAAATACACTGTTGTTAATACTGATGATAACCAGTTCATAAGATTGATAAATACTATAGGTTTTCTTTGGAAAGGATGGAGATGTCGGCGTGGGCTATAATTCAGATTGATCAATAAATTTTCTTTTCTTAGAAAAGGTGGGGGTAGTATGTAAAAGGAAAGAATTTGGAGGGAAGGGAATGATTAATCTTAGGGATATAGAGGATACAAACAACGCATTTTCGGCCAAATGGTGGTGAAAGATTTGATCTGATATTGAGAAGAAAGCTCATCAAGACTCTACCCGGTAAGGAAGGGAAGGAGTTTGGAGGAAGGCATACCGATACTCACGCAACAAATATGAGAATTGACACTATCTTTACCCTAGGAAGACGGATAAATTTTCTCTCCTAAAACTTCAATGTAGATCACTATATGAGAAGATCTAGAACAAATAAGAACCAATGCCATTCCGGAGATCTTTATGGCTGCCTCCTCCAGATTGCATGTCCAAAATGCCTACTCAAATTTCTTTTGGCAGAAAATGATATGTTTTAATGAAGAAACCACTATAAACAACTACTTGAGTCTCTAATACACTAATCATAATAGTTACATATCTATCTGTAACACACGTTCCATACGTATCGATGATCAGTCGGATACGAAGGTCCGTGCCTTATCATAATCATGTGTGTGTCATGGACAAAGAAGATATAAGAATGTCCCATAATCATAAGGTAGTATGCTAAAACTATGCCAACATACATAAAATTAATACAAGACACTTAAAATAATGCACTCCGTCGTTCGCACCCAAGTCTAACTTGAACGCACAGTTTATATGAAAACAAATATGAAACAATAATATTACTTACTGAAAATAACAGTAAATCATAGTAAATATAACAAGAATTGATGGAAAAATAGGAGGGGAATTAACTTGAACGCACAATTTATATGAAAAGATTTGATGGAAAGGAAATAGGAAAGGAAAATATTATAGAAGTAAATGGAAAATAGGAAAAAGAATTAAAAAGAAAAAGGAAATAATGGGATTAGAAAAGAAAAGAGAATCTTTATGAACTTGTTTTATTTATTATTATTATTATTATTATTATTATTATTAACGGGATTAGAAAAGAAAAGGAAAAGGAAATAATGGGATTAGAAAATGGAAACTATTTTATTTATTATTATTATTATTATTATTATTATTTGCTCAGTAACCTATTTATAGTAATTATTAAAAAAATTAAAATAGGAGGGAAATTATATTCTATCCATGTTACAAAAATTTAGAGATTAATTCCTTGTTCCTCCCGCCATCAACAATTGTAGATATTCTTTCGATAATCCTCAAAATCACAAGCATTTAAATCATAGTTTAAAGTATCGGCCGATACCGATCCGATACGGCCGATACCGATACAGTTTGGCATGTCCCGATCCGATACCGACCGATACCCGAT
Source organism: Iris macrosiphon (assembly GCA_036927795.1). Classification (NCBI taxonomy): domain Eukaryota; kingdom Viridiplantae; phylum Streptophyta; class Magnoliopsida; order Asparagales; family Iridaceae; genus Iris; species Iris macrosiphon. The sequence goes on along the minus strand of JAYESA010000008.1, from coordinate 115,078,082 downwards.
ACTGACCGATAGCGACATTAGAGGTCTCTTTTTCAGTCAATTCGGCAAAAAAAATTGAATTAAAAAGATCAATTAGAAAGGTTGTAAAAGCATAGTAAGGTTGTAAAAACATATAAATGAGGAAAATTTATCTATCGCATATAAATCAATCGACAATGATGACTACTATTTCATTCAATATCAAAAATACTAAGAAACAATACTGAAAATACTTTAAATTATGCATAAATGTATAAAATATATTCTCTAAAATGTTAATAATTTACTAATAGTTGTTTGCTTTCCGATACCAAAAAATCCGATACTCCGATCCGAAACCGCCGATACTACCGATTCCGATACCGATACTTTGAACCTTGATTTAAATACATCCTCAAAAACTTCGAATTCAATCTTCAACATTTAAATTTAAATCCGTTCTATCATAATCTTCTCAATCTTCTTAAAATTTTATATTCAACTTGATCTATAATCCCCAACTTCTTATTTCAATCAATTTTTTTTTATCTTATCTAAGCAAGAAATTCGTCAAATGACATATAAATTTAAGTCTCAAATGTACAGACCAAATCTTATCAATTCTCATCTTCAGCAATTGATTAACTGCAAAGAACCAATACCAATTTTCCAATCGAGCACTATACCCATCTTAGATCACACTATTTTATCAAAACACTGCAATATTATCTCAGCATATGCAATTTCCTCAATTTATGGCCTAAGCTCTCGACGCTTTGTATCCAGCAAAGTTGTACCTACCAAGATTTGAACTAAGGACCTTTTTAGTGTGTATGTATAACATGATAACCACTACACCACAACTCTTTTGAGTTAACAGTGACTCATATCACAAACTTGTTCAATTCTAAATATGTATATGCTGGTGTCTCTTTAATTTTTGGACCCTGAACCATCGTCCAACCTATCCTGAGGCAAGGCCACCCCTGGGTAATGGGCTATTACATAAACATTAGTAAGCAATATGTTGGTGCATCTTTTATTAAGAAGCAAATATCAAGAGTCCCCTTCCAGTCCTCTCAGGCCATGGCCCTCTTTTCACTTTGGAAAATATTTGTATTATCTATTATAACATTTCTGAAATATTGGACGTACCCCCAAGTTTTTGGCACTGGCCAATTATTCAAAGAAATCCTTCTTATTGCATGCCCAAAATGCCTACACACATGCCTGCATGCCACTTAATCCTTCATAGGAAAATGATCTGCTTTGGTCAAAAAACCACTACAAAACAATAGTATAAGGTCCCATACCACATAAAACTTCGATACCATTCTTGAGTCGATATGCAATAGTTTTAGACAGTAAAAACAAAAAAAAAAGAAACAATTAGATGGGACATTAAAAACTTTTGTCTTAAGAAAATGTGTTCTGATATCATGTCAACCACAACAATATAGAAATCTGTAACCAAACAAAATCTAGTGTTTGTATGCCTAGAATTTATAAAAAAAAAAAAAAAATTACCAATAGATGATCAATATCTATAGAAACTAGCAGCTAGCCATGATCTATAAGAAAGTTTCAGGAATACTTCCCAAAGGGCACTGACCTTGGGAACCATGGGAGATGGCCTACTCAAGAAGTGATAGGGACCAATGTTGTAATATGATGGTGTGAGGAGTACGAGAGAAGGAGGAGGAGGTTCAAAGCTCAAGGTCTTGACAACAACAAAAATAAGAGGTCCAAACTGTTGTACTCCCAAATGGCAGAGTACTGTTGGACACATGGCAGTAGGAGTGCAAATTTCTCTCTCTCTCTCTCTCTCTCTCTCTTCTCTCTCTCTCTCTCTCTCTCCATTTGGATGTTCATGAACAAATGACTAGTGGATTGCTGGGTTCATGCATTTTGGTGGATTTACGGATTAAATAGTTGCATGCATACACGCACTTTCATTTTGAATTTAGCCAGTGCCATTATTGTATAAATTAAATTAAAAATCTTGATCATATTAAGAAACAATCAATATTATTGATTTACAAATAAAAACAAAAACAAAAACAAAAATAAAACAATCCAACTGACCTGGTAGATGGAAGCCATTTCAAAAAACATAAAATTAACCGCCACACGTCTCTCCCACAAGAGTAATTGCAAGATGTTATATTCTATTTATTTTTTATTATTTTTTTATTTTTTTGGATTAGGCATCCAAAATCATAAAGCCTGAAATTCTGTAACTGGTTTACATTTTTAACATCCAATAACACCGAAAGAAAATTTTCTTTCTCGTTTTTTTGTTTTAAAGAGAATCTATCCAAATCTTTCTTATTTAATCTATATTAAACATATAATCTATCTATGACTATGTACCATAATTTAATCTAATCAAATCCATTTGACAGAGGGCGAAAGTTGATATTAAGAAGAGGTTTGGAATCCACACGAGAATCACTATAACGAACGGATAAATCCTACTCTTTGGACCCGGCTTAGGGCTGGTAGGGTCCAGCTTCAAAAAGTAATAAGTCTATTCTAAAAATGGGTGGGTCCTTGTCCATAAAATTCTTCAGGTGAAAAATTGAAAATAAAATATAAAAAATTGTTATTCTTGTAGAAATTTTAGTGCAATATTCCGATTCGGGTTATATTGTGAGCGGGTAGAATTTCTACATAAAGGTCCAAAGTTCGACCTAGAAATGATCCGTAACATATATTGGTAGCACTCGGTTTCACACACAAAAATTAACTTCACCAGTAATCTGAAGGAATAATCTATTTTTTTTGTGAAATCGAATCCAATAATTTGTAGCGTTAATGTCTCAACCTGCTAGCCACTAAAGCTAGGAGGTTTTGACATGGTTACACGGAGAGACACAAAACAACACAAGATGACATGATACACTACGACATAAGATGGAATGGGCACAATAATATCGACATTATATTATTTTTAGTTGTCATATTACATTTTTGATTGCCTATGTCATGTCAAATGTGTAGTATATTGACACATTTGGTACTCCATTAGCAAGTCACTTCAAGATCACAACGAAGCATTCTCCTACTAGCGAAGCAGGAAATGGGGAGACGCAGAAGACCCCTTATGCTTCGACGATTGGCAGCATCATGCAGTATGCACACGGCCAGGTATTCCACACGCAGTTGGTGTGGTCAGCAGGTCCCTCTCGAACCCAGGAAAGCAAAATTTTGTAGCGTTGAAGTTGATTCTTAGGTATCTCAGGGACACCTCTAAGTTAAGTTTTCGCTTAGGGGGAGCGAAGCCAGTATTAGAAGGTTATACAGATCCTGATATGTTGGGAGATGCAAACACTAGGAAGTCTACTTCAGGGAACTTGGTCACTTTTACATGGGGGGTAGTTGTGTCATGGCAGTCCCGACTACAAAATTTATTGCACTTTCATCCAAATAGGCGGAGTACATTGCTTCTACAGAGACTTGTAAGGAGATGCTTTGGATTAATTGGTTCCTTAAGGAGTTGGGTAAGGATCAAGGTAGATTTGTCATGTATTGTAACAGTCATAGTATTATACATCTTAGCAAAAAAAATTAGGTTCCATTCGAAGTCGAAGCACATTGATGTGTGGTATCACTGGATATGGGACATTCTGGATGGAAAGCAATTAGAGTTGGAAAAAATCCATATCGACAAAATGGTGCTGATATGTTCACAAAGTATTTATCGTGGGAGAATCACGAGTTTTGTCGGAAGGTGTCCGATCTCGTAGGTGGACGGGGAGATAATCCCCCCCCCCCCCTCCTTATTAAGCCGAAGGGGAAGATTGTTGTGGGTCCAACCCAAATTTGAGCAGCAAGTGAAGGTCCAAACCAAATCCACCTAAACTATGGCTAATTAAAAATAATAGTATTTTTAGCTAGCCCTAGATTTGTCTTATTCCTAGTAGAATAGGAAATCTAATATCACTACCAAAATAAGTCATATTAGCGACGTCATTAGCGACTCCGGACATAGACGTCGCTAATATTATTGAAATTAGTGACGTACTAAATAGACGTCGCAATGCATCACTAGTGGCGTCTTTCCGCGACGCCTACCGACTACCATTAGTATTATAAAAAACGAAGTTGCCTAGTAGTCGCTGAACGTCGTTGTATTTTTAACAACAGCGACGTTTGACGACGTCATAACTTATACGACGTCAGTTCAAATTTTATTTCCGCATGAACATGTCGTTGGGCGTCGCTGAACGTTGCTATATAGCCACGATTATCGACGTGGATAGTGTGTGGCTAATTATATTTATAATTTACTCGGTCTGTTCAAATTCCATTCCCGCCTGAATATGTCGCTGGGCGTCGCTAAAATCTTTAATATTGCGACGATTAGCGATGACACATTTAGACGTCGCTAAAATCTTTAATATTCCGATCGGTTAGAATTCTTTTCCCCTCTATAAATCACCATATTCACCCCCTCTCCCATCTCCCACTCCCTTCCCCTCCCCACCGCCTCGACCCCCCTTCCCCTCCCCTAAGCCTCGCCCTTGGCGCCTCCCATCAGGCGTCCAGTCCCTCCCCCCCTGTGCACCGACATCCAGTCCCTCCCCTCTTCACCTCCACTCCCCTCCGTCCAGTCCCTCCCCCTCCGCGCACCGACGTCCAGTCCCCTCCCCCTCCACTCATCTCCGTCCACAGATACGTCGAAATCGGAGAAGGAGGAGGAGGAGAATGAGGAGCCGGACACGAAGAGGAGGAGGTTGCGGGGGCGTAGAAGGAGCCTGGGATCGAGCGTGCTATGGAGCGTGCTCGTCGTAGATAGGCCGTCTGTGGCCTCATCTCCGTCGTCGACGGTCTCTCCAACGCCATCCACCACCTCTTCTCCGACCACATCGATTGCCACGGACACACCAAATGAATAAATAATAATAATTTAATGCAACGTGTATAAAGTCCCGGACGTATCGCTGGACATCTCCAAAAAATAATAATTTAAGGTTATCTTGAATTTTATTATACAGTACTTATAGTATCTTTATTGGGATGGTCATATGTTAGGAAGAGAGGTTATCGATTACATTTTTCATGCTCTTAAAATTTTTGGTGAATTTTAACAATTCACAAAGAACCTCTTGTGCATAGAAAAGATAATCAATAGACTTTCTTTCAAAACATTTGAACATCCTAGTAAAGATATAATAAGTACTGTTTTTTCATAAATAGCGACGTTCAGCGCCGTCTAGCGACGGGTACGTTTCAGTTGCTAAAAGTCGCTAAGTGTCGCTGAACGACGCTAAAAGTATGACATGACAATTTCTGCCATGTCAGCATTATTGTAGCAAAATGTCGGTGATACATGTCGCTACTTTGACGACGTGCTGCGACACTGTACACCGTCTCCGATGTACCGATGTCGAGTCGTTGGACGTCGGTACTTCGACGACGTCATCACGTCGCAAAATTACATCGCTATAGCGACGTTTTTGTTGTCAGCGACCATGGAATACGTGGTGACGTAAAAACGTCGTTAATTACGTCGTTAATTAATAGCAGCGACCTTTTTTGGCTAATTATCGACGCTTTTTGGCATCGCTAAATTGTGTTATTTTGGTAGTGTATGTATATAAAAATGAGGGCAAAGCTTCTATTTATTATAGAATTTATATATATATATATATATATATATATATATATATATATATATATATAGAGAGAGAGAGAGAGAGAGAGGGGGGGGGGGAGGGGGGGGGGGGGTGAGCACAAATTAATTACGAGCCAATATATATATATATATATATATATATATATATAGAGAGAGAGAGAGAGAGAGAGAGAATAAGGGAGGTGAGATGGCACCTCACTCTAAAAACAAAGGTGGCGGTGACGTGGCACAATCTCAATCACACAAACGAGGGAAGGGGGTTAAGTGCAAATTGCCAATTATGAAATGTGTGGTTGGAATTGTGCTACGTCACCGCCACATTTGTTTTTAGAGTGAGGTGCCATCTCACCTCCCTTCTTATTCTCTCTCTCTCTCTCTATAGGGGGGTGTTGAGCACAAATTAATTACGAGCCAATCATTGTAGTACTTTGGACGATTGACAAGTCAACAACTTTGAAGCTGAGTGCTTATGTCATAATTTTTAGCCGCCCTTGGTAAGATGCTTTTCAAGCTTCCATGTCCTCTATAATGCGAAAACTGTGAGACTCCCAAGGACCAGAGATGTGATCCAAGTGCAGTGCAACACAATTTTTCATGAACGAACATGTTCAAAGAGGATGCGGGATCAAGGTGGATTATAATAAACTTTTTTTTATTTATCATTTTCACTGTGTAATAAGTGTACAAATTTCCACTTTGTAATATTCTACTTACATATTACCAAACATATAAAGGGCTAGAAATTGACATTCCGACGAGATATATTTTTTGTAACTACACAAGATGTCAAAAAAATAAAATTACTTTACGAAGTCAATTTTTTTTGCTTTGCTTTCTTTCCAACCAACTGATAGAATTGTAGAATGTGGATGATGCTACCGATGGCCCCAGGGCTCTCCGTCGCCCCTCTACCTAAGTGCACATCCAACGTTTCGTGACGGAACTATAATGTCATTAAATAACACAATTACGTAAGATCCAGTTAAGGTGGTTTTTCTTATTTAGCCACAGATCTTTCCGTCGGCTTGAGCTTGTTTTAGTTCACTAATTATCTCCTGCATCAAAAAAGAAACAATCTCGAAACCTAATAGAGGTGATTCTAATATTTCCACCAGTGTCAATTTCAATTGTTGGCAATGGCTGCTACTCGGCTTTCTTACAAATATATTCTGATCAGGAAAGATTAGGATACTGGCAATGTGTGTACGTATCAATGTATCATGTAAAGTGTGTTGGGAATCAAGTCTGCTGAAGGAGAACAGAGTTCGGTCTGAACTCGGTCTCTGGCCGAGTTCGGATCGAACTCGGTGTGGTGATCCATATCCTTCGAACCGAATTCGGTCCGAGTTTGGTGTCGGAGGCGGTTGTTCGGATTTTGGAATTTTTATGTTATATTTTGGACCGTTGGATGCTAGTGGACGGCTGGATCTTATGGTTGGTTATTTTTAGGGTTTCGTAACCCTAAAATAGGTTTCTCATCCTATAAATATGGAGGAGTGTGGAGGCACAAAGCAAAAGCACAAGTTGGAGATTCGGGGTGCTCGTCCGCAGAAAATCTAAGAGAAAGTTCATGCTTTGCTCTTAGGATTTCGTCATCCAAGACAGAAGGAAGAAGGGGATCTAATCGAGTAGTCGTCAACTTCGGTTAGGGAGATTGCTACGGGTTGGTGAATGATTTCAATTGTAATCTTCTGTTTTTCTTCTTGAGTGTGGTGAGAAGGTTGAACCTATTAGGACAAAGGATTTCAACATTAGTTTTTTGCAATCTTGTAATTTGATCCGAGTTATAAATGTTGGAATTTGTCCAGGTGACATAGTCACCGCCATATACTTGTCTTCATCTGTGCTTGGTGTTCGTAGATTGGTTGGTCATCTCAGGTGGGTTGGCAAACGTTTCTATGCCGCATCCAACACGTGGTATCAGAGCCCACGTGTTCTCAACACGTGGTATCAGAACACACGTGTTCCCAACACGTGGTATCAGAGTCAGGTTCTTCCCAAAAGGGAAGGTGCAACTATGTCTACGGAGCAGATGAACACTCGTATGATCACCCTCACAGGGGGAAACTGAGTGATTTGGAAGCCAAGGATGGAGGATCTACTCTGGTGCAAGGACTTGCATAGTCCGTTGGAGGGCGACAACGCAAAGCCGACGGACAAATGTGCTGATGACTGAAAACGACTGGATCGGAAGGCTGTTAGATTCATCCGTCAATGATTGGACGACTCGGTGTTTCACCACGTGTCCATGGAGAATTCTGCAAAAGTTGTCACGCCCCAATCTCCGCAAGCTCAATCATCCCCGCTGAACGTGAATCACCACGTTGCAGTGCTCCCGCAGGACAATCGTTCTCATCGGAACGTGATGTCGTGCGAGCCTGGAGTTGCGCTCGCACAAGACGATATTGTCAAACATCAAAGTTATTATCGAAACGATCAAGTTGCAACGAAAGTCAAATATTGTGTACCAAGCACACATCAGAGTATACGCATCGAAGCTCTCGATATGGTCCAAATAAAAATGCCACGAAAGAGATTGCCTCAAAGGCGATGCAACACTCTTGCTCTTTCTCTTGTCCACAAAGGTACTTACCGTTCCATACATCATGCCCCGTATATCCAAGCAGCGCCACTACACCTACATACCGAAAATAATGCCCACGAACGTGGGTCAGTACACAGCTGTACTGGTGAGCGGGGTAACCCACTCGTCTAAACCGACACTAAGTAGAATAGTGAATGCAAATAGTTATATGATGGTCTTTCTACTTGAATCCTAGATTCATTTCATGGCAGAGGTATGACCTGTTAAGAAAAATTGTAAAGCAGGTTAAGCATGCAAGCATTCAACTCAAGCAAATATACAAGCAGATATATCCAACTCAAAAGGAAATTAGCATGCAAACCGTTCTACTCAAACCCAACAACGCGTGAACCTATCGAATCACAATCCAAGCATCAATATCCATCATCAAACCATGCTACAATCCAAGCCTTACTAATCCAATCATCGATATGCACACTCTTGCCTGAGACAAGGTGGCCGATGCCTACTCGAAAAGCACAAACCAAACCAAAGCAAACCAACTCTTATCTATATGAAGTCATTGGCCAAGCCATAAATGACTAATCAACTGCAGTTCTACCCGATCCAGCCTGAGCAGCTAGCCCGCCTGGTCGTATCGAACTGCCGGCACCGCGCCCAAGGCACGTTATCATTGTCTCCTCCATTGCCGAACGGTCCCGGTGCCCCGGAACCTATTCCGTTCGAGAAAACCAAACATGTGCGCAACAGGTTGTCCGTGACCGATGCAAACTCCAAGTAGGTATGACGAGAGAATTGAGCCTTCTCGTCCCACCAAATGATCATAGCCTCAATCCAACCAACTATCCATAATAATTTTCCAACTTATATCCCAAGGCACCATCTCAAGTTATCCCCATAGGCACTATGTCGTTTCGACACAATGCTCCAATTGGTGCAACACCCTTCGCTCAGAAAACTCTGTGGCACAATGCCCTCACCGATGTAGTTGTCCAATTTTGAACCAAAACTGCACGTTTTGCTTGACAAAACGTCTAACTGATACTCGTGCACGGATGCACGCTCGCTCGTCCGTCCGAAGTGCCTCGATGTTCCAACCAACATGATCTACTCAAGCTCCAACTGCCCAACGCAAAACCAACTCAAGCCACAAATCATATCCAACCAAACGACGCGCACTCTATGCACGCCACAGTGTAGTGATTTCCATGTTCCAGTCCAAGTGTCTAAGCCATTACGTGTGTTCCATATTATTAGGCATGAAGGAGTAGAGGAGAAGGGACATAGCCCACTCACTAAGTCTGATTCCGTTAAGCACCCTGCCTTGCCGATACGGCCGATCCCTTGAACCTATGGTCCGATGCAAAGCACGATCTACTCAATTGGTATGACTGTGCGAACAGGTCGTGCTCTCCAAATTATCCGACCGATCGGACTAAGGAAGACGGCATTATCGCTCCAATCAAACTATCCCACTACTACTCTGAACGAATATCTGATTCCATCGAATTCTGCTTGCGATCTGCACATGAAACCAACTCAGATCAATACTTGCTCCCAAATCCAACAAATCAAAAGGTAACCAGCATTTGCCTCATTCAATCCGACTCAGTGTAATGCACCGTGCGATTGCGGGACATTACAAAAGCATTGTGGGAGAAGTTGCATTCATTGTATAAAAGGAAGACGACTAGCAACAAGGCGTTTCTGATTCGCCAACTCGTCTACTCGAAGTACACGGAGGGTGCACCGGTGGCACAACATCTGAACGAGGTTCAGGGCATCATTAATTAGCTGTCTACGATGAACATGGTAATTGAGGATGAGCTTCAAGCCCTTCTGCTTTTGAGTTCTCTGTCGGAAAGCTGGAAGACGTTGGTGGTATCGGTGAGCAACTCCGCTCCTGATGGAGGCAATCAAAATCAGCTTGTTGAACGAGGAGATCCGGCGTAAGCAAGTGGAATCGTCGCAGGAGTCCGCTCTGGTAGCTTCCTACGGGAAGGGAAGACCCAAGTCACAGGCGAGGACAGGAGAGAGTTCTCGAGATTTTGCGACTGTGGACCGCAAGGAGGGCTGCTATTACTATGGCGAAAGGGGTCATATCAAGAGGAACTGCATGAAGCTCAAAGCTGAGAAGGCCAAAGGCAAGGATGATAAGGACGGCTATGGAAGATCTCATCATCGCAGCAACCGACGTAGAGGAACCTTGTGGCATGTGGCATGATGACGACTGGGTCATGGACACAGGGACGTCGTATCACGTCACTCCATATAGGAGGATCATCACGTCATACCGCGGTGGCATGTTTGGACGTGTGAAGATGGAAAACAAGGGGTAGGCTGCAGTTGTAGGCATCGGTGATGTGCACTTGACAACGGAGCTTGGTGAGAAGCTCGTTCTCAAGGATGTGCGACATGTACCGAGTTTGCGCTACAACTTGGTTTCGGTAGGGAGGCTGGCGGATGATGGCTGTCGCAGTTTGTTTGGGGACAAAGATTGGATGCTTACGAATGGTTTCTAGCAGCTGGCTCGAGAAGATTTGTGTTGTGGTATGTACAGGCTCAAGCCGCTGATGTATACAGGCAGGCCACAAACACCGGATGGAGGCTCGAGGGGTAATCGACAGGTGGATCGTCGAAAACTTATCTTGGAGGGGCTTCGAGATACTTTGAGGGATACAGAGGATTCAGTTCATCGAGACAAAGCGACGAATAGTGATGAGTCAAAGATTGAGGGTCAGTCTGTCGATCCCATGACAGCTGGTCGGTCTCCAGGTGGGGGTTGTTCCAAGGATCCGATTTTGGCGACTGGTGGTTTGCCAAAACTTCACGGAGCGACATTGGTTTCAGCAGTTCGAGGCCAAGAAGGAGATCAAGTTTTGCAGCAAACTCAATCTGAGGTAGGAGCATCATCATTCACATAGTTCAGGGGAAGCTGTGGGTCATCGTGCGTAATGTTTTGCTCGAGGACGCATGTGTATGGGGAGCTTCAAGTTCGGACAAGAAGGTAGGCAGATTCAGAAGTTCGAATCTCGGAAGAATTGCATCGTCCGCTTGGTTGGGCCAGCCAAGGGTGAAGAAGCTCGTCGGAACGTTAAGACGTTCCGGTGGAAGACGAAAGTCAGGGACATGCAGTCAAGACTCACGGTGAGGCTGATCGTCAGGGACTTCGGTCTTGGCCGTGTCATCGATATCGGCAGGATCCCAATAGTGCAGGAGGTGCTACGCATGGCAGCTAAAGTCGACGTGACGATCGAGGAGCTAGAGATGACGGAAGATGCAAAGCAACTCGGGGGATCGGAGATCGATGGCATGGGGGAGCAGGTTTTCTGTCTCGAGGCAACATACATGGAGTCCGGTTGAGGAGCCATGGAGCCAACACCTCTCATCAGACTGGAGGGGGAGATTGTTGGAAATCAAGTCTGCTGAATGGGGACAGAGTTCGGTCCGAACTCGGTCCCTGACCGTGTTCGGACCGAACTCGGTGTGGTGTTCCAGAACCTTCAAACCGAACTCGGTCCGAGTTCGATGTCGTCGACGGCTGCTCAAATTTTGGAGTTTTTATGTTATATTTTGGACCGTTGGATGCTAGTGGACGGCTGGATCTTATGGTTAACTATTTTTAGGGTTTCCTAATCCTAAAATAGGTTTCTCATCCTACAAATAGGGAGCATGGTGGAGGCACAAAATAAAAGCACAAGTTGGAGATTCGGAGTGCTCGTCCACAGAAAATCTAAGAGAAAATCTATTTGTAGGATGAGAAACCTAATCTATTTGTAGGATGAGAAAATCTATTTGCTCCTAGGACTTCGACATCCAAGACAGAAGGAAGAAGATCTAATCGAATAGTCGTCAACTTCGGTTAAGGAGATTACTACGGATTGGTAAGTGATTTCAATTGTAATCTTTTGTTTTTCTTCTTGAGTGTGGTGAGGTGGTTGAACCTATTAGGACAAAGAATTTCAACATTAGTTTTTTACAATCTTATAATTTCATCTGAGTTATAAAGGTTAAAATTTGTCCAGGTGACGTAATTACCGCCATATACTTGTTTTCATCTGTGCTTGGTGTTCGTAGATTGGTTGGTCATCTCAGGTGGATTGTTAAACGCTTCTGCGCCGCGCCCAACATGTGGTATCAGAGCCGTGTGCTGCTTGAGAAATGGTGATAGGAATTCTCATCCTCTTACCCAGGATTCTCGGAAGACTAGAATCTTATATTTGTTTGAGACGTGTGACTGTATCAAGCAGATTCAACCAAATTTGATTAATATAAAGATAAAATACTATTATACAAATCAAGAAGCTCATTCATATAGTATTTATCAGGTAAGCACAAGATTATCAGAGGAAAGAACAAAGAGCTTTCCTGAGAACGAATTTAAGACACGCCAACACCAATGGCAGACGCAAGACTGAAGAATACCCATAGTGACGCCCAAAAAGCTTCATGAAAGTGTCTATAGTACGAACACCGTAGTGAAGCCCAAAAACCTAGCAACCCAACAACGGAGAATCAAGAAACAGACCCTTCCTGAGAGATCTAAACAGTTGGAACACATAAAGAGCAAGCAACCTCTCTCTTGAATTACACTAGGAATCTCCCTTCATCAGTAGAAATGTTTTTGAAGAAACCCACCAAATCCAACCCTTGGAAGAACAGCCACAAAGGAGTTTCTAATCCTTATTGAACATACTAATTGATGCACGATCTATTGAAGTAACAATTTATGTGTAATTCAAGGTAAACACACTTTCACAGAAAATTTTAGTAGCTAGAGGTTTCGTTTTCTGTGATTCAAAACCTTTGATGTAACACTTTCAAAAAGAAAGGATGGACCACATTTTTTACCAGATCCATAGAGAATATGTTCAGCATTACTTCAGTACTTGTGCTGGAGGAGAGACCTGGGAAGGCTTCATGTCCATTGTCATATGACAGTACTATTAAGTATGTAGAACCAGAAGCCTGCTGCAATGGGCAGGATATGGAAGAATGACCAGTGTTTATACTCAAACAACTATTGACATTGTATCCAGAGAACATGCACCATCTAAGAGAATCAAATGCCATTTAGGGCACGACCAAGTTGACCAGTATGGCCTGAAATAGACCGTCCAGTATTTGGATCTTAATGCCACTGTGGTCTCAGTGCTTTTGATCCCTTCCCTCCATTTCCCCCGTTCTCTTCTGAGGACAGGGTCCGTCGCTTCCTTCCACTTTTCTCTCGAGCTGGATCCGTCGAGGTGTTCTTGTTTGTTCCAAGCGAATTATCTCCACAACTTTCCTTTCCCCCCTTCGCATCTGACAAGGGCACCATGCGTCGCCTCCTTCCATTTTTTCGTTGAACTGTACCACCCGAGATGTTTCTGTTTTGCCCAAGAGCCTCATCTCCATAATTGCTTTTGTTCTCCTCACTAGTCTCAAGAGCCAACTCAGAAAGCTTGGTAGAAAGAACTTTATCTAGTTCCCCACTAGTTTCTGACTGACGCATGGCTGCTTCATCAACTTTGGATCCATCAACTTGAACAAGCCCCTCTGATATAGCAGATATTTTATCCATATCCAGCCCGGGTATTTCAAGAGCACACTCGGATGGATTGTTATCGATATCAGAAGACATTTCTGCACATGAGACATCAGATTGCATTACAGAGACCTCCGATTGATCAGAAACCTGAGGAAGCTTCCTCTGCTGTCCATGATTTTTATTTTTGGCAATATATTGTTGCTCATCTGTTGCTGTTTGAGGGAACTCGTCAGTTGTGTCAGAACCATTCTCTGTATCAGGCCTAGGAATTTCGACCAGATTATCAGATGTAATGTTATATACCTCAGCAAAATTATTTGCACCTGAATCATTTGAGTGAGCCACCATATTTTCGATAACTCCTACAAGCATCCTCTTCGGTCCATGAGCATAACATATGGCAATATCTTGTTGTCTGCCAGCTGCTGGTTGGGCAACAATGGCATCACTGTCATCCAAATATGTAGTAAGCCTCTCTACTTCCAGCACATTCACGGCATTTCTCTCTGTTAACCTGTCAGGTTCAGGAAGCTCAAACTCCAAAAAGAGATTTTCTTTTCCGGCTATATATAGTGGTTCTTCCTTTGCTGGTTGAGCTGCAATAGCATCACGAGCTTGCAAGTTACTGACAGATCCCACTTGTGAATCTAGGGCGAGTCCTTCTAGTTTCAGCTCTCTAATGCCCTCCAATACTCTTAGACTGTCAGCTTCAAGAAAGCTCCTCTCCAGCGCAAGATTAACGGATTCCGCTTCAGGAGTTGTGGCAAGCCATTCTAACTCCAGGTCTTCTATAGCCCCTCTCTCTCTAAAGTTTTCCACTTCAAGAAGTTCAGTCCCCCACACCAAGTTTCCTTTTACAACACTTTTCTGCCCGTCTTCCTTCACATCATTTTCATCCAAATTACCAATAGATTTGACTTCTGCCTTCATTATACGCCCTTGTACTTTCATCTCCTTTATTTCCTGCGTCTCACTTACCCCGTGGGCCTCATCATCAGTACTTGTTGCATCTTCCCTATCTTCCTTGTCAGCATACTGTATTGTGGAAGTCCTAGATTCACTGTCATAATACTCATTCTCCGTATGGCCACAAACATGTTCTTTGTAAGAGTCTGTATCTTTTATATCAGTTAACCTTGAGATATCACCATCAACTGCAGTTGCTATTTCATCCAGTAAGCATGTTGAGTCATCTGAGGTACCTATAGGATCCTCCGTATCAGTTTCCCATTTTTCAGCGCTCAGGTCTTCTTCAGAAGTCGCCGCAGGTTCTTCCTCAAGCTCCGAATTTGCAACCTCAGCTTCCAGAAGCTTTCTAATTGCTAGCCTCGCAGCATCTGTGGCCCACCTTTCATCAGGCACAGCACTGAAAAAGAACCTCAAAGTTGAATGATCACACAACCAAAAAATATTGAACTGTAGGATTGTCTAGTTACTTATCATTGAGAAACTGAATATTATGAGAGTAATACTAATGCATCGTTAATGTCTTAAAGACGATATCCTAAGCTTATGAGCCAATTTTCAAGGACGGTAGTGGTATGCTGGTAGCAAACACAATCAGAAGTGATTGAGTAGCTAATTGCTCCTACAGTCGTGTCTGCCCCCAGTGATTCTTCATGATGAAAGAACAAAAATAATTCCTACTTTGGATACGGATTTTCTTTTTAATTCTAGCAATTACTCATTTAAGATTTATTATGTCATTGTTCAAGTTACTCATGTGCTTTATGATTTGGTATGACCCAAAGGTCTTAATTAGTGTGGAAGTCTGTTTGATAATTTAGAAAATATGCATACTTGGTATATTAAAAGAATGAGTAGGCACCATAATGTTTAACAGCCTTGTGTTGAAGATGATCTTAGGCCTAGTAATATCTCACCATGGTATACCTATGGTTGCAACATACTAGTGGCTTCCAGGAAAACTTGAGGAAAATATTTCAAAATGTTACCATATTATTTTCAAAAAATTATAAAATATCAGCATTTGCATGTTTCAAGTTTACACATTTAGTTGAACTACATTTCTCATGAGCACAACGCATTACCCATTTGGATCTGATTCAGTGATAGTGAATGCTGCATCTAGTTGTGTTATTAAATCCAATGCTGCCTCCATTAACTCATCTGAAAAGTAATCCCCAACCCTCGCAATTTCCATGAGAAAATGAATATCTAATCGAACCTGTACCATACGGTAAAGTCAGAGTATATAAACAGCTTTCTTATGTAACAAACCAATGAGTCAAATACATACATGAAATATTAGTATTTAATAATTCATGCAAGTTCTATTTATAGGGAAAACAAGAGCTTAACCAAGACAATTTCATACAGTTCTCCATCTTTCTTTCTTTCAGATGCATCTATGTTCTTTAGCTCAAACTGATTGGAGGAATCTCTACTACAATTTATACCCGACATGCTAACAAGCAAAACATACTACACAATTTAACTTGTAAACTAACATAACATGCTTATAAATTGGCCTGGAAATGTGATATACTGCAATCTATGGTAGACGGACACACGCCAAATCGATGCCCGTTGTAACGCACAAAAGTTTGTGGCCCACCGAGATTATTTGCATAACCCTCCTCTGTCAGGGTTTTGCGGAAAGCTTCCAGAATCCTCCAGCACATTATGGAATAATCTTCATATCTTTCCATTCTAGAGGCTTCATTTTTAGTTACTTGACATTAATAATAATGTATGGAATATTCTTAGGATATAGAATAATTCCTAGAATATTACTTAGAATAAGCCCTGGAGCTAAACACGTGCTCAGTGGCTAAACGTCTCAAAAGAATAATGTACAAGATCAGGTAGGTGATGAAGAAACCCACTCATGTCCTTGGGTGCTCCTTGTGTTCACCATCTGGAGGAGGAAGGTACGGGAGATCCTACGGTTCCGCTCCAAAATCTGGTTATACAAAACCAGTGGGGTCAGACCCCAAAACAGCAAGTACCACAAGGGAGCCAATCTTAGGAACTAAAACCAGCATGCAGACAATTCAATAAGGAATAGCACAGGAAACATGTAAGTAAGTGCAGCAGGTAAAATAACAGTTAAGCAAGCTTTGGAGTATACAAGAATATCTAGAGTCATGCTTCAAGTTCAGTTCTGGATCAGTTGCTAATGCAAATCAGGACAAGACTAGACTAGACTGAAAATCAAGCAATCACAGTCAATCATGTCATACGGCTTGCCATCATTAACTAACTAGGGTTATCACAGTCCTATTACTAACACATGCAGTTTGAGATTCCATACAACCACATGCACTACAGACCATCAAGGTTATCCAAACGTAAGGATACATAGTAAAATAAATCAGGTATAGTAGTCTTTTTCTAGCAAATTGCAACGCTCGACGGCGTGCTGGAAGTGTGCCCTTCTCAACGAAGAGCTCCAAATCCATCAGGTGTCGCTGGGATACCGGGATTGCATGTAGCCATGAATCTCTCTAGACTAATTCATTCATTCTAGTTATTAACCTAGACAAGTTATCAAGAATTTATGACTGTGGCGCTCAGGATTTACCTAAGACGATGCAGGACAAGACAGTGACTTGACAAGCACAATCAAAATCAATCAAGGAGATACAGGTCATGCAATACAGGTGCAACTAATAGCCTGGATCAGGACAATTACAGGAATTCTCAAGTCAGGAGTGCACTACGTCGAGCTACTATCAGGAGTATCAGGATCAGTGGTATCAGTACAGGTCAGGTGTCGAGAGTTCAAGATTAATAATGTCAATACTATCCACGTTCAATTCTAGTAGGGCAGGAGTGCTCTACGTCGAGCCACTATCAAGATTATCAACATAGGTCAGGTTTATCAGTTCCATGTCAAGATTCAGGGGTTCAGTTATAATGTACAATCACTAGACCATGTCAGAAAATCATGATCAATATCAGGAATGCCATGTCCAGAAAATAATCAGGATTAACTAAAATAAGAGAACTGGTGAATCATCAAGAGTTAAGCATATCAAAAAAATACTGGCAAACTGGCGCATAAATCATCAATACAGGGATTGGTGCATAAAATCAGACAAGAACATCCGCGCACAATGGGCCAAAAGCCACCATTGGCACACAAATGGCCAAAAACAGTTTTGGCACAAAAATCTAATCCAGACAGTTCTGGCGCACTTTGATACAAAAGTGCTTCGAACAAGGATGGCACACAATTCATACTAAAGCGCAAGGTAGTCAAAGGCGCAAGGCGCACTCGAGGCGCAAAGGGTCCAAATCGCCCGAGGCGCAAGGCGCAAAAATTATATATATATATATATATATATATATATATATATATATATATATATATATAGGATTTCTATATTGATAAACATGTACTTCAAATTCTCCCATGTCTAGGTTGGGATCACTTTGAATTGAGTGAGTGAGAGAGAGAAAACAGTAAAAAAAAAGTACATCAATTCAAAAAAAGTCTAAAAACAGTACAACAGTTAAAAAAATAGTCTAAACATGTTTTTTTTACAAGATTTTCAAGGCGCGCCTAGGCGTTCCTTAGCTATTCCAAGGCGCTCGAAAAAAGCGTGCCTTAGGTGCACCTTAAGAATTGTGCCCCGCCTGGAGTGCCCTGAGGCTACACTGCTAAAGCGCACTCTAGGACTTGGCGCACAATGATAGAAGTGCGCAAGCCAGGAGCTTGGCGCATTTCTATCATTGGCGCACAAACAAGCACAAAAGGGATCACTAGAAGACAAAACACAAGTCTCAAGACATGGCATAACAGTCGAGACGACTCTGCGGTCGAGAACACAATTCTCGAGAATGGCCAGAAGTTCTTGCTTAGCCATTAAGTAATACGAAAGGCTACAAAGTGCACCGTCTCTCAAAATTATCACAAAGTGCGCCACACAGCAAAGTGCACCATTCTCCATAAATGACAAAGTGCACCGGTAAGAAAATTTCACCAAAGTGCGCCAACTCTGCAATATCTGCAAAGTGCGCCAACTTGGCTTTCAAGCAATGGCGCACGTTCTTGATGACTTTGCAGACCCATTCAAAAGTGCACCAAGTAGGATTGGCATACTTTTGAGGGAATTGTCATAGTACAAAACGTATGTAGGAGTAGAAAAGTGAGTGCAGGATACTCAACATATCTTGGCGCACTTTATAAGGATTTTGTGACACACACAAGTGCGCTCACTGGAACGGATTTCCTGCGTACTTTTCGTATAAATTCTCAGGCCAACTTTGCATTCTCCGACTTGCTGTTCTCAGGTTCCATGAGCAACAATACAAGAAAATCAAAAACATCATGAAGACAAGTTCTAAGAGTTAACCAAATGAAACCTATCAAGTAATCAAACAAGTTATACTAAGAATCAAAGCAAGATCCAAGGTTGTTACTTCGGTTGGCAATATGTACTTGCCTACAGTCAAGTTCTAGCCTAATACTACCAAGGTTACCCACGGCCAAGGCCAAGCTCGGCTGCTCTCGGTGAAGGCTGAAGAAGTGAAAAAGGAAAAAGAAATGAAAGGAAAGGAAAAGTGTTTGCTTATATAGCCAAGAGATTGGTTTTAGGCCATTGGATCATAATCCATGCGTCATTCGGGTTCATCACAGTCGTTCACTAAGAAAACCAAGGGACTAACAGTTCAAAGCATGCAACTAAGAAGAAACTTGCAAAAACAATCTAGACAATGCATGAATGGCATAAAATATAAAGTAATTAAACAATAAATGAGCTATACATGTATAAGACGCGTATATCAGGTACGTATACTAGAACAGTGAGACAAGTCTCACAACGGTAAGGCACGGGATCTAGCAAGAAAACTCAGAAGACATGCAATCAAGTCAAGCAAGGGCATACAGGAATCAAGCACAATCCTAGAACAAGTCAAGCATGTACAAGACAAGATCAGGGTACGAGATATACGAACAAGTATACCTCACGAGTCAAACAAATACGGTATCGAGCTCGGATATCATCCTCGCGCTCCCAAGTTAACTCGCACGGGGAGTGATGCCCCCAAGCAACTCGGACTAACTGAATAATCCGGTTCTTGAGAATCTTCTCTCTCCGGTCTAAAATGGATACAGGTCTTTCCGCATATGAGAGGTCGGTACCAACGACCAATTATGAATGATCCAAGACATGAATTGTATCCGGCACATACCGTTGTAACTGGGATACATAGAAAACATTATGTATCTCACGAAGCGACGACGGAAGAGCAAGATGATAGAAACATCTCCTACTCGCTCAAGAATATCGAACGGACCTATGTACCGCGGACTAAGCTTTCTCCGCACACCGAATCTGATGACTCCGCGGGTAGACGAAATCCGAAGGAATACATGGTCGCCTACAGAGAACTCAAGAGGCTGTCGATGCAAAACGGCCCAATGATGTTGGCGATCTTGAGCCACCTTGATATTCTTCCGGACATGCTTGACTATCCCAACTGTCTGAGATATCATTTCAGGACCAAGCAATTGCCTCTCGCCAATATCCCAAGCTATAGAGGATCTGCACTTTCTGTCATACAGTGCCTCGAAGGGTGTCATCTGGATACTTGCCTGAAAACTACTGTTGTAAGAAAATTCGACCAGGTGCAGATGATCCTTCCACAAACCACCAAAGTCAAGGGTACATGAACGAAACATATCTTCCAGAGTCTGGATCGTACGTTCTGACTGACCATATGTCTGAGGATGATAAGCTATACTGAACTTCAGATGGGTACCCAAACTCTGTTGTCTGCCAAAAGTGAGGTGAATCTGGAATCTCTATCTGATACGATGCTTACTCGTACTCCATGAAGTCTGACAATCTGATTCATGTAAATCCGAGCCAACTGCTCGGTAGACTGTCACACTCTGAATGGAAGAAAGTGAGCGACCTTTGTGAGTCGATCCACTATTACCCAAATTGCATCTCTGCCAGCTGGGGATCTAGGAAGACCGGTTACAAAATCCATGGTAATATGGTCCTACTTCCATTCCGGAATTGGTAAAGGTTGAAGAAGTCCCGTTGTCCCGCTGGTCTCTAATGCTCAGTCTTGACTTGCTGACAAACCAAACATCGGGAGACAAACCGTGCTATCTCCCTCTTCATTCAATTCCACCAGAAATGCTGACGAATGTCTCTGTACATCGTCGTTCCTTCTGGATGAACGAAATACTGAGAATTGTGGACTTCTTACATGATCTCTTGACGAAAATCTCCATTTGGTACACAAAGATGATTACCAAATCGGAGAGTTTCGTCACTGTGAATGCTCAGTTCTGGTCAAAGTCCTGCCTCTCACTCTGCTCTGAGAGTCGCTGAAGCTTGACATCTGTTACTTGTGCTACCTTGATTCTCTTCACTATACTGGACTGAACTTGCAGACCAACCATCAATGTTGTGTTGCCAGGCAATACTATTTATATTTCCATCTCCTGAAGATCTTCTAGAATCTCTCGTTGCGCCATAAGAAAATAAACTCCTGCCCTCCAGCTCAAAGCATCTGCTACGACATTGGTCTTCCCAGGATGATATTGAAGGTCAAGGTCATAGTTCGTCATCAACTCTAGCCATCTTCTCTGCCTCATGTTGAGATCCTTCTAGGTAAAGACATATTTCAAACTCTTGTGATCAGTATAAATCTCTACTCGGTCTCCATATAGGTAATGTCTCTAAAGTTTGAGCGCAAACACAACTGCTGCTAACTCCAAGTCGTGTGTCGGATAATTCTTCTCATGATCTCGCAGCTGCCGAGATGCATAATCTATAACCCTGCCATGCTGCATAAGAACACACCATAGTCCTCCTGACGTGTCACAATATACGATGAAACCACGTCCCATCTGGAAGAGTCAAAATTGGTGTCATGATCAACTTCTGTTGGAGCTTTTCAAATGAGGTTTGGCATTCATCTGTCCAATCAAAACGCATATCCTTCTTTGTCAACTATGTCAAGGGTGCGAAAATTCTAGCAAAATCTGACACAAATTTTCGATAATATCCTGCTAGTCCCAGGAAACTACGAACTGTTGCAACTGTTCTAGGTACTGGCCACGTCTCAACAGCTTCTATCTTCTGGGGATCCACTTCAACTCCTCATTTAGCAATGATATGCCCTAAGTATGAAATACGATCAAGCCAGAACTCGCACTTGCTGAACTTGACATATAATTTATGTTCTCTAAGGATTTGAAGAACTGCGCGAAGATGCTGCTCATGCTCTGCTTCACTTCGACTGTACACCAAGATGTCATCAATGAACACAATCACAAACTTATCCAAGTAGGGCATGAAAATACGATTAATGAGATCCACAAACACTGCTGGAGAATTGGTTGCTCCAAAGGGCATTACTAGACTCTCTCAATGGCCATATCTTGATCTGAACGTCGTCTTGGGTATATCCTGCTCTCTGACTCTGATGATATCCCGACCGCAGACCAATCTTGGAAAATACTGTTGCTCCACTAAGTTGATCGAATAAGTCATCAATCATTGGCAAGGGATACTTGTTCTTGATGGTTACAGCATTAAGGGTACGATAATCAACACACAATCGTGACGTTCCGTCCTTCACAAGTAGCATTGGGGCTCCCAAAGGCGATCCACTAGCACGAATGAATCTCTTGGTTCTTAATTCCTCAATCATTCGGTACAAGACTTCCAACTCTGATGGTGCCATCCTGTAAACTCTCTGATACTGGTACTGTTCCTGGAAGTAGATCAATGGTAAACTCGATCTCTTTTTCTGGTGGCATACCTAAAAGTTCTTCTGGGAACACATCTGGAAACTCATCTACAACTCTGGGGAACTTTACTCCTTCTGCTACTGTCATTCTCATGATTGCTGACAGAGACTCCATCTCTCCTCTAGAAAATGGAAATTCTTCCACTCCGGGGATACGAAAGATAACCTTGTCGACACGGCAATCTATCGTTGCGTATCGGACACTTAATCAATCCATGCCTAGGACGACATCATAATCTCCCATAGAAAATTCTATGAATCTAGTGGAAAACTCTCGCCCGCACACTACGACTCGACACGAGTCATAAACTATCGACTCCTACGATACCATTACCAGTAAGTATATTGAGTCTTACTGATAAGGACTCTGATACTAAACCAACTCGTATCGCAAATCGTGCAGACATAAAAGAATGTAATGCACCAGAATCAAACAATATTGAAGCTGAATGAGTTGACGAGAATGGTACCTGCCACCACCTCACCAGAAGCTAACTACCACCTCACCAGAAGCTAACTGCTCTTCCACGGTGAGTGCCATAGCCTGGCCTCGTCCTCTCGGTGATGGTCCTCTCTGCTGCGGAACTCCTTGCATGGCTTGTACTTGAGCTTGGGCATGCGCGTACTGTTGTGGCCTCTGCTGCTGGAACACTTGAGACTGGGTCGGCAAAGGCCTCTAACCCTGGTGTTGCTGAACCGGCACTGGAGCCCTGTACTGTGGTCCTGCCGGGGAGGACGATGATGAACTGGCTCTGTGTGGGCAAGATCTCATTCTGTCCTGGAGCTCCACAAGCTAAACACAATCCTTGTGCTCTACGGCACTCTGAAAATACGTGTCCAGGTTTCCCACAATGAGAACACCCTGCTGAAGATGTCCTCTGCTGCTGAGGTCGGGTCGGTATTGCTTGTTGAACTAAGGCTGTTGAAACTGGCCTCCTCGAAGATCCGATAGTTAAAGCCCTAACTGCCAGAGCTGGTGCTGAAGACTAGTTATAAGAACCGCCTGATGTGTGTGTCATCTTTCGTCCTCCAGTCCTATCCACTATTCTCTGGGAGGTATACTTATGCCTCTGTATGCCCTTAACACAGCATCAAAAGCCTGGAACTCATGTTGTTCCACTGCCAATATGATCTCCAGGTATAATCCATGCTCGAACCTCCTAGCTCTGTCCAATTCGGTGGCTACCAAGGTGGGAGCAAACCGACTAAGTCTGCATAACTCTGCCGCGTAGCCGCCGACAGTTTTGCCCATCTGCTTCAAGTTATTAAACCTTTGTTGCAGATCATAACGCGACACTACGTCAAAGTATCTGACCTGAAATCTTTCACTGAATACGGCCCAAGGGACGGGTACTGCTACTGAAATCATCTGTGTTGCCCACCAGCTCGGCCAAGTCTAGCAACTGCAGTCGAACTAGTGACTTGCTCTCTTGTATGCACTCATGTTGCCTCTAGAATAGCTTCAGTGTCCTGAAGCCATGCATCTGATGCAATCGCATCCTCGGTGCCATAGAAATACGAGGGTTGAAGACGCTTGAAGTTGCTCGCCGAGTTAGAGGCACGATGTCAGCTTCTTTCCAGAACCTCTTGTACTGGATGAGTGGGTATATCCTCGACGTCCTTGAGCTACTAACAATTCCCTCAGGATACTGATTAGCACATTGATTTTCCCTCCTAAATTAGGTACTGGTTACACAGGAGGTACTGGCTGGATCCGAGGTTCCTCATCTTGAGTTGTTCTGGACCCGGCTCCGAAATGCTTAGACTGAACCTAAAGGGTTTGCTGGGCATCTGGATGTTGTCCTGCCACTGGAGGAACTCGGACTGGATGATCAGAAGGACCAGGAACAATTTCCCTGAAAGATAAAGGGCACAAAATTATCAAAGGAACGGACATGATTGATCGAGGATCAAAGCAGATGTTGAATCAAAATTTCGGAAATATAAATTCGACACTGGAGGAAATCAAGGAGTAGCATGATTTAGACATCTAAACGCACCGGTAAAACCCCCACTTTTAAATTTTCAGACCTGCATGGGCCACCAATTGAACCTTGTCATGCCCCAGAACCAAAATACTGGAGAGCGTGGACAGACAAAGCCAGTTACGTATACCAGAGTACTCTATACCCCGAGATACGGTCACGGCTGTCTAGACATGTGAGGGTTTACTCTACAATCATCAGGCAATCCTGGATCAAGAATCCTAGGTGTCTCAATCTCAAGCAAGCAACAAGTTACAAGATGTATGATCACCAAACATATAATAGTAAAACGTCCAAAACTATACATCACATATGATCATGAAGCTAGTTACAAAATGAAGAACTAGCAAGAGTACATTGTTACATGATCAGCTCTAACTATAGTCTAGAATATGCTTTACATGTAGGCCTGCAGGCTAGAATGTCAAGTTCCAAAACACGAGCTAAACACGCGCTCGGTGGCTAAACGCCTCAAAAGAATAATGAACAAGATCGGGTGGGTGATGAAGAAAAAATACACTCATGTCCTCGGGTGCTCCTCGTGTTCACCATCAAGATGAGGAAGGTACGGGAGATCCTGCAGTTCTGCTCCGAAATCTGGCCATACAAAACCAGTGGGATCAGACCCCAAAACAGCAAGTACCACAAGGGAGCCAATCTTAGGAACTAAAACCAGCATGCAGACAAATCAATAAGAAATAGCACAGGAACATGTAAGTGCAGCAGATAAAATAACATAGCAAGCTCTCGAGTAAACAAGAATATCTAGAGTTAGGCTTCAAGTACAGTTTTGGATCATTTGCTAATGCAAATCAGGACTAGACTAGACTAAAAATCAAGCAATCACGGCCAATCATGCCATATGACTTGCTACCAATAACTAACTAGGATTATCACAGTCCTAGTTACTAA
The DNA here is from genome assembly GCA_036927795.1 of Iris macrosiphon. Classification (NCBI taxonomy): domain Eukaryota; kingdom Viridiplantae; phylum Streptophyta; class Magnoliopsida; order Asparagales; family Iridaceae; genus Iris; species Iris macrosiphon. The sequence goes on along the minus strand of JAYESA010000008.1, from coordinate 115,052,766 downwards.
CACATGCAGTTTGAGATTCCATACAGCCACATGCACTGCAGACCATCTAGGTTATCCAAACGTCATGATACATAGTAAAATAAATCAGGTATAGTAGTCTTTTTCTGGCAAATTATAACGCTCGACGGCGTGCTGGAAGTGTGCCCCTCTCGACGGAGAGCTCCAAATCCATCATGTGTCGCTGGGATACCGGAATTGCATGTAGCCAAGAATCTCTCTAGATGCTTATCATTCATTCATTCTAGTTATTAACCTAGACAAGTTATCAAGAATTCCTGACCGTGGCGCTCAGGAATTTGTCTTAGACATGATGCAGGACAAGACAGTGACTTCACAAGCACAATCAAAATCAACCACGGAGATACAGGTCATGCAATACAGGTGCTACTAATAGCCTGGATCAGGACATTTACAGGAATTCTCAAGTCAGGAGTGCGCTACGTCGAGCCACTATCAAGAGTATCAGGATCATAAGTATCAGTACAAGTCAGGTGTCGAGAGTTCAAGATTAACAATGTCAATACTATCCATGTTCAATTCTAGCAAGTCAGGAGTGCGCTACGTCAAGCCACTATCAGGATTATCAGTACAGGTCAGGTTTATCATTTCCATGTCAAGATTCAGGGGTTCAGTTATAATGTACAATCACTAGACCATGTCAGAAAATCAGGATCAATATCAAGAATGTCATATCCAGGGAATAACCAGGATTAACTAAAATAAGAGAACTGATGAATCATCAAGAGTTAAGCATATCAAAAGAATACTGGCAGGCTAGCGCATAAATCGTCAATTCAGGAATTGGCGCATAAAATCAGGCAAGAACATCCGTGCACAATGGGCCAAAAGCCACCATTGGCGCACAAATGGCCAAAAATAGTTTTGGCGCAAAAATCTAGTCCGGACAGTTCTGGCGCACTTCGATACAAAAGTGCTCCGAGCAAGGATGGCGCACAATTCATACTAAAGCGCACTCTAGGACTTGGCGCACAATGATAGAAATGCACGAGCTAGGAGCTTGGCACATTTCTATCATTGGCGCACAAATAAGCACAAAAGGGATCACTAGAACACAAAACACAAGTCTCAAGATATGGCACAGCAGTCGAGACGACTCTGCAGTCGAGAACACAATTCTCGAGAATGGTCAGAAGTCATTGCTTAGCCATTAAGTAATACGGAAGGCTACAAAGTGCGTCCTCTGAAAAATACCACAAAGTGCACCACACAGTAAAGTGCGTCATTCTCCAGAAACGACAAAGTGCATCGGTAAGAAAATTTTACCAAAGTACGCCAACTCTGCAATATCTGCAAAGTGCGCCAACTTGGCTTCCAAGCAATAACGGACGTTCTTGATGACTTTACAGACCCATTCAAAAGTGCGCCAAGTACGATTATCATACTTTTGAAGGAATTGTCATAGTACAAAACGAATGTAGGAGTAGAAAAGTGCGCACAGAATACACAATATATCTTGGCGCACTTTCTAAGGATTTTGTGACACAAGTGCGCTCACTGGAACAGATTTCCTGCGTACTTTTCGTATAAATTCTCAGGCCAACTTTGCATTCTCCGACTTGCTGTTCTCGGGCTCTATGAGCAACAATACAAGAAAATCAAAACATCATGAAGACAAGTTCTAAGAGTTAACCAAATGAAACCTATCAAGTAATCAAACAAGTTATACTAAGAATCAAAGCAAGATCCAAGGTTGTTACTTCGGTTGGCAAGATGTACTTGCCTACAGTCAAGTTCTAGCCTAATACTACCAAGGTTACCCACGGCCAAGGCCAAGCTCGGCTGCTCTCGGTGAAGGCTGAAGAAGTGAAAAAGGAAAAAGAAATGAAAGGAAAGGAAAAGTGAAGGAAAGGAAAAGTGTTTGCTTATATAGCCAAGAAATTAGTTTTAGGCCATTAGATCATGATCCGTGCCTCACACCCGGGTTCATCACAGCCGCTCACAAAGAAAATCAAGGGACCAACGGTCCAAAACATGCAAGGAAAAACTTAAATAATCTAGACAATGCATGAATGGCATAAAATATAAAGTAATTAAACAATAAATGAGCTATACATGTATAATACGCGTATATCAAGTACCAAGCTAGATCTTGCTACCAAGCTAGGCCAGGGTCATGAGAAACATGTCATCGATTGTTATGAGGCTGATGCGACAAAGATAAGTATACAAAAGCAGAGTGGCTCATGCAAGGAGTCGCTCGAGGATCGTATTGACGTTCGGGTCGACATCGTCGCAATAGATCTCACATGCGTGGAGGTCTGGAGGACTGTGTGCCCACGAAACGAGATGGATCGGCGACCTGATAGTCGGTTCGGACCTATTTTTGTGCCAAGGAGGATACGAATCATGGAAAAAGATGATGCGGTGAACAAGTTTGCTTTCGATCTTGAGGAGAAGATAGACAAGCCTGGGGAGGGACGCACGAAAAAGAAAAAGAAGGAACGACACGTGGCGACCGTGGCTACGGAGGTGAAAGCCTTTAGGACTTAGTGCACCCGTCAACGAGAACGTCGACGAAATAGGTGGGGGAGAATGCAACGCACAAAAGTTTATGGCCCCCGAGATTATTTGCATAACCCTCCTCTGGCAGGAATTTTGTGGGAAGCTTCCAGAATCCTCCAACACATTATGGAATAATCTCCATATCTTTCCATTCTAGAGGCTTCATTTTTAGTTATTTGGCATTAATAATAATGTATGAAATATTCATAGGATATAGAATAATTCTTAGAATAATCTCTAGAATATTCCTATTCCAGAAGCTTCTTGTAAGCCTTAAGAGGCAATATAAATAATTGTATATATGGAAGAATGTAATTAGTGATACAATTATGGCCACCAAATGACCTCAACTGCGCCCCGAAGGGCTTACAACTCTCTCAACTTGGCCTTGAAGGGCTTGTAACTCTTATTCAAATCAGCCCGTAGGCTACAACCTGCCTAAAGGGGGACCCTTTAGGCAGGTTGTAGCCTCCCTTTAGGCAGGTTGTAGCCTACGGGCTGATTTGAATAAGAGTTACAAGCCCTTCAAGGCCAAGTTGAGAGAGTTGTAAGCCCTTCGGGGCGCAGTTGAGGTCATTTGGTGGCCATAATTGTATCACTAATTATATTCTTCCATATATATATATATATATATATATATATATACAAGTTTTGACTATAAGTTTGTTAATACGTGCAACGCACGTGCATATATGCTAGTTATTTTAATTAGTAAATACAATGAAGGGTATTTTTGGAAAGAAAACTTTCACGGTGAAGCCTACTTTCATCACTAGTATATATGCACGTGCTTTGCACGTATATTGGAGTGAATGATGTTGATGAGTTCGTTTATTTCTACTGCTTTTAATTATATAAGTTAATGGTTCAACCCTTCGAATTCTTTGGTAACAATTTAAAAGACTTAGCAAGTAGTATGAACCCTTTGATTTCCTTAAATGATTGTCATTATTGCATCTCTTAAGTGGTTGTTAGTGGAATTTATTGTAGGTATTCTTTTAATTACTAAATATGTTGAAGGGTACTTTTGGAACGAAATTTTTTCACGGTGAAGCCTAGTTTTGGCTTTATATAGAGGAGACTAGTATATACGCACGTGCTTTGCACGTATCTTGGAGTGGACGATGTTGATAAGTTGATTTAACTTTGTTGTTTTTAATTATATAGGTTAAGAATTCAACCCTTCAAATTCCGTGGGAACATCTTAGAAGATTTAGCAAGTAGTATGAATCCTTCGATTTTCGTAATACATTAATGAATCTTTTAAATGGTTATCAGTGGAATTTATTGTAGGTATTCTTTTAATTAGTAAATATATTGAAGGGCATTTTTGGAAAGAAAACTTCCACGGTGAAGCCACTTTTGGCATTATATAGTACTAGTATATATGCACGTGCTTTGCACGTATATTGGAGTGAATGATGTTGATGAGTTAGTTTATTTCTACTGCTTTTAATTATATAGGTTAATGGTTCAACCCTTCGAATTCTTTAGTAACAATTTAAAAGACTTAGCAAGTAGCATGAACCCTTTGATTTTCGTAAATGGTTGTCATTATTGCATCTCTTAAATGGTTGTCAGTGAAATTTATTGTAGGTATTCTTTTTAATTACTAAATATGTTGAAGGGTATTTTTGGAACGAAAATTTTTCACGGTGAAGCCTAGTTTTGGCATTATATAGTAGAGATATATATAGAGAGAGAGAGGGAATGCATATATAAAACGGAAAGTGTCCCATGAGGGAATACAGACGGAGGTAGAACAGTACCTCAAAACCCAACACCCGACCACAAGGCCTGGACACAAACAATCCTCAAAATGAAAACCAAATCGAACCCAAGCACCCCTATGTGAAGGGCTCTCCCGACACGTCACTACTCGGGGAAGACTATCTCATCAATTTACTCATGGACTTTGTCTTTGAGACGATCTCAAAGTCATAATGAACTATGGAATATCCCTATGGTGGTTCTTAGACTTTCTACCTGTGCCGACCTTGGCCTCCCTACGTCCCGAGTCCCCCTTGTTTGGGGGAATATGACTCGTGAGCCACGGTCCGCAATTAAATAAGCTCTGATAACTGCCCGAGAGGAGGGGGCAAGGCCCTCCTTACCTGAGTCGAGAATAATGATTACTCTGGCAGAGGAACCCAAGCTCGTCCGACCAGAATCCTTCAGCAGGGGCTCGCCTCCAAATCTCCCCTTGAACCATACTCGGCCGGAACAGACCGAGAAACTACTGTGGGCAGACCTGCCGAGAGCTCCTCCACGTCAGCGTCCACCTCGTCCGCCCAACTACGATATCCACCCAACCTGGCAGAGGTGTAGTAGTACCTACTAAGGGGGAGGCCTCCACATACGAATTGATGCAACCTAACAGTCTGATCAGGAGATCCGGACACAGAAGCCCAACTCTAAGGGTGTCGACCACCGAAGCAAACGACTCCATCGAAAAATTTGGAGGGGGGTTCAGGAGTGACACAAAGCGACGATGGCCGAGTCTCCAACCGTTATGTCGCTTGCTGACACCGCGGGGGGAGACAAACCATCCACCACTGTCACCTCCTCGGAAATGGGTTGAGCCCCATCCTCAGGAGAAAGCAAGCCCGCAACCATCGAATGATCTGCAGCCTCCAACCCGACAACCTGATTACCATCGGCTGCTCCCTAGAATAAAGAGCAGCTGACGCTGCGTTTCCAGAAAAATAGGTCTGAGGGAAGGCATCCCTGGAGAGGGTGGGAGAGGGAGGAACTCCCGGAGAATCTAGGATAGGGATCCGCGGAAGGACAAGCCCCAATCGGGTCGTAGGCGCCTCGTTGCCTTCCACCTCCGAGGACAAAGGCACCTTACCCGCATTCCTCAAGCTGACCTCAACCTCAGGCATCAAGGTAGCCTCAGGTGTCTCCTGATCCAAAGGGGGGTCGACATCCGCCTTGAAAGGATTAACTTCACAAGAGTTGTCGGAGAGACCCTGAGGTTTGCACAATCTGCAAAAGATCGACAGATCTTAAAAACACGTCTTCCAATAGCTCATATTTATAGGGAGAAGTACACGAACTCTGGAGGGGAGGGGGCGTCATAGGTCCACTTCTACGAACACTCGAGCGACATTATGGCACGTGAAGCCGGAAGTAGCGTTGTCAATAAAGAGCGGAGAGCCAATGGGATTGGCCAGCTGAAAAAGGAACGAGTTGTCAAAAAGATGGTGACGCGGGGACGGGAAGCTCACCCACACCGATGCAAGAGAAGATTCTTCTAACGGGTCAAAATTTATTGTCCATCGGAAGATCCGCATCTGGACTTTAGCGACGAACCAGGACTGTCTCGGCCGTAGGCGGATGAAGTCCTCTATCTGAGGTAGGATGATCACATGTTTCCGATCAACCACGTCGACACGAACAGCTCCGACAAGGCCAAAGCAAAGTAAGAACGCTCTTCGCACCACGTCGACCGGAGGCCGCGTAATAGAGAATTTTTTGATGAGGGACAGCGAAAGGGACGATAAAGGCGACTTTGCTCCTCCAAAATGGAAACAGTCAGCTCCCCTTCGAAAAATTCGGAGAACTTGACGAAAGTCGCTGCAAGGGAAGGCACAGGAGATCCCCCTAAAACTTGAGCAAAAGTGCGCGCATGGGTATCGATGGAGGGGCGCGACACCATCCCAGGATCAGTCTGAGACTGAACAACAACCGGAGGCCTGGTGCAGGCGATTGCCCCCACCATAACAGAAACCTCCGCTGGCATAAGTGGAAGGTAGGGTGTGGCGTTCACAGCCGCCTGAGACCGAGCAAGCGGCCGAGACCCAAAACGTCACGAAGGAAAAACCGTGGTGCTCCACCCAAAAACACTCCCGCAGCGGTCGTCGGCCGAGAGGAGAGAGGGAGAAGAGGAGCCCCCCCCCCCTCCCCCCGACGGACGTGCTCCCGGACGAGGAAGAGACACAAGCAACATCTGAATACACCGAAACGAGGGCCTCCGCCTGGCGAGCGATGGGAGAGAGGGAGAGGGAAGGGCGCATGAGTGCCACCGCCTACATGGGCCAGCCTGGGGCCGAGCCCTAGAAGGGGGGCGGGGTCTCTCTCTCTCTCTCTCTCTCTCTCTCTCTCTCTCTCTCTCTCTCTCTATATATATATATATATATATATATATATATATATATATATATATTAAAATAATAATATTTTGCCATATCCGTGTTGTACACATATTATATATTTTTTCAAAATAGCCATATCCCGTACACATCGTGTTCCTGTACTCATGCAACAGACTGCAAAGATAGGCAGAAGAGACTATACCTGCTCAAGACAGCCACACTGTTTGTTACATGAAAGTTCCACAGCTCTTGTCCAGTACCCTTGGTTCTCCGAAATCCATATAATTACAGTCTTCACAATCTCTGTTAGTAGCACCTTTGTCAGTTCATCCTTCTCCACAAAGATGGACTTTGCAAGTTTTTCTAACTGCCTCATTTGCAAGAACAATGCCTGAAAAACATGTCTGGAAAATGAAAACACGGTACTACTTCTTTTAACTGCAGTAAGATAATTTCAATGGCAAAATAATTGCCCATCAAGACAACTATGTCATCAGATTGAACAATCTAGCAAGATTTTTTACTGGGCCCATACACATAACAAGGTTCCCACTTTATATTTTATAAGTGGGCTCCAAATGCAAAAATAATAGAAATTTGCAAACAAAATTCTAGGAGCAAAAAAGAAGTACAAGCACAAAAGAAACAACGTTTCTTCGTGGGAATTATACTAATAATCAAATGTCCACAAATCCACCTTTGAACTAATTTGTTTTCTGGTAATATGGTTGAAATCAACTATGACATTTCATGAGATTGGTAAACTTGATCACCATATTCAAGTCATGGAAAACTCTTAATTAGTACTGTGGCCATAATATGTTAAAATCATCTTTGATCCCCACGAATTGTTTGTTTCATTCAAGAAAACAACAACATTAAATCCTTCAAGGCATTACCAGATTTATAGATCAACACCTTGAAGTTTTGCCAAGATTTCCCTGTTATTTACTCTAGAAGATCAGATGTTTCTCCCAAAAATAATGCAGATGTGATTCTTGAATCTAGCTTATCCTTGGGACCATTCAATGAAACCATGTATCTTTCCTCGTCACAAGGGACTATACAAAAAGGAAATTAACATGATAAGTCTTGTAATCCCAGTTTTTATATCAAAACAATCCTTCAGCACCAACAAGCCAGGGTAGTTGCACGAGCATAAGTACACAACAGTGAAGTTCATCATATATAGCCATTTGTAAGGAACTTGCATGCTCCAATATGTTTCCTATTACAAATTTGTCAGAACTGCACATCCTAATTGGGAATAAGCTTTAAATTAGGAACTGGGATCATCAATCATCTCTGAAGATCATGGACATGTTGATTCAATGTCCAAAGAAAACACCAAGCACCTAATGGAACCTCCATTAGAACTTGTGAGAAGGATTGATCTCCAGGTCCAAGTGATTGTGTAAAGATGGCATTATTTCTCTTCTAAAAGAAAGACATGGTCACAACGTCTTAAAGCAAACTCAAACTTAATGTATGAGATTTCTCCATTTGTTTAAGGTTAAGATGGCCTCTCAAGGGATCCAATATGGTCCACATAACCAAGTAGGACGGACCATCAATCTCTCAATGTATTCCCAGACCATGTGGTTTCATGCCCTATTTAATTATAAATACAAAAATATTCAATTACTAATACAATGACCTTGAAAAGAGAAACATTACACATAAACTCAAACCATATCGATAGCATCATTTTTTTTCATCATATGCAGTGTGTGTATACATAGTGAAACAAGAGTTAACTAGGAAACTCAATCAATTGATTAACGCCAATATATGTTCTATAGTAGGCTCTAGCTCCTTAGATTATTTGATTCAGTAATTTTATAGTTCCGTATAGTATCAAACATTTCATTAAAAAAAAACTCAGATAATAATCACAGAAAACCTGTCATTTATAAACATGCACGGGACCACATTGCAATAATATGAATAAATTTGTAGAAGTTCAAGTCAATGTATCAACAGTCTACTTGGTATATTAAGTAAAATCAGAATGAATAATGTACTCAAGTGGTTGGAGTGGATGACATTCAATCATGGACGTTAAATACACACTATCCTCATGACAGAAAGACCAGGTCAACAACAAAGTCAAACATCCTGTTATCACTCAGTGCTAAATTCACTGATAATTTAATCAAAATATGCAAAGATCAGCCTAAAAAAAGTCTACATTAATCATAAGCAAAACCAATTGAGAAACAAATTTCTGCATATTACTAAGATACTTATAAGTCCACGTGATCCTGTAGTGGTTAATGATAGTTTGATTATTATGAATCTACCACTAGTTTGGTAGCTACAGATACAAGTTCTTGAAAGAGGGCTACCTGCAAGGCCAAAGACGGCACTGGGTCTTGTGATGAGCTAGGTATGAACCAACCATCTACACTTATGCCAGAGTCGAAATATCCATGAGACATGACTCCATACACAAATTGCTGACAGAAATAAGCTCGTAGTTCATCTGTAGCTTCTTGAATTGACAACACCCAGATATCAAGTTCTTTCTGTATAAACAACTCAACATAATCTGATGATGGCTCATTATCTAATGATACGAGGCCTTTAGAAAGACTTCCAGCAATACATGGTGAGAAATGAACAAGTGTTGAGGAATTCACTAAAAGAGAAAGCTGTTGTTTAAATGAACGAGCAGAATTGGCTATTGGAGAATCATGTGATTTTCCAGTTTCTTTGCTTGGAATAGCTCTTTCAAGTGCACATATATACTCAATGAACAGGTCAGTAAGGCTCTTCAGAATCGAACATCCCATTTGGAGGGAGACTAATGGGGAAATATCATCCACAATTGCCTGCATAGGAAAAGAGAACCATATCAAAATTGCATTGTGTACCCATAATAACCCAACCCAGTTGAAAGAGTAAACTATCAATATCGACTTCATGGAGAGGAATATTTTTCTCATAAATAGAATAGGGAGGATATGATAGTTCTAGACAGAATATAACCACATGTTAAATAGATGGCAATATGTAGGAACCATCAAGTATCTCGCACCATCATCCTCCAAGCCTTGTCCCACAACATGGAGTAAGTTGCAGTGCATGACTCAAACATCAAAAGTCCAAGTTCTACAAGTGGATGTCAACTTCATGACAACCCTATGAGAAGGTTTCAAATTCCTACACGTGGCAACTATAATAAAGAGAGGGCCTTGTCGTAAAACCTAGAAGGGTAGATTGATCCCAATTCCCAAATCTAATGGAGATCGTTTGAGAAACCCTATCTGATAGATTGTGATGTGTCGTAATGAAGGATAAGAAGGTTGAGTACGGAAACAATAAAAGAATTTATTTAGAGGGAAGAACTCTTCATTCTCTAAATTGATCTCTATTACTTCATTCTCCCACCTAAGTCGAAGAGTACATGGTTTAGACCTCTCAATCTCCCACGAGATTACAAGACCAAAGGGAGCTCATTTTATAGACTCTAAAACATAATGTACAAGGAAGATAACTCATCTTTCCTTTTAGAATGTCCCATGTACAAGGAACATTCCAAGCATGTATTAATGTATATCTCATACTGTGAGACCCGTCTCACTATTTTAGTATTATTGAATTTTATCTGGTATATGTGTGTTATAGCTGTATATTGTTTCCCGTATAATTTATGGATTTTTCTAGCTGTCTTCATGTAATTTCTAGGATTGTGAATAGTGCTAGTCACCCTATGATATATATATAGCCTTCCCTTTCTCCTCCTCATTCTTCTTCATTTCCTTCTCTTTCCTAATTTTCTTCTCCCTCTCATCTCCTTGGCTGAACCCTAGACCCAACCGAGAGTCGATTGAGGCCGGCCTCCCCTTTCCCTTTGGTGGTAGTAGTAGTTTAGTAGCGGATTTAGGCAAGTACATCTTGCCAATGAGAAAGAACTTGCACTTTTAGCCACTCTTGCATTTTATTAGTCTATATTGTGCTTTATGAACTGCTCTCCATGTTTACTTCTTGTTATTTTCGGTTTTGATGTCTTGGTAGGAGTAGATCTGAATTCTAAGTTTTTTGGTGTTAATGAGTTTACTTTGTATTGATCTTTTAAAACTTGATGTTTTCCAAAACTAGTAGTACCATGTTGATGAGCACTTGATTTCAAGCGATTTTGAACTTTGCTTTGTTGGATTCGGACTTGAAATAAAAATTTCATGGAGAAAAATAAGTTTTCAGACTTGGAACTTTTTTCATGACTGAAACTTGTTGTTCTGGGACGAAGAAGTTCCATGCGCCCCACTTGGTATGAGGCCTGGACTTCTCGCTCCAAGTTAGCATGCGACCATCTTGTTCGACGCATGATTGAATCTGCACATGCGTCCCTTGGCCAAATGCATGAAACTTTAATGAATGAAAGTTCTCTAAGTTCAAAAGATCACATGCGGACAAATGTGTATGCGGCCAAGAGGAGCATGTGACGGAGTCGTCCATGCGGCTCGGAGCTATGCGTTCCTCTTTCCTTTGAACGTATGACCCAGTACCGCCTTGGTACGACTTTTCATGATTTTGTCTTTTCCTTCTAACTCCCTTTCTTGACCAGTCACATCGGTCACTCCTCTGACACGGCCAGTCACATCAGTCACTTCCCTGACCTTGCATTTACTGTTCGTCACTCACCTTGTCCCGAGGAGTGGACTTTGCGTCTCCTATGCGGCCAGTGTGCTGCATGCGGCCACCTCTTTGCATGCAACCAGCTTACCCCATATGCCTATGATTCTTGTAGTAGCTTAGTTTCTTATGATTTGTTCTCTTATGGTTTAACTGTTTCCATTATTTAGCCTATTCTGTTTAATTGCTATGAATGTAAGCTTTTTCTACATTGCTTATAACCCGATTTGTAATAACCTGTCAGAACCTGGAATTCCCTGAACATGGATTGTATTGACACTATTAATCATGAACTCCAGATACCTGACCTGAACTGATCCTCCTGATAGTGGCTCGATGAAGCGCACTCCTGACATGCTAGAATTTAACATTGATTGTATTGACACTATTAATCTTGAACTCCCGATACCAGACTTGCCCTGATATTCCTGATAATAGCTCGTCGTATCGAGTTAACCTGACATGTACCAATACTCCTGATAGTGGCTCAACGAAGCACACTCCTGACATGCTAGAATTTTCTGAACTGATAAGATAAATTCTCGTGGTTGATTGGCTTGCTCCTGTCCTGAATGTACTTGTCAAGCTACTGTCTTGTCCTGTCCTGCATCATGTTTAAGGCAAATTCCTGAGCACCACGGTCAAAAATTCTTAATAACTTGCCCAAGATAACAACTAGAATAATGAATTTGAGACATCTAGAGAGATTTTCTGGCTCCATGCAATCCCGGCATCCCAACGACATATCCCAACGATACCTGACGAATTTTGAGCTCTCCGTCGTGAGAGACACACTTCCAGCACGACATCCAGTGTTGCATATTCCTGTAAATTACTATACCTGATATAATCTATTCTATGTATCATTACGCCTGGATAACCCGGATAGTCTGCAGGACATGTGGCTGTATGGAATCTCAAACTGCATATGTTAGTAACTAGGACTGTGATAATCCTATTTAGCTAATGATAGCAAGCAGTAGGGCATGATTTGTCATGATTGCTTGATTTCCAGTCTAGTCTAGTCATATCCTGATTTATTTAACAACTGATTCGGAAACTGTAACCTGAGTACTGATTTCAGATATCCTTGTTTAAATACTCCAGAACTGTTTGAGTGTTATTTTACCTACTGCACTTGTTTAACTGTTCCTTGTGCTATTTCTTACTGATTTGTCTGCATACCGGTTTAGTTCCTAAGTTGGCTCCCTTGTGGTACTTGCTGTTTTGGGATCTGACTCTACTGATTTTGTATAGGATATTTCGGAGCAGGACTGCAGGATCTTCCGTATTTCCTGCCTCAAGATGGTGAACACCAGAAGCACCCGAGGACATGAGTGGGTTTCTTCTTCATCACCCACTTGATCTTGTACTTATACGTTTGAGGCATTTAGTCTCAAAGCACGTGTTTAGCTCATATTTTGGAACTTGACATTCTAGCATGCGGGCCTACATATAAAGCATATTCTAGACTATAGCTAGAGTTGATCATGTAATATTGTACTCTTGCTAGTTCTTCATTTTGTAACTAGTTTCATGATCATCTGTGTATGTATAATTTGGGACGCCTTACTATTATATGTTTGGTGATAATAAACTTGTTGCTTGCTTGAGATTGAGATACCTAGGACCCTTGATCCAGGAATGACTGTTGGATTGTAGAGTAAAATCCTCAAATGTCTAGACAGCTGTGACCGTATCTCGGAGTATTGAGTACTCTGGTGTACGTAGCTAGCTTTGTCCGCCTCGGCTTTCTAGTATTCTGGTTCTGGGACGTGACACGGTTTATGTGGTGGACCATTCAGGTCTGAAAATTCAGAAGTGTGGGAGGTTTACCAGATATTTTAGATGTCTCAATCATGTTACTCCTTGATCTCCTCCAGTGTCGAATTTATTTTGATTCAACATCTTCCTTGATCCTCGATCAATCATTTCCGTCCCTTTGTTGATCCTTGTATCCTTTATCTTTCAGGAACATTGTTCATGGTCCTTCTGATCATCCCGTCCGAGTTCCTCGGGCAGCAGGCCAACATCCTGATGCCCAGCAAACCCTTGAGGTTCAGCCTCAGCATTCCAGAGCCGAGTCCAGGACAGCTCAAAGTAAGGAACCTCAGATCCAGCGAGTGCCTCCCGTGCAACCAATACATGAGGCAGGAGGGGGCAACAGTGTGCTGATTGGTATCATTTGAGAATTGTTGACATCTCAAGGACGTCAAGAGGACATACTCAGTCAATACAAGAGGCCTTGGAAAGAGGCGGACATCGTACCCACAACTCAGCAAGCAACTTCAAACGCCTCCAACCCTCGTATTTATATGGCACCGAGGACGCAATTGCATCGGATGCGTGGCTTCAGGACATAGAAGCCATCCTAGAGGCAGCTGGAGTACCGGCTAGAGAACAAGTGTCAGTAGTACGACTACAATTGCTAGACTTGGCCCGAGACTGGTTGTCTTCAGTGAAAGGTTTCAGCCCAGATATTTTGACGCAGTATCGCGTTATGACTTACAGCAAAGGTTTAACAACTTGAAGCAGATGGGCAGGATTGTCGACGGCTATGCGGCAGAGTTTTGCAGATTTAGTCGGTTTGCTCCTACCTTGGTGGCAACCGAATTAGATCGAGCAAGAAGGTTCCAGCAGGGGCTTCACCTAGAGATTATATTGGCAGTAGAACAGCATGAGTTCCAGACTTTTGATGCTCTGTTAAGGGCAACGAGGCATGAGTATACCTCCCAGAGAATCGTAGACATTACTGGAGGACGAAAGAGGACTCACACATCAGGAGGTTCTTACACACAGTATTCAGCACCAGCCCCGACAGCTAGGGCTTTAACCATCGAATCTTCGAGGAGGCCAGTTTCGACGGCCTCAGTTCAGCAATCAGTCCCAACCCGAACACAACAGCAAAGGACATCTTCTTCAGCAAGGTGTTCTCATTATGGAAAGCATGGGCACATAGTTTCTGAATGCCTCGGAGCACAAGGGTTGTGCTTAGCTTGTGGAGCTCCAAGCCACAAAGTGGGATCTTGCCCACACAGAGCTAGTTCATCATAATCTTCCCCGGCAGGACCGCAGTATAAGGCTCCAGTACCGATTCAGCAACACCAGGATCAGAGGCCTTTGCAGACCCAATATCAAGTATTCCAGCAACAGAGGCCACATCAATATGCGCAAGCCCAAGCTCAAGTACAAGCCAGGCAAGGAGGTCCGCAGCAGAGAGGACCAGCACCGAGAGGACGAGGTCAGGCGATGACACTCACTGTGGAAGAGCAGTTAGCTTCGGAAGAACTGGTGCCAGGTACCATTCTCGTCAACTCTCATTCAACTTCAATATTGTTTGATTCTGGTACATCAGATTCTTTTATATCTGCACGATTTGCGACACGAGTTGGATTAGAACCCGAATCATTATCAGTAAGACTCAATATACTTACTTATATCAGTATCGTGGGAGTCGATAGAGTTTATGCCTCGTGTCGAGTCGTAGTGTGCGGGCGAGAGTTCCCCGCTAGATTGATAGAATTTTCTATGGAAGATTATGACGTCGTCTTAGGCATGGATTGGTTGAGTGCCCGATACGCGACAATAGATTGCCATAATGGCAAGGTTATCTTTCATATCCCTGGTGAGAAGGAATTCTCATTTTCTAGAGGCGAGACAGAGTCTTCATCAGCGATCATGAGGATGGCAGTAACATCGTAAGTAAAATTCCCCAGAGTTGTTAATGAATTCCTAGATGTATTCCAAGAAGAACTTCCAGACATGCCACCAGAAAAAGAAACAGAGTTTACCATTGATCTACTTCCAGGAACAACACCAGTGTCAGAGAGAGTCTACAAGATGGCGTCTTCAGAGTTAGAAGTCTTGTACCGGATGATAGAAAAATTGAGAGCCAAGGGATTCATTCGTGCTAGTGGATCGCCTTGGAGAGCCCCAATGCTACATGTAAAAAAGGATGGAACATCACGATTATGTGTTGATTATCGTACCCTCAATGCGATAACCATCAAGAACAAGTATCCCTTGCCAAGGATCGATGACTTGTACGATCAGCTTAGTGGAACAGCGATCTTTTCCAATATTGATTTGCGGTCGGGATATCACCAGATCAGAGTCAGGGAGCAGGATATACCCAATACGACGTTTAGATTGAGATATGGACATTAGGAGTTTCTAGTAATGCCCTTTGGAGCAACCAATGCGTCAGCAGTGTTTATGGATCTCATGAATCGTATTTTCATGCCATACTTGGACAAGTTCGTGATAGTATTCATTGACGACATCTTAGTGTATATTCGAAGTAAAGCAGAGCACGAGTAACATCTTCGCGCAGTTCTTCAAACTCTCAGAGAGCACAAGTTATATGCCAAGTTCAGCAAGTGCGAGTTCTGGCTTGATCGCATTTCATACTTAGGACATATTATTGCTAAAGAATGAATTGAAGTGGATCCCCAGAAGATAGAAGCCGTTGAGACGTGGCCAGTTCGCCGAACAGTCGCAGAAGTTCTTAGTTTCTTGGGATTAGCAGGATATTATCGGCGCTTCGTGTCAGACTTTGCTAGAATTTCTGCACCCTTGACGCAGCTAACACGGAAAGATGTGCGCTTTGATTAGACAAATGAATGTCAAACCTCTTTCGAGAAGCTCATACAGAAGTTGATCACGGCACATATTTTGACTCTTCCAGACGGAACAGATGGTTTCACCGTATATTGTGATGCGTCAGGCAGAGAATTGGGATGTGTTCTTATGCAGCATGGCAAGGTTATAGCTTATGCGTCTCGGCAGCTTCGAGACCATGAGAAGAATTATTCGACGCACGACTTGGAGTTAGCAGCAGTTATCTTTGCACTCAAACTTTGGAGACATTACCTCTATGGAAATCGAGTAGAGATTTATACTGATCACGAGTTTGAAGTATGTCTTTACTCAAAAGAATCTCAACATGAGACAGAGAAGATGGCTAAAGTTGATGACGAACTATGACCTTGACCTTCAGTATCACCCTGGGAAGGCCAATATCGTAGCGGACGCCTAGAGCATGAGAGAATGAGCCTATTTCTTGACAACGCAACGAAGAATATTAGAAGAACTTCAGGAGATGGACATAGAAGTAGTATTGTCTAGCAACACAGCATTGATGGCTGGTCTGCAAGTTCAGTCCAGTATAGTGAAAAGAATCAAGATAGCACAACCAACAGACGTCAAGCTTCAACATCTCAGAGCAGAGTGTGAGGCAGGACAGAGACCAGAACTAAGCATTCACCGTGACGATACTCCTCATTTTGAGAATTGGCTTTGTGTGCCAAGTGGAGACATTCGTCGCGAGATTATAGCAGAAGCTCATAGTTTGCAGTATTCAGTGCATCCCGAAGGAACAAAGATGTACAAAGACATTCGTCAGTATTTCTGGTAGAACGGAATGAAGAGAGATAGCTCGGTTTGTCTCTCGATGTTTGGTCTGTCAACTAGTTAAAGCTGAGCATCAGAGACCCGCAGGACTTCTTTAACCTTTACCAATTCCGGAGTGAAAGTGGGATCACTATGTTAGGACTTCCCAGATCCCCATCCGGCAGAGATGCTATTTGGGTAATAGTGGATCGTCTCACGAAAGTTGCACACTTTCTTCCTTTTAGAATTGGTCAGTCCACAGAACAGTTAGTTGAGATGTACATGAGACAGATTGTCAGACTACATGGTGTGCCAGTTAGCATAGTCTACGATAGAGATTCCAGGTTTACTTCTCATTTTTGGCAAAGTCTTCAGGAGAGCTTAGGTACCCGTCTAAAGTTCAGTACAGCCTACCAACCGCTGACAGATGGTCAGTCAGAACGCATCATCCCGGCTCTAGAAGATATGTTTCGTTCATGTACCCTTGACTTTGGTGGTTCGTGGGAGGATCATTTGTACTTGGTCGAATTCTCCTACAACAACAGTTTTCAAGCAAGTATTCAGATGACACCGTTTGAGGCACTATATGGCCGGAAGTACAAATCCCCTGTAGCTTGGGATGATATTGGCAAGAGGCAATTGCTTCATCCCGAAATGATAGCTCAGACAGTTGAAGTAATCAAGCAAGTTCAAAAGCATATCAAAAGGTAGCCCAAGATCGCCAACATCATTGGGCCGATTCGCATCGACGACCTCTTGAGTTTTCTGTCGGCTACCATGCATTCCTTCGGACTTCGCCTACCCGAGGAGTCGTCAGATTCAGTATACGGAGAAAGCTTAGTCCTCGGTACATAGGTCCGTTCGATATTCTCGAGCGAGTAGGAGATGTTTCTTATCGTCTTGCTCTTCCGCCGTCGCTTAGTGAAATACATAATGTTTTCCTTGTATCCCAGTTACGATGGTATATACCGAAAACGAGTCATGTCCTGGATCATTCATAATTGGTTGTTGGTACCAACCTTTCGTTTGAGGAAAGACTTGTATCCATTTTGGACCGGAGAGTGAAGATTCTCAAGAACCGAGCCATTCGTTTAGTCCGAGTTGCTGGGGCATCACTCACCGAGCGAGTCGACTTGGGAGTGCGAGGATAATATCCGAGCTAGATACCCGTATTTGTTTGACTCGTGAGATATATTTGTTCTTATATCTCGTACCATGATCTTGTCTTGTACATGCTTGTCTTATTCTAGGTAGTTCGTAACATGTGATTGATATTCGTATGCTCTTGCTTATTTTATTACCTGCCTGATCTCTAGATATACCTTGATAGACCCGGTGCCTTGTTAAAATTTCGTGGACGAAAATCTAAGGAGATAAGAGTTGTGAGACCCGTCTCACTACTTTAGTATTATTGTATTTAATCTAGTATATGTGTTATAGCTTTATTGCTTTCCGTGTAATTTATGGATTTTTCTAGCTGCTTTCATGTAATTTCTAGAATTGTGAATAGTGCTAGTCACCCTTTGATATATATAGCCTTCCCTTTCTCTCTCCTCCTCATTCTTCTTCATTTCCTTCTTTTTTCTCATTTTCTTCTCTCTCCTCTCCTTGGCCGAACCCTAGCACCAGCCGAGAGCCGCTTGAGGCCGGCCTCCCCTTTCCCTTTGGTGGTAGTAGTAGTTTAGTAGTGGGTTTAGGCAAGTACATCTTGCCAATGAGAAAGAACTTGCACTTTTAGCCACTCTTGCATTTTATTAGTCTATATTGTGCTTTATGAACAACTCTTCATGTTTACTTCTTGTTATTTTCAGTTTTGATGCCTTGGTAGGAATATATCTGAATTCTAAGTTTTTAGGTGTTCATTAGTGGTTTTGATCTCTTAAACTTGATGTTTTCCAAAACTAGTAGTTCCGTGTTGATGACCACTTGATTTCATGCGATTTTAAACTTTACTTTGCTGGATTCGGACTTGAAATAATAATTTCATGGAGAAAAACAAGTTTTTAGACTTGGAGCTTTTTCCATGGCTGAAACTTGCTATTCTGGGACGAAAAAGTTCCATGCGTCCCGCTTGGTATGAGACATGGACTTCTCGCTCCAAGTCAGCATGCGGCCATCTTGTTGGACGCATGATTGAATCTGCACATGCGTCCCTTGGCCAATGCATGAAACTTGAAAAAATGAAAGTTCTCTAAGTTCAAAAGATCTTATGAGGCCAAATGTGTATGCAGCCAAGAGGAGCATGCGGCGGAGTCGTCCATGCGGCCCGGTGCTATGCGTTCCTTTCCTTTTAACGTATGACTCAGCACCGCCTTGGCACGACTTTCCATAATTTTGTCTTTTTCTTCTGACTCCCTTTCTTGACCAGTCACATCGGTCACTCCTCTGACACGATCAGCCACATCAGTCACTTTCCTGACTTTGCATTTACTGCTTGTCACTCACCTTGTCTCGAGAAGTGGACTTTGCGTCTCCCATGCGGGCAGTGTGCTGCATGCGGCCAGCTCTTGCATGCGACCAGCTTACCCCATGTGCCTATAATACTTGTAGTAGCTTAGTTTCTTATGATTTGTTCTCTTATGGTTTAATTGTTTCCATTATTTAGCCTATTATGTTTAAATGTTATGAATGTAAGCTTACTCTAAATTGCTTATAATCCGATTTGTGACAACCTGCCAGAACCTGAAATTTTCTGAACATAGATTGTATTTACACTATTAATCTTGAACTCCCGACACCTGACCTGATACTCCTGATAGTGGCTTGACGAAACGCACTCCTGACATGCTAGAACTGAACATGGATTGTATTGACACTATTAATCTTGAACTTCCGATACCAAACTTGCCCTGATATTCCTGATAATAGCTCGTCGTATCGAGTTAACCTGACATGTACCGATACTCCTGATAGTGGTTCGACGAAGTACACTACAAACATATGATAGGATTTCCTGAACTGAAATGCTTGAACTGATAAGATAAATTTTCGTAGTTGATTGGCTTGCTCCTGTCCAGAATGTACTTGTCAAGCTACTGTCTTGTCCTGTCCTGCATCATGTCTAAGGCAAATTCCTGAGCACCACGGTCAGAAATTCTTAATAACTTACCCAGGATAATAACTAGAATAATGAATTAGAGGCATCTAAAGAGATTTTCTGGCTACATACAATCCCGGTATCACAATGACACCTGATGGATTTGGAGTTCTCCGTCGTGAGGGACACACTTCCAGCACGCCGTCGAATGTTGGATATTCCTGTAAATTACTATACCTGATATAATCTATTCTATGTATCCTTACGCCTGGATAACCCAGATAGTCTGCAGGGCATAGGGTTGTATGGAATCTCAAACTGCATGTATTAGTAACTAAGACTATGATAATCCTAGTTAGCTAATGATAGCAAGCCGTAGGGCATGATTTGTCGTGATTGCTTGATTTCCAATCTAGTCTAGTCATATCCTGATTTGTTTAACTGATCCGGAAACTGTAACATGAGTACTGATTTCAAATATACTTGTTTAAATATTCCAGAACTGTTTAACTGTTATTTTACCTGCTGCACTTATTTAACTGTTCCTTATGCTATTTCTTACTTATTTGTCTGCATGTTGGTTTAGTTCCTAAGTTGGCTCCCTTGTGGTACTTGTTGTTTTGGGGTTTGATCCCACTGGTTTTGTATGGCCAGATTTCGGAGCAGGACTACAGGATCTCCCGTATTTTCCGCCTCAATATGGTGAACACCAGGAGCACCCGAGGACATGAGTGGGTTTCTTCTTTATCACCCACTTGATCTTGTACTTATACTTTTGAGGCGTTTAGCCACCGAACACGTGTTTAGCTCGTATTTTGGAACTTGACATTCTATCCTGCGGGCCTACATGTAAAGCATATTCTAGACTACAGCTAGAGCTGATCATGTAATATTGTACTCTTGCTAGTTCTTTATTTTGTAACTAGTTTCATAATCATCTGTGTATGTATAGTTTGGGACGCCTTACTATTATATGTTTGGTGATCATACATCTTGTAACTTGTTGCTTGATTGAGATTGAGACACCTATGACCCTTGACCCAGGAATGACTACTGAATTGTAGAGTAAAACCCTCACATGTCAAGACAGCCGTAACCGTATCTCGGAGTATTGAGTAATCCGGTGTACGTATCTGGCTTTGTCCGCCTTCGCTCTCTAGTATTCTGGTTCTGGGACGTGATACATACATCGTTGGTGGAGACCAAAAACTACACCGGCGGTTGCGGATGACAGACTTATGTCCTACTAACAACCTACCTCATGTGCATGGCAATAAGTCACGGACACATGGTAACCATCCATAACCGTCGGTGGAGTACAAAACTCAACCTGTAGTATATGAAATGTATGCAATTTGCTGCCATGACATCGAGTTGTGCATCAATTTTTTTTGTTGCCATATTGTTGTAGCAACTTTGAATACTCTTCTTAGAACACATAGATGACTTCTTTCGAATAAGCAGTGTTGCAAAAAGCGGCCTAGTCGGCTAGTCCACCATGGCCGCCTAGTATATGGGAAAATCGGTCAAAAATTTCGAAAAAATTCAAAATCGGCAAATCGGATGCCTAGTCGGCCTAGTCAGCCATATAAGCAACAAAAAACTTGATGAAGCAAGGGAAAGGGATAAAATAGAATAGAAGCTTACCGGATGGAGAGAAGTGCTGCCATGGCTTAACCAAGCGGGAGAGAGAGAAAAAGTTTGTCAACAGTGAAAAAAAGAAGAAAGAGGAGGATTTATAAAGATGGTCCTTTTTGTTTCCTGTTGGCATTGATATTCATGGCTGAAAGCGACGTATAATGGAAACATGAAACCATTTACTTGCTCTCTTGTTTGCTTGGCTCACGTGGAACACATCTGCACCTTATGTCTTTGTTTTGTTTTTTTCTGACAGATGTTTTTTTTCAATACTTAATATTTGCTCTGGATAAAGCTGGTCCTTTCTATTGACAGCTGTTTTGTTAACAGCTGCACACATATTGGTAACCAGTGCTGCAGTGGAAGCGGTACTATACATACAAGGAAGCAATGAAATATATATATATATATATACATATATATATATATATATATATATATATATACGTGTGTGTGTGCGCGCGCGCGCTCTCTCTCTCTCTCTCTCTCTCTCTGGAGTAAACTGCACTAGTATTGTTGTAACATCTAATTTTAGAGTACTTAATATTTACTTTAATGATATATGACATAAATTACATATATATTATTTTTCACACACACACAAATATATATATATATATATATATATATATATATATATATATATATATATTAAAAAAAATCAAAACTATTAATCCAAATAGTCCCCGATTAATCCCTAGTCCCCGCGAACCGACTAGCATCCGACTAACGATTTTTACAACATTGGACATAAGGTTGTTACCATCCTTAAGATAACCCTGGAAAAAGGCTCGCCTACTATTGGCAAGTTCAACTCCCACAAATAGGCTTCAGCTAGCCTCTTCTGCGCTACCATCGTCCTCCATGACCTATTTATTTTATCCCTTTCTTCTCGTTTTTTCATTCATCGAGTAAAGCACTTCATTGGTCCTGGAAGTCCAGCATCTTGGTAGGATGTCGTTTTCACGCCAACCACCATCATACATCCATCTTGAGTTGTCGAATCGGACATTTAACTAGACTCGTCACCAAGGTTGGATCTAGTGCTATGATACCAATTTGATCCCAAATCTGATATAAGTCGTTAGAAAAACCCTACCCGACAGATCGGGTTGTGGCATGATGAAAGGGATAAGTATTATTTTAGAGGTGAACTCTTTCTCCTCCAAATAGATTTGTATAACTCTCATCTCCACCACGGTTCAAGAGTGCAACGGTTATACCTCTTCCATGCGACTACAGACACAAAGGAACTCCCTCTTAGACTCTAGAGACATAATCAACAAAGATGAGTCCTCTTTCTTTTACAATGTCCTTCCATAACAGGAAACAATACATGACTCTTATTAGAAAAATAAGAGCTCTAAGAAAACCCTAGAATGACTTTAAATGGTGTTTTTTTCGTTCACTGGTTGGACAGTCAATTGGGCATTCGGCTGTGCAATAAATTGGGCCTTCGGTAGTGTAGTCAAAAGTTGCACCAGTTTTGGATGAAAATATTCTTTTGTTTCACTATTCCACTTCTTGTTCCATGGCAACTTTGAGTCCTCTTCTTAGCAACAATAAAAATTACCTCCACCTCAAAGAAAGGTCGCTACCATCCTTCAGATCCTCCAGTATCATAGGTACACCTACCTTTAGGCCAAGTAGTTTAAGCCATCATAATGGGAATGACATTCCTTTTCACTTGCTAGCTTGATGTGTCATAGAGATTAATGCAATTCCTTATACCAAGTTGTCATCTTCTTTACGTCTTCATCTAAACTCTTTATAATCCAACTGAGCTTGTAGGCTGCTACTTTTATGCATGGGCTTAGACCAACTGGTTGTCTAGGTTATATTGCCCTCTCATGCTCATAGCTGCCTCGCTAGGAATGTAGCACCAAGATAGAGGATTGACATCTGGTTGTCACCCGGTTATAAAACCATTGCCAATTCTTTTACGGAGCTTTCATATGCTTAATAACCAACCCTATTCTGACAGGAGAAAGCTTGGGCGACAATTATGATTATGAGGAGTTAGTTTAAGCTCATGCAATCAAGGAGTTGCCTCGAATTCCCTGAGTAGAAAAAATTCTAGAGAATGATAACAACATTTCTATAGCACACTAAGCCAAAAGCCTAATAGAAAGCATTTGCATATCGGGTATCACTTTTATAGACAATCTTGCAAATCCATATACATCTTTGGAAGAGATTTATATAAATTATTTTTATTCAGAGACAACATGGTACACTAGAGACAAGTTATGTATGCATTATCGAAAATGTCCTGCACAATAAGAGATATCCATCACTGATAATACATGATGTCAATGGCAGAATAGCAAATGCAATAGGATGTAACCCCTGTATGGATGTGACTGGACTAGGAGCTGGGATTCTCATGACGTTTAATGTGTTAAGCAATGATAATAACAGAATCTCCAACGATCACTTCCACGCAAATGAACTTATCACATGCACCATTTAAAACCCTGGTATTTAATCTCATAATGGATACATGATGGGAGTTTGTTTGACTCCTTGAGCCTTATGTTTACATTCAGGTTAACCATTTTGGCAAGTTTGGTAAAGTGATGTTCACATACCGCCCAATTGAGGGTTCATGTCCTGATGGGCCCATGGATCGAGGAGCTATAAATGGTATTAGAGCTACCTAGTGGATAATGTTCCGCTAAGGTGAGACTGAACCATTTGCACGGGCTACGACAAGGACATGGCGTCTTTGAGTGAGTTAGATTGTGAAACATCGATATTTGGTCCCATGTCAGATAGAAGATAGAAGTTTGATTGGTTTATATTTGATTTGAGTGCTTGAATTTTATGTGTATATCTGGTTTAACTATTTTGGCAAGTTGGCCCAAGTGATGTGCATATGTAGCAAATCAATGGGTTCATGTCCTAGCAGGCCCGTCGACTAAGATGTACGATACCCTTAAGCTATTGGCATATGGAACATAAATAAAGTGCCAATAGCATGAGAATAACAAAGGTGAAGTGTAGGGCAAAATGATATAATTCTTCACAATAAACTGTTACTAGAATTTAAACTGAAATATTAAATATCGAACTTTGGATACAAAAAAAAACATTTGCAACAGGAGAAAACGGTAAGACATCACTATGGATACGGAAAAAAAAAGAACATGATGCTTTTCATTCAAATATCATCTCACCCCAACAAATTCCAAGCCAGTATAAAATTTTAAATCTCCAATATGACATCACTATATTTGAACATTCTTTGCAATTAAATGGCTAACAAATATCCATCACCATCATGAGATCATTCAATAGAAAGTAATTTTGAGATGTTTGAAAAGCTAGAAGTTTCAAAAGGATGAAGCTGAAAACATACGAATGTCAAAGAGTGATGAATCTACTCTAGTAGGATTTGGAATAAATCTTAGTAAGCATGGCCTTTATTACGAGAAGTCCTTCAAGCAAAAAAGGAACAAAAGATATAACTGTTATGTTAATATTTTCTACATGGAATGAAAGATACTTCTTGATACTAAAATGCATATTGGTTGGTAGAAAAAGAATGATACTAAAATGCATATTGGTTGGTAGAGAAAGAATTCCATTATCTCGCCATACATCAATAAAATAGATTAAGATGCTAGCCTCATTGATTAATGAATGGAAGGTACAGCAATGATGAGTTTTGACAGTATAAGTTGTTTTATACTTCTAGTATGTTTTCTTTTTTCGCTATTTTATTTTTGAGCCGTATGCATCCAAAGGTGCACGTACGGTTCCTAAGGGGTACAGTCCTAATCAACCTACTTCATCGAGAAAGGTTACTTTTTTTAGGGCAAGAGGTTGATAGCGAAATCTCGAATCAACTTGTTGGTCTCATGGTATATCTTAGTATAGAAGATGATACTAAGGATCTTTATTTGTTTATAAACTCTCCCAGTGGATGGGTAATACCAGGAATAGCCATCTATGATACTATGCAATTTGTATCACCCAATGTACATACAATATGGATGGGATTAGCCGCTTCAATGGGATCTTTCATTCTGGTCGAAGGAGAAATTACCAAACGTATAGCATTCCCTCACGCTTGGCGCCAATGAATATTTATTTGAAAAAAAAAAAAAAAAGACTATGCCTTCGCCATTCCTGCTGATAATGTTTTAGTCAATGAGATGGAAAAAGGATTAATTCTCTCAATGAAACAAGGAGAAGACTAAGAATAAAAAGAATTTGACATAGTGCAAGGCATAATACATATTAGAGAAGTAAGCTACAATACATAACAGGCTAACGATTGGCATATAACCACAGACGTATCTGAATGAAAAATTTTGTTTATGAGAAATAAGAACAGCTCTACTTAGCTGGATTCCGCAGTTTCTGAACTAATAGCCTTTGTTACTTGAATCATTCACGAGGAAGGTAAGATTGTAGAGGAATATAACAGAATGATTTGTTTCAGTACAGAAGTATTTACAAAATCTTATGACTGTTGGATGCCCATGAAGTTGGTCAACTTTATAAGATTGATAAATGACTAGCCATATTCTAAGAGGCAAGAGTCCAAAAAAGTGAAAACTCAGATTTAGAATGTTGAGAAGTGACAACACAAACAAAGAATTTGAACATATGTGCCAAAAGTTGAGGTTAGCATCAATACAGTATATGGAAAAGGAAAATGGGGTCAGCATTTATACAATGTAGTTTGTTGTGCTAATAGGATGTAGGTAAACCAAAATAAACCTGGGACTGGCAGTACATCACTATACAGAGAAAATTACTTAAAGATAATTTTTAATTAATAACATATTATGCTTTGGTCAACTTAAAATCTTAGCTTTTAAGATAGGTCAAAGGGAAATCAACATAAAGGCAAATATACATAAAACCGTAAAAAAATGTAAATCACACACGCAATCACACAAACGATAAACAAGAAGATGCAATAGTCAAACATGCACGCATATCCCAGGAGCATGTCTACCCAGAAAGGAACAAGAAAATAGAACACTACACATTGACAAAAAAACACTTGAAAAATATTTAAATCTTTGAAGTATATCCAACGTACCTGCATTAGCGTCACAAACTCTCTTCCACTGCTAGTCAATAGGCAATATTCCACATTGTCAACAAAACCTGTAAGAGACGATTTGTCCCTAAATAAACCCGAAATGGGAAATCTGTCCAGGTCCCAATTATCAGAGGTGGTAAACAGACAGACATCTTTTTTAAAATGGTCTACATGAATCTGTAATATCTCTTCCATGCAAGGCCTGATCAACTCCATCAATTTTGACTGTGAAACAATTTTCTGGGGTTTCAACAAAGAGCAAAATGATATACCGTTAATAGCAGCTTCGACTGTCATAGACAAGGCTCCATTCATTTGTGAGATGGATTTGACATGTGTACAAAAATTATGACTGAATGATTCAGTTTCTTCTCTGGCCCACTGAATCAGATCTGACGTATATGGAGTCGTTTCACCATTCAATGATATAAAGCACTTTGCAGCTTGAGATATGGCAGAGAACACAACTTTTGCAAGTTCCCTTATGTAAATCCCATGTAAGTGTGGTTTTAAGCATTCTAGTTCATGTATACTCTTCTGTAGCCGTGAACGGTAAACTTTTAATAGTAGAAAATTTGCCCTGTGATTCTCGCCTAACCTGCACAGACCAGAGAGTAGCTTTTGAAGTTCTGGATGAGCCACCCTTGGGTGTTCAGCCATCAAAACATATTGGTTGGTAATCCTAGTTCTCCTATCTTGTAATGCCTGCGTGCACAACATAACAAATGGAGATGAAAGATTTTCCTGATTTTTCAATGTAAGAGTTTCCTTCTCCAAAATAGCAAGAGCTTCCTCTAAGCGATGTTCTAAGAGAAGAACATCCAATGTTTCTAAGGTATCTTGCATGTGAGTATCGAATACACTATTAGAACTTTCTCCAATATCTTCAACTTTGTCATCTTTTAAATCATAGGTGAAAGTCTCTGCATTGAGGCTGCTAGCAAGAACTTGAACAAGCTTTCCTTGGGTCAAAACAAGCTGTTCAAGTTCCATGAGTTCACTTTCTACAGCCCCAACTTCTTCAAAGATTCTGCACATATACATAAACAAAGAAACACTTGAACTTCATGCTTTGAAACAGTCATTATTTTCAGAAATATACACAAACAACTTATCGAGCCAATTAGGGCTGCAATCGAGCCGAGTCGAGCTTTGCATGTTCAAGCTCGGCTCACTTAGGCTTGGTCTATGTTATATTAAGCGTGAGGCGAGGCGATGAAGCTAGCGCCTCGCTTAAGCGTCGCCTAAGCGCTTAGTTAGCGCTTCACCCATGTTTACCTACCTACATGTAAAATAGTCTATATACACATAAATTTTAATATATTTTTCATACAATTCTATTAATATGTGCATGAATAACAATACCAATTATCAATCAAGCAAAAACACAAAATAAATACTATAATCAAAATACAAAGTCATCAAAATAGTCATCAAAATACCATGGTCAAGTGATTTTTGTTTTTGTTTTTTTAAAAGCTTGGCGCTTTTTCCAGCACCAAACAGTAGGCGAGGCGATGTTAAGCGCCGGCTAAGCGCAGGTCCATTTTTTGGGACGATATTTTCCTAAGCGAGGCGGCCAGGTCTCCAAAACCGCTTAAGCGTTGCTTAAGCGCGCTTTTTAAAACATAGGGCTTGGTCCTTATCGAACCAAGCTCGAGCTACTTGCGAGCAGCTTGCAAGATGTTCGAGTTCGAGTCCTGGTAATTTTTCAGCAAGTTCCATCAAAGAGACAAAGGAGGTGTCTCTTGGAGAAGAAGAATATGAGAGGATGAGATGTTAGGTGAAGGTTAACGGTTAACCCATTGTGGACTAAAGGCATACATGGATTGTGGGCTTGGCTCATGGGAAGTGAGCTCAAAATGTAACTGACTTGAGTTCTATACTCGAGTATTCCCAAGATGTAACTGAGTCGAGCCATATCGAGTCATAACCAAGTCTCAGTCAGGCAGAGTACTCTTCGAGCTTACCAAGACAAGATTGTTCACAAGCTCTTGAGCCAAGCTTCCCATATTCAAGCTCGGCTTATTGAGAGAATGGAACTCAATATTTTGTTCAAGCTCATCTCTTTATGGAAACTGAGTCGAGCAGAGTCGAGCTTTTGTCGAGCTGATCTCGCAAGCTGCTCTGTTCATTTTCAGCCGTAATACCAAGCATTTGTTGCTATATCTGTTTTGGTAACAACAAGAATTAAAAATACCAACCATTGCAATGGAATAGTGGAATTAGAGTGACCGTGAACAGAGACATTGTTTTCTAGGTACGTACATACAGGGGTTTACTAAGATTTCCTTACATGAATTAAGGGGCGCTCATACTGACAGGTTCTAAGTTAAGGCTGGGAAAGAGATAAGTTTAAGATACTTCCAGGAGAAGAGGCAGGAAACAAAAATGACAGGGTTTGACCCATGGTTATCAGAATTCGCCATGAGACAGAACCAGCTGCAAATCTGAAGATTACCAAGCCAAATTTCATCAAGTCCCTTTTAAAATTTAAACCTTGGGGTTCAAGACCTTAGAATCCATAAGCGGGAATGGGGGTGGGAGCGGGGAGCACGACTAAGAGTCTAAAGTTGGGAGGGTGATGGAAGTGTGCGCTAATAAAAAAATTTATGTTTATTGATTTTTGTTATCGAAATTTATAGATATCTTAAAATTTATTAGCATTTATAAACTTCAATTCAAAGTTACAGAGAGATCATTCGCATGGTAATTTTTATGATGTCAAGTTAAATAATCCTTAGTTTCTTGTTACTTTGATGAACGTATATTAAAAATTCTTCAACTTGTTTTCCAAAATTTCGGTCCTCTTCGAAAAAATTTGTCATGTTATAGGAAGCGCTCCTGTTGCATGAAAAACAAGCTTCCGTCGTCGGAAAAACGAGCTCCCAAGTAAGAACTGCCGAATCGAGATTCTTACGCAGATTCGTGGCCTCCTAAAAAATTCTGGCTTCTAAGTTCAATGCTGCAAATCTGAGGAGTTCCAAGACAAATTTCCTAAGTCCTCACCTATTGGGTACAAAAGAAATAACTGGACCGTGGTGAGCTAGCTATTTGATCGTAGGTCTCTCTATGGCTACATAGAGAGCATGTCTACAACTCTACATATGTAGATCTTGTTCCATTAAATTAGCAGAAGAGGCAATCTAAAGGTAAACCTATTATATTAAAGTACCTATATTCTTGTATGAGATCAGTATTAAGTAGCATTTTGATCTACACTCTTAGGAGCCTGCATTTTACCACCCAAAGTCACAAGTCACATAAGCAACTCCATACGTACATATGGAACTGAATATCATAATCATGTATAAGTTCTAGATTTAAATTAGTGTCATATTTACTTTTGTACTGGTTATTAGCAATCAATTTACAGGCTGGCAGAGAATCAGAAGTTAAGGATGGCTTGAAGAAAATTTTGATCTTGGAATATTTACAAACTTGGAATGAAATTCATTTTTATGATGGATATGTTGTTGTGGTCATTAGAGAAAGCCAAGAAGTTAATTCCTTAGGCATGAAGAAATTTATCTAAAATCAATGCTATTCCTGATTTAGTAACTCTGATAAAATATTTTAGATCTTGAGGTGGTGCACACTTCTGATGGAATCACTCTAAAAAAAAGTATGTACTCGAATTTTAGAAGAAACATGTTTCGAGGCATAAATCCTGTGAATGACCATATGGATCCAAACCCTGATTTGCATACAACAGAGAGACATGAAACAGTGTTGTTGATTGGTTGCCTTGTTGGTAAGCTACACTAAATTACTATCATAAAGACAAAATGTACTGATTGTTGCAAGTGGTTGTGCATTAATTTATGTGGAGAACCTTGTCGAGAAGAGTTCATTCACATTGCCAATATACCAAGAGGTTCTCTGGGTTGAAGGGTTCTTTTGTATGCTTATGGTGAGAATGAGACGTTCACAAATGCTGGATAGAGCGAGATCGACTTCAGTCTAGTATAGTTTCTTGGTGGAAATCTAGTAGCATAGAAGAATACCAAGCAAACAGTTGTTGCTTGATCAAGGAAGAAGGCAGGATATAGCAATGAAACATATCACTTATAAGATATCTGCTTGTCACTGTGCTTGTGAGAAGCTATAAATGGATTTCTCACTACTTCTCATGTAGACGGAATTTATTTATGAAATCCCGTAGAACCAATCATTTTCGGAGCTGCTTTGTAATAGGTATGGTTTGCGCGAAATATATGCTCTATCTTGAGAGGGTATCAAGAACAGTTTGTAAGAAACCATAGACCGGTCAACCAGAAAGAGAAAAAAAAAGATTGACCGACTTATATTGTCCCACAAGCAGGCAATTGACCAGTACTCATAAATGCAACACCAACAAAGAATGGTTTTACTGTTCTCACTTCATCGAGAACCAAGTTAGTCCTTTTCTCCTCTCTATGGGAAACCTAAATTAGACATGGAAGGCCATAAGACATACTATCAAATAGAATAATCATGACTCAGTCACTGCATTGAGAAGCTGAATGCAGTGACTTATTGTGTTTCATACTAGTAACCACATCAACAAGCTGAATGTGATTTTCTTTCAGAAATAAGGATAGCCTCCAACAGACATCCCAACCCTCAAAGAAAAAGTACTTTCCAATTCTTTGGGGAGCAACCTGATAAGATCATTGAATCTAATTTAGAAATTAAATCTTCTACCACATAACATAATTTAGACTAGCAGAGAAGTTCCATCACCAATCCCAAAACAGCGATATTTAACCTGCCCGTCCCTGCCCCTATGACAGTGGACCGAGCTCGGTGCACTCAGGCCAAGGGATTGTCATGACCCACCTGTCACAAAAACAGGGATGGGTGATTGAGGAAAGCATTGAGCAGGCAATTAAGTGAATTATTTCTCGCCCCAAAAATCTTGGATGATGTTGTTTTCTCAGTGAACCATACGTCTTTTAAAAACACAAATGGCACAGACACTATTATTCCTTCACTCTCAAAATCTGTAAAAAGATTCGGAGATGTATTACCTAATGAATGTGGAATAACTTGAATACATGTTTCTTTCGAAATCTTCATCAGCAGCCTTCTTTAACTCGAGCAATTCTGAACACATGCGCTTAATTCCCTAGAAACCAGTACACAATAATAAATATTAAATACACACCCAATAAAAGATGATTTGCATCTTCAAAAAAAGTAGTTACTTAGTTTTTATTAAAAAAGCATGAAATGTTCCAATTTCCATACAACCAATCAATTAGGATTTAAACTTTAGGAGACACAGCCGATTAGACTCAGGGTTTCTCTAGAGCTCTATGGAAAAACTATCCAATTTACATAACTAAAGATCGTTTTTTATATATTCAATAAGGATATAGTAGATATCATCTCGAAGAAGAGACATGGCTGGGATATCAGATGGCAGCATATGTATGGTTAATATGAGCACAACACAATGAGGATATTCGAGCATAGAAGAGCTCGATGAATAATATTGTGTTTAACATAGCTACTTTGTGTTAAAAAAGCCTAAGCTGAATTTGGCTAAAATGAAGAGAGCAGTCTTTGACAGGGGGGCAAATCAGGAAGGAGGCGAGACTGGAGGTGATGGTTACTTAGTAATAGTAGTTTGTCTGTTTATGTAAAAATGTGGAGTTACTTTTGAAAGACTTTAGCTTTATATTTTGGAGAGCGGTATTTTAGTAGTTGTAATCATTTGGGGGAATGTAATATTCTCGTATTAGTAACGAGTAAGGTTTGGCTCTCATCCAGGTGATCCTTGGTGAGTACTTAGTCTTTTGTCTCAAAAAGAAAATAGATTATTGTATGTGAAAGCATGAATATTTCCAATTTATCTCCCATAACGAATTAGCATTTTTTTAATTTTAAATTAAAAAAAGGGCGATTTGCTCTTAAATACCTTCAACTTTCACCCATTTGCAAACTATTGTCCGCACTATTTTTGTTAGCACTTTGCTAGCTTGCTAGCTTAAAAAAAATTTCCGGAATCTATGTTTGTGTCGGGTACGAGTACATATCCAAGAGTCGGATCCTTCACACTTATAATTGAAGGACACACAGGCTCGACTAAAAATGATCCAAATTTTATATATGGGTACGGGGATATGACTATTAAAATAAATATATTTGAACATGGTTTCATAAAAAGACATCATATAATTAAATTGGCATGGCTTCATAAAAGAGATGTAATTAAATTTGAAACTTTTCATAAAAAAGCACACTCTCTTATTAAATTTGCATTATTTCATAAAAAGACTGTTGTAATAAAGTTTGCATGGTTACATATATTTAAGCTTATCATTAAATTTGTATGGTTTCATAAAAAACATCATGTAATTAAATTTGTAAGGTTTCATAACTTTACTACCAGTCTACCATATTAAAATAAACTATCCACTTCACTAGCATATTAAAATAAACTATCTACTTCACTACAGGACTTCCGATTGTCACCATGAAGGACCATGAAGGATCGGATTGTTACCATGGAGGATCGGACACGGATTTCATACACGTCCTATCGGGTGGACACGGGTACTTCTTCCTAAAGTGAAGAGTCCGGATAACATAGCCCGGTATGCTACCCTGACATTGTTTATAGAAATTTGTGAAAATGTCATTTTGCCTTTGTTTTATAAATGAGACTTCATCTCAATCTATATGTTACTCCTGATTTTAATAGAATTACAAAAACAAATAAATATTTACAAAAAACTACAAATAAAATAGAGATCGAAACAATCTTAAGAGACCTAACGAATTAGGTTCCGAGTATACCTTCACAACCGAAAAGTGAAATTGTTGACCTGAGATCATTTTCAAAATACGATTTCGTATAGAATGGCAGTTTGGTAATAAATGTCAGAACTATGGTTTTTATATGACAAAAAAAAAGGTTATCGTACTCGACTTTAGTGGCTAATTTGCAATTCCCCGTTTTTGTAACAAAAGCACGGACCTTTTTTTTTCTTCCAGTTGGGGTTTAATATTCAAATTAGGAATAGAAATCGAAACGAATTTAAGAACCCTAACGAATTAGGGTTCGAGCATATACCTTCCCGGTCATCGACTCGAGCTCCGCGTCGTCGCCGCCGACATCGGACTCCGCCTCCGGGTCGCTCCACCCGTCTCCGTCCACTGCCGGATCCTCCTCCGCTGGGGCCCGGAACCGGATCCGAGACCGCGAGAGGGAGGAGGAAGAAGCCATGGAAGAAGAAGAAGAAGAAGAAGAAGAAGAAGAAGAAGAAGAAGAGCTCGATCGAGCGGTTCTATAGTTGGGATTTGGAGGATTTGGCTGTTGGTGTCTTCTTCTTCTTCCATGGCGATCGAAACTAGGGTTTGTCCGCCTGCCAATTGGCGCGAAGCTAGAAACCCTAGAATTTTTTTTTTTTAATTCGAGTCTCTTTGTCGTTGTACAACGCGGGAGAGAATGGGGATGATGACAAAGAGGTGGTGGCGTTTTGAGTTTGACGACTACTAGATGAGAGCGATTAGCCCTTCCGACTGGGTTAACAAGAGAGGGGTGGGCCACGGACGCCAACGTCCCACGAGCGTACCTAGGCATTGCTTATTGCTGCTGCTTTATTTTTTTTTTTAAATCTCCCATAAGCTATTTGGGTAACAGCAGCTTATCGAACCCAAAAAAAAAAAAATTTGGATATTTAGACTTTAGACCTTAAGTAAGTTATAAAATTAGTGTTTGGATCTCCAAAAAATAAATTAGTATTTAAGTCTCAAAAGTGTCGCCAAAAATAATTAGTGACACTTTTAGTACATTTTTTGTAACACTTTTGAGACTAAAAGTGTCAGTAATTATTTTGGAGACTCAAATACTAATTTTATAACTTATGTGATATCCAAAATCTAAATATTCCAAAAAAAATTAATAACCAAGTTCAATTTTGGATCAACTTTTCGATGAGATAAAGACGTTGTCGTGCAAATAAAAGTTGTGTTTGGGATGGGATTCTTCTAAGGTCAATATATATTGGCCCTTAATTTAGTTACAAATTTTTCATCATTTCATCATCCATCTCTCGCACTTGCACGGCCCAAGTGCAGGTGAGAATTAACGTCAACAATGTTCCAAGAATTATTAAATGGGTTGCCTTTGATTTCATTAGAAATTGAAACTTGGAGAAAATGAATCTTAAAGATTTAATCAACAGATAATTTTCCACAAAGAAATAAAATATAACTAAATTAGTTTTAGAGAACAAAGTTTGGAAGAAATTGCTATCAGAGAACAAAGACGTACTTAACAAGTGCGTCTAGTATCTGTATATATATAAAAAATTATAGAAACGAAAATGCACTTAACATATGCGTTTTAAAATAAAATTTATTTTTCGGCTGAGGACGCACCTACTACATGCGTTCTCGATTTTTTTTAAAAGAAAACATCAAAACGTAATATATATATATATATATATATATATATATATATGGTAAACGCAGTTACTATATGCGGCAACCACCAAAAAATAATTTTAAATTTAAAAAAGAAATGGATGTAGTACATGCGTTCTCAGCCTTCTTCTTCTTTTTAAGAAAACCTGAAAACGTAAAAAATAAATAAATAAATTGGTAAATGCACTTAGTACATGCGGCCACCACCAAAATAGATTTTATTTTTTTAAATAAAAACTCAATGTAGTGAAGATTTTTTTTTAATAGAAAAAGGAGGGAGAGTGTTGGAGGGGGTCGGTTGCCATAATTAAAGGAAAGAGAATCTTGAAAGTTTGGAAGTGACTTGAAGTGATATGTCACACTTTTGACTTGTCGGGAGAGGGTGGGAGGGGTGTAGAAGAGGGGCGGATATTATATGGGGGTGGGAGAGAGTTAAAATTTAACCGAGGAGGAGAGCAAGAGGTGAAACTAGAAGAAGAAGGAGAGAAATTTTTTTTTACAAGATAGTTTAGTTAAACTAGTTCTTAAATATTTTAGATAATGTTTTTTTTTTAGATGAGCATGTGTAGAATAAAAAAAAAATAGACAATGTTGTTGAAAAAAGTTAATTATTTGATGGTAGCAGTGTAAACTTAAATTCTATTACTAATTTTAACCATAATTTATTAATCACACATCAAATCCTAATATAATCGTCCCTCAAATCCTAATCATAATCATCCCAATATTATAATTATTTTTAGATGGCAGGTCAAAATGATGGACAGATTCTAGGTGGACCCACTACTTCCGCTATTGTCCAACACCGTGCGTCATATATATCATCCTTAATATTTAGTAGTCAAGTAATCCTAAGTTTTAATTTCTTAATATTTGTTTGTGTTTATTATATATTAATAATTTAATAAAAAATTATGTATATTACCTACCTACATGATTATGTCGATACAAAACTGCAAGAGCGTGGCGAATGGCCGCAAGGATGGGAGCTGACTAGTGCCAAAAAGGACTTGGTGCAGTCCTTTGGGTTTCATCATGTGGACATGATACGATTTAAGCTTCATGATAGGGATTTGATTTTGAGCTTCATTGAGCGTTGGTGGCCCCAACGCAACACATTTTATTTGTCAGTCGTACAGATGACAATCACATTAGCTTATGTGGCACAAATCCTAGTATTGCCAATTGTAGGTAATCTTATATATTATAATGATACGATAAAATCTGGTGACCTGATTTGGACAAAAGAAAATTGAGATTTTCCCTAAAATCAAACAAAAACGAATAATTCTAATTCTATAAGGTTGAATAAAAATCGGTCTTGGAGGATTGATGGGGCGGACTGCTAGTTTTCGGATACTCTCCTTTGTACGTTATATGCACACATGTGCACGAGCTGTCTCAGAGAATGAGTGGCTTCCGGCTGGCTTAGACTGTCACGCCCCGGCCCCGAGGGCCTCCCGACCAATGCTTCCCCGCAGCGGACCAGACGCGAATCACCGTGCCTCGGCGCTTTCGCCGGGCGTGTATGGCCGTTTGATACCAGGATGTGATGTCGTGCGAGCCTGGGGTTGCGCCCGCACAAGTCAACATCGTTAAAGTTTGGCTATCATCGCATCAATCGAGTAAGCAGCGGAGGGACATTGTTGTAATGCAATACATTTAGCCAATTGAGTATTCGGAACAAATCGAGGGACTGGGTTCTCTGTTTACAAAGACATCGTTCCATACATTATGCCCCTTTATACGATAGCAGCTCGAGGCAATCGAAACACAATTTCTAGGTCTTGGGGATGAGGCGCGCCTATCGCTCCCTCGAATGATCCAGTACCTACAAGCAAGTAAACTGTTGGTGGGTCAGCACTTTTATAAGTACTGGTGAGTATAAACAACTAAACAGAAACAAGCATTCACTAAAACTAATACTAAGTAATCATGTTATAAAATATTACATTACTAGTGATCTTTCTAGTTTTACCTATGTTCGTTACATGCAGCATAGAACGGAGTCATATTACATTGTTTTGGAAACATCTTTAAAAACAGAGTTTCATATGCGATATAAGCAAGACAAGCCGATTGTTCTGTTTCAGGGTGTGCGCAGCGTGTCTCGTGAGCTGTACTCAAAGACTCTAGGGACAAATACACATCTAGACACAAATGCATATCTAGTGGCGGTCCTATATCCAAGACAACATAATGAACTATCTTATATGCAGTGCGGTCCCCGAGTAACTCAGGATCTGCAATGGTTGATCCAGCTAACCAATGACTCATTTATATGATACTATTGGCAGCCATGACACATGGTTGCTTTTCATTATCTCTGTAGTAGCCGTGACGCATGGTTGCTTTCCACCAATAGCCATTATCCGACCGATGCGAATGCATGAAAATACTATCAAAAAAACTTTAGAATGCAGACGAGACGAACCACCAGACGATATTTTAATGTTGTGGGGCAAGCCGCCTTATCTTTGAACACATTCAGGCACACGACATAGTTCTCTCGGAGCATAGGCGATAGTGGAACATGTTCATGCAAACACATACTTTTAGACAAGCGTTTCAGGGTCTCTTAGTTAAATAGACATGTTCATTTCAAAGACAAGCTAGGTGAATTCACTTATTAGCATGCAAGGCAGGTTTTATCATTCTCTTATGAAAATAAGCAAGCAAAAACTCAGATTTATTATTAAGGCGTGCAAGAATCAGAGAACGAAGTTATGCCCACTCACCTTGATACATAATGCCGACGCTGAGCGGGGCATTACATACTTACCCACCAACAAAAAGTTTCATCCTCGAAACTTCAAGGATAAACTTCTCGATGTTCCGAGCAGCGATAATCCTCATCCCTCGCCGTACTCAATCGAAACAATCAAGTCAAGTCCAGAAAATATTTGCACAACTTTGAGAATATCTATGGACTTATTTTATGGAACGCTCTTTTGCAATACCATATCGAACAAATATCAGAGTCATAGCAACGGAATTTGGGCCAAGAATCAATTTTGCTCTGATACCATTATGTCACGCCCCGGCCCCGAGGGCCTCCTGACCATTGTTCCCCCACAGGAGACCGAACGCGAATCACCGTGCCTCGGCGCTTCCATGGGGTGCGTATGGCCGTTTGATACCGGGACGTGATGCCGTGCGAGCCTGGGGTTGCGCCCGCATAAGGCAACATCATTAAAGTTTGGCTATCATCGCATCAATCGAGTAAGCAACGGAGGGACATTGTTGCAATATAATACATTTAGCCAACTGAGTATTCGGGATAAATCGAGGGACTGAGTTCTCTGTTTACAAAGGCATCATTCCATACATTATGCCCTTTTATACGATAGCAGCTCGAGGCAATCGAAACATAATTTCCGGGTCTTGTGGATGAGGCACGCCTATCGCTCCCTCAGACGATCCAGTACCTGCAAGCAAGTAAACTATTAGTGGGTCAGCACTTTTATAAGTACTAGTGAGTATAAACAACTGAATAGAAACAAGCATTCACTAAAACCAACACTAAGTAATCATGTTATAAAATATTACATTACTAGTAATCTTTTTAGTTTTACCTATGATCGTTACATGCAGCATAGAACGGAGTCATATTACATTATTTTGGAAACATCTTTTAAAATATAGTTTCATATGCGATATAAGCAAGATAAGCCAATTTTTCTGTTTCAGGGTGTGCGCAGCATGTCTCGTGAGCTGTACTCAAAGACTCTAGGGACAAATGCACATTTAGACACATGCATATCTAGGGGCGGTCCTCTATCCAAGCCAACACAATGGACTATTTTATATGCAGTGCGGTCCCCGAGTAACTCGGGATCGGCAGTGGTTGATCCAGCTAACCAATGACTCATTAATCTTATACTATTGGCAGCCGTGACACATGGTTGCTTTCCACTATCTCTGTAGCAGCCGTGACGCATGGTAGCTTTCCACTAATAGCCATTGTCCGACCGGTGTGAATGCATGAAAACACTATCAAATAAACTTTAGAATGCAGACGAGATGAACCATCAGACTATATTTCAATATTGCGGGGCAAGTCGCCTTATCTTTGAACACATTCAGGCACACGACATAGTTCTCTCGGAGTATAGGTGATAGTGGAACATGTTCATACAAACACATACTTTTATACAAGCGTTTCAGGGTCTCTTAGTTAAGCAGACATGTTCGTTTCAATGACAAGCTAGGTGAGTTCCCTTATTAGCATGCAAGGCAGGTTCTATCATTCTCTTATGAAAACAAGCAAGCAAACACTCAGATTTATTATTAAGGCGTGCAAGAATCAGAGAACAAAGTTCTGCCCACTCACCTTGATACATAATGCCGACGCGGAGTGGGGCATTAGACTGCTTGACTCCATTATAGAAGCGGACTTTCTCTTCTAACAGTAAAAGTTAAGAAAATAGGGAAACAAATAAAGAAAGAAAATAGGGATTGGGAGGCACCATCAGATTTAGGAAACAATTGCGGTGTCAAGCTCACTTGGTTACGTGCTATCTTCATGGATATCGGCGATACAACAGATGAATCACGAATATTTATATTTTTATTTAATTTTTAATAATATTGCTTAGTTAATTTAGCTGATATAAAATTTTAATGCTTAATTTCAGGTAATGTGTTGCACTAGGGCATACTTACTTTGCCTATGTAGTTTATTTCTATTTTTCGATGCAACGGGAAATAAGGTAAATGTGCATCTATTACCATTTCTAGGTAATTTGGGTGCACGTACACATCATGCATGTGGTGCAGCTATGTTAGCCTTCTTATATCGGTCTATGATAAATTTTGTAAAACTTACGCCGGAAGGCATATTTCCAACAAACGTGCATGGTTGCGTAACACTGATATAGGTATAAAATATGCACATTTATTTACACTATATTATTTATCATACAAAGTTGACTTATTAGATTGACGTCATGTCATTTCTGTTTTTTTATAGATATGGTCATATGAACATATCGGTATTGGAAGGCCAGTATGTCGATATGATATCGGGGAGCAAGTATTTCCTTCTGCTTGTCGGTGGATAACTAGAACACA
This sequence comes from Iris macrosiphon, assembly GCA_036927795.1. Classification (NCBI taxonomy): domain Eukaryota; kingdom Viridiplantae; phylum Streptophyta; class Magnoliopsida; order Asparagales; family Iridaceae; genus Iris; species Iris macrosiphon. Next base: position 115,012,889 of record JAYESA010000008.1, on the reverse strand, counting down.
GATCAATATCATTGTTAATACAAGGTAGCATCGATGTACAGAGGTACACTCGACACAATAAACCATTTAGAGGTAAAATTAGTTAATTATTGCTTAATGGATTGTTAATTTCTTTAACTAAGTGGGTATTCGACGTTATAACCGATTCATTATTATTTTAACAACAATAAATAGGTTCAATTGATGCCCTGTAATATCCCAACTGAGATATTGATCACGTCACGTCATGAGAGCCTCCATAGGTATTATATCATATTCAGGGATGACATTATGTTTCATCCCGCTGATCGTGTTATGCGACAGTTGGGGTTGCAGAAGATGATACCCGATGAGCCTTTACCTTCTAGTCATACTAGACCCAATACATCTGTATGACTTTGTGATGCAGTTCTTGGTTGGAATTCTATATTTGAGACGCATAGCGTTGTAGAAGCATGAAATACACTGGGGATTGTACGCGTGTTATACAGTCAAAACCTCCCAACATGCATGAAGTCCGCGTAAAGCAGCGCTTCAAGGCTGTGTGGCGTAAAACATGGCTTTAGAACTGCTCGCGTAAAGCAGAGCTTCAGAGCTGTTTGGCGTAAAGAAGAACTTCAGAGCCGCCCGCATAAAGCAGCATTTTCAAGGCCGTTTTGGCGTAAAAGGTGGCTACACCTCCCTACGACATAAAATATGTTTGTCTTTAATGCAACATAAAGTCATACGAGGAACTCTTCGTATTCCTCGAATGAACCTGTCAGACAGAACAGTGAACCTGACAAAAGTACTGCACGACGATCGAGAGGACGACTGTGATAATGATTTTGTACAGAGACCCAGACTGTCGTTTAGTGACATATCCTTGATACAAGTCATTTTTACGCATTCAAGGAATACGCTGCCTATTCTACACAGGCGGAGATGAGCTTTTACGCTCAAGATGAGACAAAATCAGACGCCACGTCAAAAGCTGTCTCTCGTACAGAGCTCGAGGCATATCTTGGCATTTAATGCATGAGATTGAGGCATATCTCTGCATTAAATGCACGAGATTTAGTTCTATCCTTTATGATTTTGTCATGACTAGGAGAGCTAAAACTAGGGCTAATACGCTTACATCACCATCCTGGCATTTTACGCCAATCAGGCTATTTTCAACTATAGGAGCACGCCGTATGCTATCTCCTCGAAATACGCCAACTCAGGCTATATTTGCAAAGGTACGTGATAAGGCTATTTGGCCCAGAATACGCTCAAGACCTCAGTCAAGAAGGATAATTGGCTATTTTCTACGTTGGTTACCTATTATACAACTATTTGGCTTTTACGCCAACAAGACAGCTATTTGGCTTTTATGCCAACAAGACAGCTATTTGGCTTTTACGCCAACAAGACAGTTATTTGGCTTTTATGCCAACCATCTCTACGCGAGGGACAGTTACCTACATGGCTTGCATGTCGTGATCTTCGAGAGGCAGTTATACGCATTACCTCATAATGGGACACGTGTCATACGCGGATTCAGGAGATCATTCAAACATGGGTAGCAGTTATTATAACTGCCGCATAAAAGGTGCAACTCTCTCCACATTTTGGCTTCTACGCCGACTGGACAGTTACTGTGATTGATCTCTATAAATAGAGACCTATGGTCACAGGAGATCAAGGGCAGAGAATCGGGTCGAGGTCGGGAAAAACAGAGATCAAGAGATTATAGAGAGAGAGCACAGACAGAGAGTGTTGATTAACAACTTTGGCAACAAGAATTCAATCCCTCATGCAATCTTTGAAGCTTCTTCTTCTTCTACAGCACTTTTTGTCATCGTGTGGTCCAAGGGGCAAAGTGATCGACCGCAGATCAGACTCTTATAGCAATTTTTCCCCAGAATCATTTTTTGTACTTAACATCCTCGTATAGGATTAATTGTACTTCTTTTTTTCTTGTTTGTAAACAAAGAAAGGGTTTCGTATAAACCTAGTTTCATTCTTTTGTTTATCATCAAACACAAGATGGCGACTTTGCTGGGGACGACTTTCTCATCTGACGAGAAGGCAATTGCTCAACACGATATGGTATCCGTCGGATCGACGAAGAAGACTTTGGTCGTCCAATTCGACCAATCTGCTTATGAAGACATGCTTCGTGCAGGGGGTAGCTTTCGTTCCCCCTCTGTCCAGAATAACAGGAAGCTGCATAAAGTTTGGATGCCCAAGACGTCCTCTACCCTTCCTACAAGCTCTCCTCCTCTGATCAACAAGGTTGTGACAACACAGCCTACGCGCTCTGCACGTAAAACTATATCTCCCATCTGTGACATGGCAGACAAAACTTCTGGCAATGCCTCAGTGACAATCCAGAAGTCTAGAACGCGCTCTGCGCGTAAAACTATGTCTCCCATCTGTGACATGGCATACAAAGCTTCTGGCAATACCTCAGTGCCAATCCAGAAGTCTAGAATGCGCTCTGCGCGTAAAACTATGTCTCCCGTCTGTGATGTGGCAGACAAAGCTTCTGGAAATGCCTCAGTGCCAATCCAGAAGTCTAGAACGTGCTTTGTGCGTAAAACTATGTCTCCCGTCTGTGACGTGGCAGACAAAATTTCTGACAAGGCCTCAACGCCAATTCAGAAATTTCAAACGCGCCATGCGCATAAAAATACATCTCTCATCTACGATGAGGCAGATGGTCCCTTTGATCACATCAAGGGAAAACAAGTAGCGAGTCTTCCAACCTCTAGGCTTGTACGCCACCAAGAGAAGAAGTTGCCCACTCTCCAGATTACGCGTGACGCTGGAGGCCATTTAACGACTTTTCTCGTTTTACGTGAACCTATACAAAGCTCCATATTACGCCAGGATAAGCCCATCCGCGTAAAGAAGACCCGTTTCACGGGAACATACGCTCCTCAGAAGGATAATGGATCGTATGCCACTCACATGGCTGAACTGCTGTATTCTTATGGCAGAGAGAGTTATGGTTCCTAATCTCCACACCCCTACTGATGTAAAAAGGCAGAATAAGCCTTCTTCTTCTTCTTCTTCTTCTTCTTCTTCTTCTTCTTCTTCTTCTTCTGTTAATGTCATGCCCCAGTCCCAAAATACGTAGGACTAGGAATACGTAACACGCCAGCCGTATGTATACGAACTCCAATATATGGAAACCATATACACACGTACGCTGTACATGAATATCCAATCCACACCCAGTCCCAAAATACGTAGGACTAGGAATACGTAACACGCCAGCCGTATATATATGAACTTCAATATATGGAAACCATATACACACGTACGCTATACAGGAATACGTAACACGCCAGCCGTATGTATACGAACTCCAATATATGGAAACCATATACACACGTACGCTGTACATGAATATCCAATCCATAGTGGTAATATATGTCACAACAAGTCACACGCAGTTCTATATCTCATCCACAACACAAATAATAGAATAATGGAAATCAATAATTGAATATCAAAGAAGCAGTCTCAAATAGTAATCTCAAAGTGCAATAGTCGGGTGAAAACAAATCCACTGCAAATCGACTAAATAAACTACTAAAGAGAGAGAAGAATAAACTCTAATATAAGAATAAATGTCTAGAAAAGAATAACAACTAGAATCTCTAAACAGCTGCAATGAATCACATATAATCAGAAGGTAATATCTCCTCAGACTGATAGGTAGCGTCAGGTCCAGGTCCATACTCCTGCGGGTACTCCTGCTCACCTATATCTGGAAGGGACCAGGTCCTCAGAGGGACGTAACAAGATACAAAAAGCACATGCCAATAAAGTACTGAAAATAAATATCCATTGGGGTCGCCTAACCGTCTAAGTGAATGCAGTTAAGAACACCTTTCCCCACAAGTGAGCTATCTGGCTGAAAAATTGGGATTTGGCATGGTTCTCTATTGGAGATCCAGGGGCCTAAAAAGGCACGACGACTTTCGAACGCCGGAGGCCCGCCTGATAATAATATAATATATAGTGGTCATCACCACCCGTATCTCCGGCGGAGAATCCGGGCGCACAATAGATAAAAGTGCAAAGGAGCTCAAATGCGGTACTTGTTGTTCTCCCTACCCAATGCTCTAAGCATGTCATGTCCATGACACAATAAACCTCTAGTAATCGCCAGGTCTACAAGCATGCAAAGTTTCTATTGGCAGTTATCCCTATCCGTCGCACGACCTATACGTACCAGTGGCCAGCCGAGTACGCAAGTCTGTGTCCTACATGTGACTCACACTCGTGTAAGAATAGTGTCATGGCCAATGAAACATAAATGCCTCATGAAGATGGGGTAGTCTCATAAAATAGGTCCAATGCATATATATAAATAAAAACATAGTACGACGACACCGTCGTTGCACCCAAGTTTCCTTGGACGCGCAGTTTATATAGCAGTTAAAATAAATAAACTAAATAAACAGAAAATAAACGTGCATGCCTCATATGGAATGTAAATACAGTACAATGGCAAGGTATACTTGCCTGACAAGAAATCTGTAAAGTGTACGCGCCCAAATGTCAAGGACACTGAACCTGGAACTAAGGACTCCGAACAAACGTCTCCGTATGCTGAAATAAACATCACCAACATTTCCGGAATGAGCAAAATAGCTAAAAAGCACATCCCTTTCGTCCAATTTAGATACAGGGGCAAAACGGTAATTTCGGGTAAAAGTGGGGTCCATGTGTGGCCCATTTTGCACCGAAAAGCGTGCCAAAGGTAACAGTCTCTAAATGGGACAAACTATAGGTCAAACAACTCTAGATGTCAATACGAACCCAATGGTATGTCCAAATGTGGATTCCGATGGGCCGAACAGAATTTTGCCCAAAAAGTCAACTGTGGGGTCCGCCAATTGGCGATTTGGTCAACCGTCTCAGAATCGCGTGAAATTTGGGTCACAGGACCAACGCGTTACCACGAGTCCAGTGGCGTAAGTTTCGTCACAATCTGACAAGTGTGCACAAAATACGTGCGAGTTCCACAAAAGTTGCGGCACGAAATGTGTTCGCGGATACGGCCTGATTCTGGCGCGTACACGCGTCCGAAACAGTCCCCACAAAATTTCACGTGTCCGGTTACGCTATGTGCACCATGCGGTACACTTGGCACACGGCGGGGCGGTCCCGTTTGGCGGAGCGTGCTCCGTTTTCCAACTTTTGGAAAACCGGAAAAAGTGGGTGCGCGCAGTTTTGTGACGAATATAACTATGTCCACAGCAACTATTAGCATAGGGTTATTTTACAGAAATTAAACTAGGTCAGGTATTCTACAGGTATCAAAAAGAATCACCGAATTCGGATCTCTGTGGTGGAAGATACGAACTCGGCAATACGGGTGGTCATTCTGGAATTCTGCGATTCCAGAATTGGGTCTGTCCGTCCACTTTGGATACTATTTTTCACCTAGGGGCACACGTTTTCCGAGGTTGGCTATAAAACAAATATTGGAGAGGGTTAAGGGGTGATCATACCTATGAAGACGGAACAGCGTTTGGTCGAGCGAGTCGACGGGAAATCACGCCGGAGCGAAGGTGCCTCGAGTGGAAAACTGCAGTTCGCGAGGTCGGCGTCGACGGGATGATTGGATGGCTTGGGGGGCTTCTCTGGCTGCGGTGATGGCTCTAGATGGGAAGAGGAGGGTCTGGAGATTTAGGTTAGGGTTTTTATGAGAGCTAACTATATATATTATAAGAGAGAGGGTGAGTGGATGGAGTCCGCGCCGAAGGGGTTCGGGTCCCTGGTGTTGAAGTGGGCGGGGACTTAGTATATTCGCTGAAGGGTTTACTAAGTGGGAAAAGCAATGTTAAGTTGCAGCAAGTTTCGGCTGAATGGAATAAGTGGTAGTCAAATGCAAGTTGCTGAATGCTAAGTTGCTAAGGAATGTAAAAACTTAGTTGTGTTATTATTATTAATATTATTATTATATTCTTATTAAATTCTTATACTTTCTTTCCTTAAATATATATATATATATATATATATATATATATATATATATATATATATATATATATATATATATATATATACATATATATATTTGCATATATATATATATATATATATACATATATATATTTGCATATATATATATATATATATATATATATATATATATATATATATATATATATATATATATTCACACATAAGAAAATTTATAGATTAGGATATTGCACAACATTAGGCTAGCAACTGCTCAAGGGGTCTCCTACATGGAATAAATTCTGAAAAATTCCTGATGGTCCCATAAGTCATCTAAGTGCCCGAACACCTAACATAAAAATTATTAAAAAATCTATTTCTCATATTTAGACCTAATTACCATAATTTAATTAATAAATAATAAATAAAAGGTGTATACGATTTTCTAGGAAGGGGGTTTTACATTCTATCCAATTTGTAAAAAATTTCTCCTCGAAATTAAAATTAAGCCACGATAGAATGCAAGGATGGTATAAGATATAAATTAACAATGTAAATTCATACCTTGGTCTGCGAATAGGTTCGGAAAACGCTTGCGCATGTCGTCCTCGCTCTCCCAAGTTGATTCTCCTGGCGCGCCATGCCTCCATGCTACGCGAACCAAGGGAATAGACTGGTTCCTCAACACTTTCTCTCGACGATCAAGGATTTCCACGGGTTGCTCTTGGTATGACAAGCTCGGCCCAATGGTAATCTCTGAATGGTCGAGAACATGACTGCTGTCTGCCACATATCGCCTGAGCTGCGATACATGGAATACGTCATGTACTCCCTCCAGTGAAGGTGGTAGCGCAAGTCGATATGCCACCTCTCCAACTCTCTCGAGCACGTCAAATGGTCCAATATACCTTGGACTCAATTTGCCGTGCCCTCCGAATCGGATGGTGCCTCTGGTCGGTGATATCCTCAAGAAGACGTGATCGCCCTCTTTGAACTCCAAGGGACGACGATGAAGGTCTGACCACTGCTTCTGCCTGTCTTGCGCTGCTCGCAAGTGTCCCTGAATCTTCTTGACTGTCTCTACGGTGTTGACCACTAACTCGGGTCCCAAAATCTGACGTTCTCCCACGTCACTCCAACACACAGGAGACCTACATTTTCTTCCATACAATGCTTCAAACGGAGCCATCTGAATACTCGCTTGATAGCTATTGTTGTAAGAAAACTCTACAAGATGTAGGTGGTCCTTCCATGATCCTCCGAAGTCTAACATGCAAGCCCTCAACATGTCCTCCAAGGTCTGAATAGTACGCTCCGACTGCCCATCTGTCTGCGGGTGGTAAGATGTACTGAACTTCAGACGAGTACCAAGACTTTCTTGCATGCTCCTCCAAAAGTGCGATGTGAAGCACGAATCTCTGTCCGATACAATGCTGACTGGTATGTCGTGCAATCTCACGATCTGCCTCATATATAAATAAGCTAAAGCTTCTGTAGACTGACCCACTCTAAAAGGTATAAAATGGGCTGACTTGGTGAGTCGGTCCACTATTACCCACACTGCATCTCTTCCACTTGGACTCTTGGGAAAACCCGTGACGAAGTCCATAGTGATGTGCTCCCACTTCCACTCTGGAATCGGAAGTGGTTGCAATAATCCTGCTGTCCTCTGGTGCTCCGCCTTTACTTGTTGACATACCAGACATTTAGCTACAAAGCGAGCTATCTCTCTCTTCATCCCATGCCACCAAAAATGATGTCGTAAGTCACGATACATCTTGGTGCCTCCAGGATGAATAGAATAAATCGAACTATGAGCCTCTGTCATCAGCTCCTGTCGAATCTCTCCATTTGGAACATAAAGATGATCACTACATCGTAATGTCCCATCCTCATGAATGCGCAATCCGGTCTGCTCTCCGGCCTCTGTCCTTTCCTTTAGTCTCCTGAATCTGGCATCTGTAGGCAAAGCTGCCTTAATCCTCTCTACCAATGATGATTGAACTTGTAAGTTGGCTAGTGTCCCATCTGCTCCGGGTACTATCACTTCAATGCCAAGCTCTTGCAAGTCCTCCAAAAGTTCCCTCTGTGCTGTCAAGAAGTAAGCTGCTGGCTTCCGGCTTAACGCGTCTGCTACCACGTTAGCCTTACCTGGATGATAATGTAGCTCTATCTCGAAATCTTTCATCAACTCGAGCCATCGACGTTGCCTCATATTTAACTCCTTTTGCGTGAAGACGTACTTGAGGCTTTTGTGGTCTGTATAGATTTCCACTCGTTCCCCATATAAGTAATGTCTCCATAGTTTCAGAGCAAAAACAACGGCTGCAAGCTTCAAGTCATGAGTCGGATAATTTTTCTCATGTACTCGTAACTGCCTAGATGCATATGCAATCACCTTGCCATGCTGCATCAATACGCATCCCAAGCCTTTCCCTGATGCATCACTGTAGATCACGTAACCTCCTGATCCTGACGGAATCGCCAATACTGGTGCTGTAGTCAGTCGCTTCTTTAACTCTTCAAAGGCTGCTTGACACTCGTCAGTCCATATAAATTCTTGATCCTTACAAGTCAGATGAGTCATAGGTGCCGCTATCCTTGAGAAGTTTTCCACGAACCGTCGGTAATATCCCGCAAGTCCAAGGAAACTCCTCACCTCTGCTGCTGATTTAGGAACAGGCCATGTCTCAACTGCTGAGATCTTCTCTGGATCAACAGAAATACCATCTCCTGTAACAACATGTCCAAGAAATGAAACTCTGTCCAAGAAGAACTCACATTTGCTGAGTTTAGCATATAACTGCTCTCTCCTTAAAGTCTCTAGAATAATCCGCAGGTGCTCCTCGTGCTCCTTATGGCTCCTCGAATAGACAAGTATATCATCTATGAAGACGACCACGAACTGGTCCAAGTACTGGTGGAAGACTCGATTCATCAAGTCCATGAAGATCGCTGGAGCATTGGTCAATCCAAATGGCATGACCAAAAACTCGTAGTGCCCATATCTTGTTCTGAATGCGGTCTTCGGAATGTCCTGCTTCCGTACCTTCACTTGGTGATATCCCGATCTCAGATCTATCTTCGAGAATACTTTAGCTCCACTGAGTTGATCAAACAGATCATCAATGTGTGGCAATGGATATTTGTTCTTCACTGTTACTGCATTCAAGGCCCTGTAGTCAATGCACATACGCACTGACCCATCCTTCTTGGGCACAAACAACACTGGTGCTCCCCAGGGTGATGCACTTGGTCGGATGAAACCTTTCTCCTCTAGCTCTTTTAACTGTGCCTTCAGCTCGTCCATCTCCTTCTTCGCTAGTCTGTAAACATGCGATGCTATAGGTGCTGCTCCGGGTGCTAGTTCAATTGAAAACTCTACGTCTCTGTCTGGGGGTAGTCCTGGCAAATCCTCTGGAAAGACGTCTAGAAATTCTAAAATAATAGGGTGATAGACAACATCGTCCATTGCGAGCTGCATACCATCAAGGATTTCTGTGGATCCTTGGGTAAACTCAAGTTCAGGCTGGCCTGGTACCTTAAAAAGAATGCTTCCTCCAAAGCAATCGAAGAAAGCATGGTACTTGCTTAGCCAGTCCATTCCAAGCACAATATCAAAAGATGGCATAGGAAGGACTAAGAGTTGGGCGTTCATCTCTCTGCCACGTATCACTATAGGACCCGTTCTACAAACTCGACTAACTGGTACAACTCCTCCTCCGGTAAGAATTCTAACACAACTAGATAATGGTGTAGAAGCAATGTTGTGTTTGGCAATAAAACTAGATGATATAAATGAGTGGGTGGCTCCCGTATCAAATAATGTCACAGCAGGAAAAGTAAAAGCAAGGGTAATACCTGCTATGACATCCACCTCATGATCCAGGTCATCTACCTCCAATGCAAAAGCTCGCCCGTTCCTCTGTGGTTGTCCATGTCCGGTCCTCATATACTGCTCCTCCTGAGTGGGTAGCGGTGGTCCTCTCTGAAATCCTCCTGCTGTTGGGGGTCGAGGTGCTCCCGGTCCAGTTATCTGCTGGGTTGGCTTCAGTACGGGAAGCGCTAATCTTTGAGCTGGAGGTGGAAGTGTCTGCTGCATTGGGCAGTCTCTCGCCAGGTGCTGTCCAGAGCCATACCTCATACACTGACCCAAGCGAGTCCGACAATCTCTCAAAATATGTCCGTTCCTTCCACAATAACTGCAATAGGGCTTCCCCAGATTCTGGTACGGTGCTACTCGGTGTTGCTGCTGCTGTTGTGCCAAAGGACGTCTGATAGGTCCTCCCTGTTGTGTCCTGGCTGGTCCCTGCTGTATCCTTGCTGATCCTTGTTATGTCCGCAGCTGACCTCCATTTCCTCTGCTAATGGTTTCCTGAAATCTGGCCTCTGTCAGTAGTTCTGCATAAGAGACTCGGGACTGCGAGCTTGTATAATGTTGAAGCTCCTGGGTCAGTCCTCGATGAAATCTCTTAGCCTTAGCCAAGTCATTTGGTATCAAAGCAGCGCCATATTTGCTGAGTCGACTAAACTCGGCATCATACTCGTCCACGGTTCGGTTCCCTTGCTCTAAGTGAAGAAACTGATCATACAAGGTGTCCCTGAAAGTGTCCGGGAAGTACTTTCCCTCAAAGAACTCCAAGAACTGCTCCCAAGTCTGGTAAGTACCCAACTGGCGCTCCATGGATTCCCACCAGTGATGGGCATTACCATCTAGAAGCGTCCGTACACCCGTCATCCATAGGTCCGTGGGTAACTGCGATGCCTCCAGTAGCTTCTGCGTGTGAGTGATCCAGCTGGTGGTCTCCTCCGGGCTCTCAGTGCTCTTGTACTGCCTTGCACCCATCTGAACAAAATCCTTTACTGATCCAACCCTAACTTGAGGTACTGGAGCTAGTGCTTGGGTTGGTACAGTAGCATGTGCAGCCATCCTCTCCAGTGCTGCCAAAAATTCATGTCTCTGCTCGACTGCCTGCTGCCTCTGCTCGGCTACCTGCTGCCTCTGTTCCTGTATCATCATCTGAAAGAATTGGAACATCTGCGCTTGGCCATCTTGCGGTACTGGGACAGGTGGAAGGTTCCCAATAGGTGAAGCGGGAAGATCAGATGGAACTGGGGTGTGAGTCTGTACATCTGGCCCCGGAAGCCTAGGAATCGTTGGGGTCCCTCCCTGAGTCTGACCATTGACTCCAGAAGTTGCGTCGCCATCGGCGGCAGTACATCAATTCTGCAAATCCATCTCTCTGCAGTTGATGTACGAAACGATTAGAAAAAGTACATGAATCAAACAGGATGCAAGTATTAAGTAGGAAGGATGAGTTTCAATCAAGTGTGGATGAGATCCTTATACTCTATTCCTATACGCAGGCTTGTTCGGTACAGTCACGTAACCGAGACAATATATTCTTGACCTGCATGGGCCACCACAAAAATATGTCACGCCCCAGTCCCAAAATACGTAGGACTAGGAATACGTAACACGCCAGCCGTATGTATACGAACTCCAATATATAGAAACCATATACACACGTACGCTGTACATGAATATCCAATCCATAGTGGTAATATATGTCACAACAAGTCACACGCAGTTCTATATCTCATCCACAACACAAATAATAGAATAATGGAAATCAATAACTGAATATCAAAGAAGCAGTCTCAAATAGTAATCTCAAAGTGCAATAGTCGGGTGGAAACAAATCCACTGCAAATCGACTATAATAAACTACTAAAGAGAGAGAATAATAAACTCTAATATAAGAATAAATGTCTAGAAAAGAATAGCAACTAGAATCTCTAAACAGCTGCAATGAATCACATATAATTAGAAGGTAAGATCTCCTCAGACTGATAGGTAGCGTCAGGTCCAGGTCCATACTCATGCAGGTACTCCTGCTCACCTATATTTGGAAGGGACCAGGTCCTCAGAGGGACGTAACAAGATACAAAAAGCACATGCCAATAAAGTACTGAAAATAAACATCCATTGGGGTCGCCTAACCGTCTAAGTGAATGCAGTTAAGAACACCTTTCCCCACAAGTGAGCTATCTGGCTGAAAAACTGGGATTTGGCATGGTTCTCAATTGGAGATCCAGGGGCCTAAAAAGGCACGACGATTTTCGAACGCCGGAGGCCCGCCTGATAATAATATAATATATAGTGGTCATCACCACCCGTATCTCCGGCGGAGAATCCGGGCGCACAATAGATAAAAGTGCAAAGGAGCTCAAATGCGGTACTTGTTGTTCTCCCCACCCAATGCTCTAAGTATGTCATGTCCATGACACAATAAACCTCTAATAACCGCCAGGTCTACTAGCATGCAAAGTTTCTATTGGCAGTTATCCCTATCCGTCGCACGACCTATACGTACCAGTGGCCAGCCGAGTACGCAAGTCCGTGTCCTACATGTGACTCACACTCGTGTAAGAATAGTGTCATGGCCAATGAAACATAAATGCCTCATGAAGATGGGGTAGTCTCATAAAATAGGTCCAATGCATATATATAAATAAAAACATAGTACGACGACACCGTCGTTGCACCCAAGTTTCCTTGGACGCGCAGTTTATATAGCAGTTAAAATAAATAAACTAAATAAATAGAAAATAAACATGCATGCCTCATATGGAATGTAAATACAGTACAATGGCAAGGTATACTTGCCTGACAAGAAATCTGTAAAGTATACGCGCCCAAATGTCAAGGACACTGAACCTGGAACTAAGGACTCCGAACAAACGTCTCCGTATGCTGAAATAAACATCACCAACATTTCCGAAATAAGCAAAATAGCTAAAAAGCACATCCCTTTCGTCCAATTTGGACACACGGACAAAACGGTAATTTCGGGTAAAAGTGGGGTCCATGTGTGGCCCAATTTGCACCGAAAAGCGTGCCAAGGGTAACAGTCTCTAAATAGGACAAACTATAGGTCAAACAACTCTAGATATCAATACGAATCCAACGGTATGTCCAAATGTGAATTCCGATGGGCCGAACAGAATTTTGCCCAAAAAGTCAACTATGGGGTCCGCCAATTGGCGATTTGGTCAACCGTCTCAGAATTGTGTGAAATTTGGGTCACAGGACCAGCGCGTTACCACGAGTCCAGTGGCGCAAGTTTCGTCATAATCTGACAAGCGTGCACAAAATACGTGCGAGTTCTACAAAAATTGCGACACGAAATGTGTCCGCGGATACGGCCTGATTCCGGCGCGTACACGCGTCCGAAATAGTCTCCACAAAATTTCACGTGTCCGGTTACGCTGTGTGCACCATGCGTACACTTGGCATACGGCGGGGCGGTCCCGTTTGGCGGGGCGCGCTCCGTTTTCCAACTTTTGGAAAACAAAAAAAATGGGTGCGCGCAGTTTTGTGACGAATATAACTATGTCCACAGCAACTATTAGCATAGGATTATTTTACAGAAATTAAACTAGGTCAGGTATTCTACAGGTATCAAAAAGAATCACCGAATTCGGATCTCTTTGGTGGGAGATACGAACTCGGCAATACGGGTGGTCATTCTGGAATTCTGCGATTCCAGAATTGGGTCTGTCCGTCCACTTTGGACGCTATTTTTCACCTAGGGACACACGTTTTCCGAGGTTGGCTATAAAACAAATATTGGAGAGGGTTAGGGAGTGATCATACCTATGAAGACGGAACAGCGTTTGGTCGAGCGAGTCGACGGGAAATTACGCCGGAGCGAAGGTGCCTCGAGTGGGAAACTGCAGTTCGCGAGGTCGGCGTCGACGGGATGATTGGATGGCTTGGGGGGCTTCTCTGGCTTCGGTGACGGCTCTAGATGGGAAGAGGAGGGTCTGGAGATTTAGGTTAGGGTTTTTATGAGAGCTAACTATATATATTATAAGAGAGGGTGAGTGGATGGAGTCCGCGCCGAAGGGGTTCGGGTCCCTGGTGCTGAAGTGGGCGGGGACTTAGTATATTCGCTGAAGGGTTTGCTAAGTGGGAAAAGCAATGTTAAGTTGCAGCAAGTTTCGGCTGAATGGAATAAGTGGTAGTCAAATGCAAGTTGCTGAATGCTAAGTTGCTAAGGAATGTAAAAACTTAGTTGTGTTATTATTATTAATATTATTATTATATTCTTATACTTTCTTTCCTTAAATATATATATATACATATATATATATTTGCATATATATATATATATATATATATATATATTCACACATAAGAAAATTTATAGATTAGGATATTGCACAACATTAGGCTAGCAACTACTCAAGGGGTCTCCTACATGGAATAAATTCCAAAAAATTCATGATGGTCCCATAAGTCATCTAAGTGCCCGAACACCTAACATAAAAATTATTAAAAAATCTATTTATCATATTTAGACCTAATTACCATAATTTAATTAATAAATAATAAATAAAAGGTGTATACGATTTTCTAGGAAGGGGGTTTTACAGTTAATCCTCCTTATTTGCGTGATTTCTTGATCCAGAAGCGCATAGACAGGGGATCTTCTAATATGTCTATTACACCCCCTAGGAAGCATTGTTGTAATAGTCATAAAGTTGTAGTTAACTATTGCTGTTCTAAGTCAAAACGTTCAGTTTTTGACCGGTTGAACTACTCTTTGTCCCTACAGGAAGAAGAACCGACATTCGCGTCAGTAAACATGGCTTCACACATTCCTAGAGGAATGTCAAGTTCATGACATCATCCCTCTAGAACTCCAAGCCAAAGGAAATTTGACAGACTCCTTGAGAATATTGAAGCAGGTGTCTTTCGAAACACCCGCTCGAGGTCACGATAATCGGCTTCATATTCTTTTGATTCCGATACTGGGGGTCACCAGTTTTCTGAGTTTGATACTGAAAGTATAGACTCAATCTCTACATATATCTATACGAATCCCTCAGTGGCATCCAGAGAAGTGGGAGTTTATTCCATTGGAGATGAACATGAAGAAGCTTCCCCATCAGGAAGTACGGAATAACGCATCGCTGTATTGGAAGCATCGCTTAAAGAGATGCATACCATAATGGAGAGTATGCACCAAATGTTGGTGACTCAACACACAGCTGCACCTGTTCCTCCGACTCAACTACGGGTGGGGATAGATATACCATCAAGTCAGGAGCCTGTTCAAAATCAAGAATCAGCTGCTCCTCAACCTCTCAACCCGGAGAATGTATTACCTCCTGTTGGAGTCACAATACAACCTACCTCTCACCTCTCTACGGTCCCTTTTCCAACTGAAGATCCGATACAAGCAGTTCGGGAATTAAAAGCCCAATTCGATGCCTTGAAGCACAAGGATCAGCTCAAGAAGTTGGGAATCAATCAGCCATACCCAGCTATCTGGGACGAGATTCCTTTCCCACCAAAATACAAACCACGGGCTATGGTTTTGTTTGAGGGAAAGACGTCACCAAGCCAGTATATGAACTACTTCAGCATGATGACGGTGTTGTTGCAAGGGAATGACGTCCTTCTCACTCGAGTGTTCAAGGGCTGTCTGTTTGGGGTAGCCTACCAATGGTACCATAGTCTAGCGGACAACTGCATTACTTCTTTTGAAGATTTCAAGACTGTTCTTCACTCGATTCTATGATGGAGGAATGTACATGTATATGTCATCACTCATCGAAGTCAAGCAGAAGAAAAAAGAGAACGTTCATACTTTTATTGAACGTTTTTGTCAGGCTACTTTGTAGATGCCTCCCGGAGCACCAGATTTTCCCTTGGTGGACATTTGCAGGAAGAACCTTCTCCCACTGATCTCAGTGTTTACGGGACCATATCAGTTCCATGATTGGCCCTCGTTTATCATCTCAGCGGTAGCCGCTGAAGACAACAGTCGAAAGGCGCGTGACAACGGAATCATGATCTCTACCTCTGATAGAGGGAAGCGGTCATCCTCCAATAACGACCATACTCATAGTACAAAAGGAAAGGAAGCTTTGGCAATCAACACGTCCAGGCAAAATACTCCGGCAACTATGCAAGCGAAACCTGGGACTTCCAAACCTATAGAAGAATATTCTTTTGACGACGACGATATTCTGAGCATATTCGATTGTCTAGTCAAAAGTGGCAAGCTTACTCTCCCCGAGGTAAAGCGTCCAAATGAAGTCGACAGTACCAATAACCCTAAGTACTGTATTTTTCACAGATACATACATCACCCCACAAAGGCATGTTATGTACTAAAAAGGAAAATCCAGGAGTTGATCGACGCCAAGGCTATCACTCTGCGTAATAGCGAGAAGGCGGTCACTGCCAACATGATCTCACTCTAGTTTGGCAATCTGCCCCCTGAGGAAGTCCCGGATGGTGTGGTACCAATTCCACGGGCGATGATGAACATTGTTAATCTCCCTCCGACCAGGGGTCAAAATTATGACCTGGTACCCCTAACTACCAAGCAGGGGGAGATCATGTGGGTTCACCCAGATCTGGTGTCAGAAATTGAGGAAGAGACTCAAGCTGCTAAAGCTAAGTCTAAAAAGAACTCAAGATGTAAACCATGCCATATGGTTGCAATATCTCTGACATCAGAAGAAGAGGCTTTGACAACCAGAACCTGGTCAGGGAAAGCCTACCTCAAGGACTAGGGAGGGAACCAGGGGGAAGCAACGACAGACACTTCAGCTGCCAAACTTCTAGAGCCTGAACCTGTTATACCAGAGGCAGGTCCTTCTAAACCAACTTCGATGGACAAAGGTAAGCAGAAAGAAGTTCGTTTCGATAAACCTTTGAAGAATATTCAAAATAAAGGTTTAGAGAAACCTTATAACTTCGATATCTTGGCTCAGTTGGCTAATACTCCAACCAGATTGTCCATTTTTGAGCTACTTAGGCTATCCAAAGACACTCGTCAAGCCTTGAGTGAAGCGTTAATGCAAGCAGATGTATGCTTGACTCAACTCAAATCCCCTGATAAAAAGCCTGTGGCATGTCCTCAATGCCATAGTGTGATGGAAGTGGTCCCTAACATCACTTTCACTAAAGAGGACATGTTGTTGAAACATAACAAGCATGACAGGCCTCTTTATTACACCGAATATGTCGGCTCCATGGAGGTAGACCGGATTCACATAGATCCGGGATCGTCGATCAGCATTATCCCTCATAGTCTGCTAAGACCGTTGATAATTCCTACGAGCGAACTGGCTTACACTACCACTACAATCGTGGGCTTCAATGCCAGAAAAAGCAAGCCGTTGGGGAAGATTCGTCTGAGGATCCAGATTGGTGACCTTAGATTAGTGGATACATGCTACGTCATTGATTCGGAGGTGTCTTACAACATTCTGTTGGACAGACCGTGGATCCACGATCACAATATTGTACCTTCAACTCTACATCAATGCTTCAAATATGTAGACGCCCAAGGGACAGTGAAAACATAGTTTGCTGATCTTAATCCTTTCAAAGGAATTGAGTCTTACTATTCTGATGCCATGTTGTACACCCAAGACTATATGAAGGAGGTGTTAGGCAGGACGAAGGAGGAATCCCACCGGGAGCCAGGAGAACCATCTGTTGAGCAACCTTTGTCAATCCAGGTGAAAGGGCGAACTACCCGTCCGAAAGTCATAGAACCCGTGGCTATCCACTTGGGCAAAACCAAATCGGGAGGAGGAAGTGATCCCCTAGTGATCACTCTGAACCTGAAGCCTCCACCTTTGGTCATCAACCTCAGGCGCAACAAGCAGCCGACTGATATAAATAAGACCGAAAACGTAATTTCTGACGATAATAAAGATTCTCTTTTCCAGTATACTGACGCTCAATTTCCTAATCAGAAATTCTCCCCCCATAACGATATAGAGCCTATAGCATAAAATTTTTTGGAAGCTATAGACTTCTATCAGCCGTATGTGTGGGAAATAGCATCAACATCTAATGTCATCATGACATATGGGCCACATGAAGATTCTATCTTTATTGTTCTACCTACTCGCAACGGTCAGCATCCAATAGTCTTTGGTCGCATGCGGAACAGACTGTAAGCCCCTGATTTTTCAAAATATTAAAATTAGGATTTTTCACAATTTTCTGGAATTTTCTGGGAATTTTTCTGAAATTAAAAACAGGGTTTTGAATTATTACATAATTTTTATTTGATAATAAATGATATTAAAATATTATAAAAATAATATTTTTGGGTGTAAAATGAAAAATTAGACTTAGGGTAATTTTTCTGGAATTTATCGGGCCTCGGACCTAATTTAAAACCCCTAAAAACAATTACTATTTATTTATTTAAACATTTATTATTATTATTATTATTATTATTATTATTATTATTATTATTATTATTATTATTATTATTATTATTATTATTTAAACCGGCCCGCGGCCCGTTGGGCCGAGCCCAGCCCGCCAAAGCTATCGGGTCGGGTCGGGTCCACCCGAACCCGACCGCGACCCGTTAACCCGCCCCCTTCTCTCCTCTCCGCCTGACCCGTCCCCCCCCCCCCCCCCGCGTCCGGCGCCGCCGCCTGCGGACGCCGCCGCCCGCCTCGGCCCGCTCCTCCACGACCCGGCCACCTCTCCGCCCGTCTCGGCCTCCGCAACCGCCCCGTTCCCCTATATTAACCCCCCACCGCCACGGACCCCCGTCGACGCCGCTCCTCCACTCGCCGCCACCACGTTTCCCCCGCTCCGCCGTGAGCTGCCCGACCCCGCTCCGCCGTGAGCTGCCCGCCGTCGCCTCCGCCGAGCCACCACCGGCTCCTCCTCCCTCCACGACCCCGGCCTCCCTCTCGATGCAGCAGCTGCGGCCGAGATCGCCGCCGGCAGCCCTCGCCGTGACCCGGTCGGCTCCGCCCGTCCCCGGCGACGCCGCCCCGAGCTGCCCTGGCCCCTCCGGCGCACCTCCGGCCGGCCACCCGCCGGAGTTTCAGAACCCAAGCCCTAACCCTAATTTCCCTTTGGACACGGACACGGGACACAGGACACTGTGTCCTGTGTCGTGTCGGACACGATTTTGACCCTGTTCTCGGGTCCCCTTCAGGTACGCGTAACTTTCGCCTCGTAGCTCTGTTTCCAATTCCGCAAATTGCGTTGGGAAGCCTGTGTGACCCTCTCGGTGTCCGGACAAACTGTTCGGGACATCGCGCCCTGTGGTGATCGCACACCGCGATCCAAAAACAGGAAAAACCAGACCCTGTTTCACCCCGGAACTGAGTACGCCCCGCCAAACGGGACGACTTGGTCGCGTGCGGTCTTCACAGATACGTACGCACCGTCGATACGGACGTGTGAGATTTCGCGGAAGCTGATTCGGGTGCGCGTGCACACCGGAATCAACGCGTATCCGCGGACATCGCCCCGTATCCGGCTTTTCTGCAATTCACCCTAACTTCGTGCACACTCGTCAGATCGAGACGAAACTTGCGCCATCGGACTCGTAGCGATACGCTGGTCCTGTGGGTCATTCGTCCTCGCTGGATCATTCACGGAACCGATTCGTCCTCGCTGGGGCGTGATGCCGTACGAGCCTGGAGTTGCGCTCGTACAAGGCAAGAACTTGCAGTTATAGGAACCCATTTTGAAACACAATTTAGAAAACACATTCACAGAGATTTGAACACAAGTGCAGGAAGAAACATGCTTTTTCATTGATAATTCAGAGTAATTTACATAGAGTTTACATTGATGCGCCTCTCGGCTACTTGATTTGCATTACAAAAAGATAACTCAAAAGGCAGGGCGCGCTCCATCAGATAGTCCACGTCGTTCATACATTACGCCCTTGTATAGGTTGAAAGTCCAAGCCTCCAAAATGATCTGACTCCAACTATACTTCAAAATAGAGGTGCTCCTAACGCCTCCTCGTCTATCCACTAGCGTTGCACCGTCTGAGTGCCTGAAATAGTTGCCCACAACGTGGGTCAGTACTCAACTTGTACTGGTGAGCGGGATGAACCCACTCGACTAAATCGACACTAGCTTATTAGGGGTGAGCATGCATTAAGATGACTTCTATAAAGAAGCAAGTGAATTCAATTCATATCAGTTGCATGTTTTGATAGGAATGAAAATAGCATTGAATCAAACCAGTGCATCGATTGCTTACTCAACCGATGCACGCCTTCCCTGCAACGAAACACAAGTATACTTACCATCTGCACAAGACAATAAATTAGCATGTGTTCTATTCTATGCGGTCATTGGTGTGATTGACACCTTAGGGACATATTTCAAGCATTAGCGGTGCGCCCTATCAGCCCGGGTAGCAAGCCCTGCTGGAGGTCCCGCAATGCATTGTGACGAGCACGAATCAAATATTTCCCTCCGGATCGATACGGTTCCAGTGCCCCGGAAAGCCGTTTCGAGGAAATGCCAAACCTTGTGCACAAGTTGTCCCAGACCATGCAAATGCATGAACAATTCATATTATCATACAATGCATCAAAATAAACAAAGAAGTAAAGCAGCAATATATATCTCATGCAACAGTTCATATTTTCTCAATGCGGTGTTCCGATTTTGGTATCTCATAGGTCCAAACTCCGTCCGAGGCACTAGGCCGCCACCAACAACCAATTCCCTTTATAAACAACTCAAATTATAAGGTGTGCAAGCATATAGTAAATTAGTCTACAAATCCCATGTTCCTTTCTTAGTGGCTGGCATGCATTGTGGCAAGGATTTCCTAGGCGTCCAACCGGGCATCATCGAGTGAACGTTTGAAATATTAGAGATGTAGGCGTGAAGAAGTAGGAAAGAAGGGTCCAAACCACTCACTGGTTAAGGAAAAGGTAGCTGAAATACGAATCCCGCCTAGCGACGATCAAACGTCAGTTACGCGGACCTGCACAGTACGAGCACAAATTAGAATTTTTGCCTATCCTTCCTTGCCGAACTCCCCAAGAATCAAAGCTCCAAACGATAAAACCAGCAGCGAAAACCAAGCAAATCGAAAGCAACACCAAATCAAAATCCCAAAGCGGCAATCAAGAAAACCAAGCAACCAAATACGAAAACTATTGGACTCGTTTCAATAGAGGCCTTTCCATGAGTTGGAAAGGATCATCGCATTTCGTCCGTGGCAAGAAGATGCCGAAGATCTAAGCTACGACTCAGACAGACTAGCCACAAGCCCAATTACGTAGTGCACATCCCGGTCGGATCGGGATTTGAGGCACTACATAATATACCACTAAGAAAAAGTTTCGACCCGAAACTTAAGAACAAGGCCCTACCTCCGACTGAATGAACAATGAAGGATACTTCTCCTTCATCTCCGATTCTAACTCCCACATTGATTCCCCAACAGAATGGTTCCGCCACAGCACGCGAACCAAGGACATCGTACGGTTGCGAAGTACTTTTTCCTTACGATCCAGAATCTGCGCCGGCTCCTCTGAGTATGACAAATCCGTGCGCAATTCCAATTGTTCGAAGCTAACCACATGACTAGGGTCATGCACATACTTCCGGAGCTGGGAAATGTGGAATACGTCATGCACTTCTGCCAAGGCGGGAGGTAGTGCTATCCTGTACGCCACAGCTGTAACTCGTTCCAGTATCTCAAAGGGGCCTACAAACCGGGGACTCAGTTTGCCCTTCACGCCGAAACGCATCACACATCGCATCAGCGTCACTTTCAAGAAGACATGATCCCCGACCAAGAATTCCAAAGGCCTTCTATGAGCATCAGCATAACTTTTCTGTCGGCTCTGTGCTGTGCGGAGTCTTTCCCGAATCAAGCGAACTTTCTCAACTGCCTGCTCTACCAGCTCTGGCCCGAGTACCTGCCGCTCGCCGACTTCGTCCCAACAGATTGGAGATCGACACCTTCGCCCATATAGTGCTTCGTACGGTGCCATCTGGATGCTTGATTGGTAGCTGTTGTTGTACGCAAACTCTGCCAATGGAAGATGCGTGTCCCAACTAGTCTTTAAATCAATAGCACACAGCCGTAACATATCTTCAAGTATCTGATTTGTCCTCTCTGTCTGTCCGTCAGTCTGCGGGTGATATGTGGTACTGAACTGTAGCTTGGTCCCCAAAGCAGCTTGTAGACTAGTCCAGAAACGAGATAAGAAGCGTCCGTCACGGTCAGAGACGATTGAGGCAGGTACTCCGTGTAATCGGACAATCTCATCTATGTAAATTTGTGCTAACCGATCGACGCTCCAAGTAACTTTTATGGGAAGAAAGTGGGCTGATTTGGTCAAACGATCAACTATGACCCAAATCGCATCATGCCCCCGTGGCGTCTTCGGAAATCCCATAATAAAATCCATAGTGATGTTGTCCCATTTCCACTCGGGAATAGCGAGGTTCTGAAGCTCCCCGCCGGGCCTCTGATGTTCAGCTTTAAGCTGTTGACAGGCCATGCACTGTGACACAAAGGTCGCCATATCCCGCTTCATACCGTGCCACCAGAAGGTCCCGCGCAAGTCCTTCTACATCTTAGTGCTCCCCGGATGTAAAGAATACTTCGCGTAGTGTGCTTCCGCCATAATTTCCCTTCGGAGTTCTGGGTCGCTAGGAACACATAGCCTTCCTTTCATCTGTAAGGCCCCATCTTCGCCTGCCACAAAGTCAGACATCTTCCCCGCCGAGATCAATCCGCGCACCTTCGCTAAGAACTGATCGCCCTCCTGAGCTGATTTGATTCTACCACGTAAACCCAGTTCAAGATAGAGTGGTGCCAGCTGCACTCCTTGATGCCAAACTCGAAATTCGATGCCCATCGCCTCAAGATCTCGAAGTAAACGGTTGTCTATAGATAACGAGCCCACATGCTTCCGACTCAGAGCATCAACAACGACATTTCCCTTGCCCGGTGTATACGCGATCGTTAGGTCATAGTCCTTAATCAGTTCTAGCCAACGCCGCTGCCGTAGGTTCAATTTCTGCTGGGTGAATAGGTCCTTGAGGCTCTTGTGACCGGTAAAGATTTTGCAAGCAACACCATAAAGATAATGCCTCCACAACTTCAGAGCAAACACAATTGCCGCCAATTCCAGATCATGCGTCGGGTAGTTTTTCTCGTGCGGCTTCAGTTGCCTGGAGGCGTACGATATTACCTTGTCCCTCTGCATGAGCACACACCCTAAGCCGAGTCCTGAAGCGTCACTGTATATCTGAAACACTTCTACCCCATCCGGAAGTGCAAGAATCGGAGCTGAAACAAGACGCCGCTTAAGTTCCCGAAAGCTGGCTTCGCAGTCATCACCCCATTCGTATGCAATCCCTTTCTGAGTAAGGCGAGTCATCGGCGAGGCCAGTTTAGAAAAATCCTTCACGAACCTACGGTAGTATCCCGCAAGGCCCAGAAAGCTTCGAACTTCGCTGGCTGACGTAGGTTGTTTCCAGTCCACCACCGCCTCTATTTTCTTCGGGTCTACGGCGACGCCTTCGGCCGAGATGACATGACCAAGGAACGCCACGCTGTTCAACCAGAACTCACACTTGCTGAGCTTAGCGAACAACTGATGGTCTCGTAATGTCTGCAGCACGATCTTCAGGTGTTTCTTGTGCTCCGCCTCGTTCTTGGAATAGATTAGTATGTCGTCTATGAACACGACTACAAACTTATCTACAAACGGCCGAAACACGCGGTTCATCAGATCCATGAAAGCTGCAGGGGCGTTCGTCAAACCGAACGACATCACGAGGAACTCATAGTGTCCGTAACGGGTTCTGAAAGCAGATTTTTGAATATCCTCTGATTTGATTTTCAACTGGTGATACCCTGACCTGAGATCAACTTTAGAGAAAACTCTTGCACCTTGCAACTGATCAAACAAGTCATCTATTCTTGGCAATGGGTACTGATTCCGCACGGTCGCTTTATTCATCTCTCGGTAGTCAATACACAGCCGCATGGATCCATCCTTCTTTTTCACGAACAGCACCGGAGCGCCCCACGGAGAAACGCTTGGACGAATGTATCCTCGGTCCAACAGATCTTGCAACTGAACTTTAAGTTCCTTAAGCTCTGCTGGGGCCATGCGATAAGGTGCCTTTGATATCGGTTGCAAATCCGAAAAAGTGTCAATGCTGAATTCGATCTCACGATCAGGAGGCATTCCAGGCAGCTCGTCTGGGAACACGTCGAGGAAATCTGTAATGACTTCAGCCTGAGCTGCATCTACACATTCCCGCCGGGTGTCTCGAACAGAAGCTAAGTACCCTTCACAGCCCGAATGCAACATACGCCTAGCCGAAATTGCTGATATCACCATTGCCGTCTTCGGTGCAGCGCTGCACGAATAGTAGAAGTCTGCCTCGCCGGGTAGACGGAATACGACTCGCTTCTCCGTGCACTCGATTGCTGCATGGCAAGCACCCAACCAGTCCATACCGAGAATAATATCATAATCCTTGATGTCTAGTACAATGACATCTAAGGAAAGCTTCCTTCCTCCGATGCAAATGTAACCATCCCTACAGATCGCATGGGCGGGCATATCGACTCCCGAAGGGGTACTTACGCAAAGGTTCATATTTAAAGGAGTAGAAGCTAATTTATGCTCAACAGTAAAATCAGCAGATATAAAACTATGCGTAGCACCTGAATCGAATAAGACTCTAGCGGGCAAATCTCTGAAAAGTAAAGTACCTGTTACGACAGTTTCAGATACAGATGCCTCATCCTGAGTCAGTGCATAGACTCGGCCTTGAGCACCCTGGCATTGTGGATTGACTGGCACAGCATTGGCATCACTTGCTGGAGGCCCCTTGTTTTGATTCCCGTTGTTCTGATTCGGCTTGCCCTCTCGGCAATTAAACTGTTTGTGACCCAGGCGACCACATTTGAAACATCCTTGAACCCGACATTCATTCACTTTATGCCCTGATTTGCCGCACCGGCTGCAGTTCAGTGATTGGGATTGGCCCCTATTATTAGACGTATGCGAACGCTTGTGTGCTCCAGACCCTCCCATTTCTTGAGGACGTTTATTGTTATTGGTACGGGGGGTTTGCACCTCGGCCTTTGGGAGAGGGCGCCCAAAGATCCGTTCGCTGTTCAGAGCCGCTTCGTAACATTCCCTGTATGTTTGGCATTTTTGGTTGATGACGTCCCTACGCAAATCGTCATTCAAACCCTTCTGAAATCGATAGCACCACGCCTGCTGATTAGGCAAGAAGTGCCCTGCAAACTTAGCCAGTTTAGCGAATACTGAGTCGTAATCGTCAACAGACAAACTTCCTTGCACCAGATTACTGAAGTCGTCTTCCTTTTGTTGACGCACGGCTCGGGGAATATATTGTTCAATGAAGGCAGATTTGAACATTTCCCAAGTAATTTTACAGTTGGGATTGGCATCATAAATCCCTTGCTTCGTGGCTTCCCACCAATCATGCGCACGCAGTTCCAGCTGAACCGATGCACAAGCCACTCGCTTGGATCCCCTGATGCCAACCAGGTTGAAGAGTCCTTCCAGCTTAGCAATCCACCCCATCACCACGTCCGGCTCCGCTCGTCCGTTGAACGTAGGGGGATGCATTTTTGTAAACTCAGCTACTCGGCAGGAGTTCTTCGCTGAAGGCTGTGTTTCTTCGAACTCATCCTCTACCGCCACGGCCGGCGGTGGGGAAGGAGTCACAGTGGCAGTCCCGTTGCTTGGTACCAAGGATGCAATCAGTTGCATCATGGTATCTATTTGCTTCTGCTGGGAAGCAAATTGCGCCTGTTGTGTAACAGCTTGTTGTTGCTGCACCTCCATGAGATGCATAAGCCGTTCCGTCATTCCGTTCGAACCCGCTCCTCTAGATTCTCCAGAGCTTGCTGGATTACTCTGAATGGGTTGAGCACTGCTGGCAGTTGCAGTGTTCTTCTTTGCCATGGCTACAAAAGAGAGTAGCTTGTTAACACTCCAAAAACGATAGATTTTTGTATCTATGGGCTCATTGTATAGGCGACTCATCTCATGCAGCGGACGCCGAACGCAACTCAATTGAGAGGCGCATCAAACTCCTATATAATCTTTGAAATCCCATGGAAATAAAGCCTAGGCTTTGATACCAATATGTCACGCCCCGATCCCGAAAGGGTCATTCGTCCTCGCTGGATCCTTCACGGAACCGATTCGTCCTCGCTGGGGCGTGATGCCGTACGAGCCTGGAGTTGCGCTCGTACAAGGCAAGAACTTGCAGTTATAGGAACCCATTTTGAAACACAATTTAGAAAACACATTCACAGAGATTTGAACACAAGTGCAGGAAGAAACATGCTTTTTTATTGATAATTCAGAGTAATTTACATAGAGTTTACATTGATGCGCCTCTCGGCTACTTGATTTGCATTACAAAAAGATAACTCAAAAGGCAGGGCGCGCTCCATCAGATAGTCCACGTCGTTCATACATTACGTCCTTGTATAGGTTGAAAGTCCAAGCCTCCAAAATGATCTGACTCCAACTATACTTCAAAATAGAGGTGCTCCTAATGCCTCCTCGTCTATCCACTAGCGTTGCACCGTCTGAGTGCCTGAAATAGTTGCCCACAACGTGGGTCAGTACTCAACTTGTACTGGTGAGCGGGATGAACCCACTCGACTAAATCGACACTAGCTTATTAGGGGTGAGCATGCATTAAGATGACTTCTATAAAGAAGCAAGTGAATTCAATTCATATCAGTTGCATGTTTTGATAGGAATGAAAGTAGCATTGAATCAAACCAGTGCATCGATTGCTTACTCAACCGATGCACGCCTTCTCTGCAACGAAACACAAGTATACTTACCATCTGCACAAGACAATAAATTAGCATGTGTTCTATTCTATACGGTCATTGGTGTGATCGACACCTTAGGGACATATTTCAAGCATTAGCGGTGCGCCCTATCAGCCCGGGTAGCAAGCCCTGCTGGAGGTCCCGCAATGCATCGTGACGAGCACGAATCAAATATTTCCCTCCGGATCGATACGGTTCCAGTGCCCCGGAAAGCCATTTCGAGGAAATGCCAAACCTTGTGCACAAGTTGTCCCAGACCATGCAAATGCATGAACAATTCATATTATCATACAATGCATCGAAATAAACAAAGAAGTAAAGCAGCAATATATATCTCATGCAACAGTTCATATTTTCTCAATGCGGTGTTCCGATTTTGGTATCTCATAGGTCCAAACTCCGTCCGAGGCACTAGGCCACCACCAACAACCAATTCCCTTTATAAACAACTCAAATTATAAGGTGTGCAAGCATATAGTAAATTAGTCTACAAATCCCATGTTCCTTTCTTAGTGGCTGGCATGCATTGTGGCAAGGATTTCCTAGGCGTCCAACCGGGCATCATCGAGTGAACGTTTGAAACATTAGAGATGTGGGCGTGAAGAAGTAGGAAAGAAGGGTCCAAACCACTCACTGGTTAAGGAAAAGGTAGCTGAAACACGAATCCCGCCTAGCGACGATCAAACGTCAGTTACGCGGACCTGCACAGCACGAGCACCAATTAGAATTCTTGCCTATCCTTCCTTGCCGAACTCCCCAAGAATCAAAGCTCCAAACGATAAAACCAGCAGCGAAAACCAAGCAAATCGAAAGCAACACCAAATCAAAATCTCAAAGCAGCAATCAAGAAAACCAAGCAACCAAATACGAAAACTATTGGACTCGTTTCAATAGAGGCCTTTCCATGAGTTGGAAAGGATCATCGCATTTCGTCCGTGGCAAGAAGATGCCGAAGATCTAAGCTACGACTCAGACAGACTAGCCACAAGCCCAATTACGTAGTGCACATCCCGGTCGGATCGGGATTTGAGGCACTACAGGAACTATGAGGATATGCCAGGTCTTGATCCAAAAGTGGCTACCCATAAACTCAACATACTGCCCAATTCAAAGCCTGTAAAACAACATCAACGCCGACTCCGCCCGGACATGATGGAGGCCATTGAAGCTGAAATCAGGAAACTAATAGCCTGCGGGTTCATCCGGGAAGAACAATATCCTGATTGGGTCGCTAATGTCGTCCCGGTCATGAAGAAAAGCGAGAAAGTTCGTATTTGCATCGACTTCCGAGATCTAAATGCGGCCTGCCCTAAGGATGAGTTCCCTCTTCCCATCACAGACGTCATGATCGATAATACGTGCGATTTTGAGTGCATGTCTTTCATGGATGGATTTTCAGGATATAATTAAATTAAGATGAATCCTGAAGATGAGAAGCATACTGCCTTCCGTACACCATTGGGGGTATATTGCTATACAGTCATGCCTTTTGGATTAAAGAATGCCGGGGCTACATATCAACGAGCTATGAGTAACATATTCCATGAGCATCTACACAAAACGGTAGAATATTACATAGACGATATTGCTGTCAAAAGCCGCCTCAAGGATAACCACATCCAAGACTTGAAGACAGTATTCGAGTTGATGCGCCAACATCAACTCAAAATGAACCCCACAAAGTCCTTTCTTGGTGTATCCAGTGGCAAATTTCTGGGATTTGTTATTACCGCTAAAGGCATTCAAGTTGACCCTGATAAGGTAAAAGCTATCCTAGAAATACGACCGCCTCGTAATCTGAGAGAACTTAGGGGATTTCAAGGTCGTCTAGCTTATATCAGGAGATTCATATCCAACCTCTCTGGGAAATGTCAACCTTTTTCTCGTCTAATGAAGAAAGATGTGTCATTCGTATGGGACGAAGCCTGTCAGCAAGCGTTTAATGATATCAAACGCTATCTTACTAATCCTCCAGTTCTGGTGCCTCCCATCATAGGAAGACCATTTTTGTTGTATGTTCGAGCAATGGATCATTCTTTAGGGGCTCTTTTTGCACAAAAGAATAATGAGGGCCATGAACAGGCTATCTACTATTTAAGCAGGATGATGGTCGGAGCTGAACACCGGTATAATCCAGTGGAAAAAGAATGCTTGGCTCTAATATTTGCCATTCAGAAGACGCGACATTACGTGACGGGCAAAACTATTCATATCATCTCCAGATTTAATCCACTTCGGGTATTAATGAATAAGCCAAGTGTATTTAATTCTTGACTCGCGACTTGGGCGATGTTATTAACACCGTATGATATGGTGTACGTCCCTCAGAAGTCCATGAAAGGTCAAGCCTTGGCTGGTTTCTTAGCCGCCCATCCATTTCCGGAAACCTCCAAATTATATAAGGCCATTCCCGACGAAGTTGCAAAATGTAATTCGGCAATGGAAGGTGATACATGGCAGCTATTCTTCGATGGTACCTCCAGAACTGGTCCCAGGGGAAACGTAGTTTCAGGAGTGGGAATTATTTTGGTGACTCCTAATAAACTCGTCATCTATCGAGCATATTCTCTTAGCGAACCCTGCTCTAATAATGTGGCAGAGTATAATGCCCTGCTAATCGGGCTTCAAGTCGCTAAAGAATTGGATGTTGAATACCTGGAAGCTTTTGGTGATTCTCAGCTGATCGTCAACCAGGTCAGAGGAATATACGAAGTCCGCAATCCAGACCTCATTCCTTATCACCAAACAATGATCGAGATAGCCATGTATTTTAAAGGATTCTTTTTAGAGCACGTGCCTCGATCTTAAAATTTGGAAGCTGATGCTCTGGCCAGCCTAGCTGCAGATCTAGCTATTCCTATAAGAAGGCAGAATTCGGTGATCCTTCTTAACAGAGATTTGTTTTGTGTGAAAAATAATTTTCACATAGAACGCAGCTACGCTGTAAACACGCTTCCTCCTAAAAGAGATTGGAGAAGTCCCTTTATAGACTTCGCGGCATACAAAATCTTACCGGAGGATCCTAAAGAAGCAGTATCTATCAAAAGACGATCACTACGCTTCTATTTTGATGCTTCTTCACAAAGTCTATATCACCGAACATATGATGGACTATTGTTATGATATCTCTCTGATGAGGATGCAAAGCGGATTATCCGAGAAGCTCATGACGAAGTATATGGAGCGCATCAACCCGGTCCTAAGTTACAGGATCGTATCAGGATGATGGGCTACTACTGGCCTACCATGATTGCAGATGCCGTAAAATATGCAAGATAATGCAAAGCCTGTCAGGTTCATACATATTTTATACATCAGCCTTCTGAGTATTTACATCCTACTATTGCATCATGGCCCTTCGAAGCATGGGGTATGGATATCATTGGTCCTATTCACCCTTCGTCTTCTAGAGAACATCGGTTCATACTGGCTATCACCGATTATTTCTCCAAATGGGCGGAGGCGATCCCTCTTGCTGAGGTAAAGACATCCAACGTGATTAGCTTTATCAAACATCATGTAATTTATCGCTTTGGGATACCCCGAAGGATAATTTATGATAACGGGCCCCAATTCATCAGCCAAGCGTTTTACCAATTTTGCGATACGAATCGGATACAAAATATGGCCTCAACGACATATAATCCTGCTGTCAATGGTTTGGCGAAAGCCTTTAACAAAATTATCATCAAACTCTTGAAGAAGTTTGTCTCTTCGAACAAAAGAGATTGGAACGAGAGACTGGGGGAATGTCTCTGGGCATACCGCACAACGATACGAACACCAACGGGTTGTACCCCATTTTCATTAGTTTACGGGTGTGAAGCAGTTCTCCCCATTGTAGTTCAAATTCCATCACTCAAAGTAGCAGTGGCTAACGAGTTGACTCAGGAAAATAATGATCACTTAAGACTTCAAGAGCTAGAAGGATTAGACGAGAAATGCCTTCAAGCTCAACAACGCATTGAGTTCTACCAGGCACGCATTTCCAGGACTTTTAATCAAAAAGTGAAGAAAAGAATATTTAAAGTTGGTGAGCTAGTTTTAGCTGTGAAGAGGCCAATAATCATTACGCACAAAAGTAAGAGCAAATTCTAGCCCAAATGGGAGGGCCCTTATGTGATTGAAACCACATTTTCAAATGACGCTTACAGATTAGCCAAGCCTAATGAAGATTTGATAATGGCTCCTATTAACGACAAATTCCTGAAGAAGTACTACGCTTGATCTCCCTTGCTTAAACGGAGTATGATGAAGATCTCATTCTGACGATACTACATACAAAGACTGGTTGGATCATATTCTATCATGTTCTTATGACCTCTGAATAGATATGTTTAACTAATTTGAAACTTCAAAACCTATCACATCCATATTACCTCTGATAGTATTTTGTGCACAAATTAAGTTGGATCATATTCTATCATGTCCATATAACCTCTGAATAGATATATCCAGCTGAAACTTACCGAAAGTATATCACGTCCATATTACCTTTGATATCACTTTCATCTAAGCCTATCATTTATATTCCAAAGTGATGGATCCACAAAGTTAGAAAAAGTATCTTTATTATCTCTGGGATAGTAAATTACAAAAGAAGCAGAAAAGTACATCATTGGGGAGGAGCAGTTAAATCGCGGATCTGTTTTACCAAAGCAGCTATCCTCTGGCTCCGTCGATAAGTCCACCTTTGAACTTGAAACTGGTGATAGGATTCCCCATGTGCAACTGGTCGTACCCAAATTGCCTAACGAACCGGCTAGGCAGATAAGGCTCCAAGTAACAATGGTCCTCACTTCTGTATAGCAGATGGGAAGGTCTAATGCAGACCAACCAGTAAAAGGCTTCAGGAGAAAGAATAGTCTTTCCCTGACCCGCATCCTGGAGTTTCGTCCCCTGTTGATTGATATATACAGGGGGGATGATGCAGAAGAACTTTCAGCTATGGGCAAAGTTTAGTGCTAGCCGATAATCTATGACGCTAGTCACATTCCAAGAAGAATTCCTGTAATTCAACAGGAAGTTACTGCCCGAACCACTGGCCGATCCGGGAGACACCACTTTGGTGTTGTGAAGGATTAACCATCCCATCAGATATAAGAATGGCAATTTCACTCTGGGATATCCTTTACGCTGGGTTTCATCAGCCAGCAGTCCCTCAGTAATGGCCCTCATTCCAGCTTGAATCCTGTATACCATGGCAGGGAGCAGGCCCAATCTTGCTCCAAACACCAAACGCACTGCGGGCCATAAGGTATTGCGATAGATACGATCCGCAGACGCGATGCCAGGCACTACCCATCGGCGTAGCCAGATAGAAAGGAAGCCAGCCAGTTGAGCTTCCCTTGACAGAGGCTTGCGATAATGCCTCATATAACTGTAGGCTTTAGTGCCTGCAGGATAACCCCCTATCTCCTCATCGAGAACATAATCTGAAGCCCCTGCGTCTTCAATGAGATCATCGACCGTGTTGGTACTAAGCATGCTCAAGAGGTTCAAAGGCTTATCTCTACTATCCACAACCTTGTCCTGCTTGGCATTTCTGGCCTGGTGGAAGAAGAGGTAGGATACCCATTTGTTGACATGGGCTAAATCAAAGGGCTCCCCGTAGAAGGTGGTGCATGAACGGTAGTGGCTCATCAGCTCTTGGTACACCGCCACTGCCCGAGAGTTTGTATCCCTCAGCTCCCTGTTTGTGGGAACGTACTCTTCATAAGGAGTGTCTCCCATTGGCAGCTTCGAGATATCTGCCATCTCATGAAGGGCCAGGCCCAACTTCCCTAGCAGAGTGGCGAAAGTCCCAGTGAGCGAGTTATACCGCTCCATCAAACCTAAGGATAAGTTGGGGTTGAGAGGTAGCCCAACACTGGTGGCACTTACAGCCGCAAATAAGCTAATACTTTCCAGCTCCACCTGAAAGTGCTTCAGGGCCTAGGCAGTTAAACTGGCCCATCGAAGATTCTGGGGGCTAAGCCATCCACTGGTGCGAGGGTTAACCTTGGGGTATACTCCTCCCTGCCCCATAAAGTCATTACAGAAAGTTGTTATTTGAATCGGCTGGATCAGTAAAGTATCTTCACTCGGGACGCTGCCCGGCAGTAATCCTCTGAAAGGCATAGCAGGGCCTGAAGGACTGCTCACAAAGGATCCTCGGTTCAATCCTTTCTTATAAAAGATCTTTCTCGGCTGGCCGTGAAGATCGGGAGTCAGAGTCCACATCATCTTTCTGGAATGAGTGGCATGAAAGAATGCTGAGATAGGGTAATATCTAGGCATCCTTGGCAGATACATGACCGTGCCCTCAGCAGAAAATATCCAATCTTCCTTCTTGGGCTTAGTCTGGGATTGTTTATCGATAACATCCCCAAATAAGAAACCTGGTTTCTTATATTCAGTGTCGTCTATATACGTCAGGGGCTCCCCACTGATCATACTCAGCAACATTCGTTCACCTTGGGACGAGATCAGAGTTCCCCTTTCTTGAGGATACTTGGTTCCAGAGATGGGGAATGTCACATGGGACAAGTCCTCCAGATAGTTGGAATTCAGCATCCCAGTAGCAGAGCCCATTACTTCAGCCAAATGAGGGATCTACAGGTCCACTACAAAAAGCAAAAAAATAAGTCAGTTTTATGTATACGCTACACTCTTGCAGTACACACCAAAACCTAACAGTTTGAGTTCTACGTCAGACTGCAAAAACTTGAGTTTTGCGCTGGAATCTATTTCTAGTGCGTAAAACTCAAGGTTGGCAGTATACGGCAAAATCTAACAGTCTGGGCTTTTACGCCAGACTGCCAAAATTTAAATTTTTATACTGGAATTTACATCTAGTGCGTAAAACTCAAAGTTTGCAGTATACGCCAAATTTTGACAGTCTGAGTTTTTACGCCAGACTGTAAAAATATGGAGTTTTTACGCTGACACATTAGGAATGTGGGCGTAATGATAAAACATCTCTGTGCATCATCTTCCTCGAAGAGGCTCTTAGCACAGAAGATGACCTTGTGCGTACACGTACAACGTGTGCGAAGGATTTTATTCCTCTCGAAGTCTTTACCTGTGATGCCCGGTGCACAGCTAGACGGTGGAGCACTTCGTTCAGAACGAGGCTCGCTCGGCCTAACAGGGGTCGCTCATGCTTGAGCAGTGGAGCGAGATAAAGAGGCAACTTTCTTTCCCTTAGAGACGGAGGCCTGTTTTGGTGCCATGGCAAAACTTAGAGTTCTCAGAGAAGAGACGAAGATGATGAGTTCTCAAAGAGACGAAAGGGTTTTGCAGAAACAGATGAAGGATTTTTCTCTCATAACCTAGGGTTATTTATAGAGTTCAGATAACTCTTCGAATCCCTAACCAAATTCGATTTTTAATATTCAGTTTTGATTTGGGACCACGTCAACCTATCATTTGAAAATAAAGGCGGACAGTCATACTGCATAACAGATCCATAGTTTTTACGCTCAGAAGCTACAAATCTACGGTTTTACGCTCAGAAGTTTTTACGCTCAAAAGCTACAAATCTACGATTTTATGCTCAAAAGTTTTTACGCTCAGAAGCTACAAATCTACAGTTTTACGCTCAGAAGATTTTACGCTAAGAAGCTACAAATCTACGATTCTATGCTCAGAAGCTACAAATGGCCAATTACAAGAGTTTACGCAGAAAATGCTCCTTTTTGGCTACAAAAAATTCTAAGTGTCTGAAACACACAGATGTCAGCATTGAAGATGACTCTTCTCCTTAGGCCATTGGAAGTTCATTCGAAGTCTAGCCAGAATCCTTTACATCTAAGTTCAAGAATGGCCTGTTCAGCGGACATTTCTTGCCCTGTTTCGAGGAATTTTCGGGAAGCCATTCTTGAAGATGATGTTCGGAATAGAAATTCTTCGCATCAGAGAAGTAACAGTTCAGAATTCTATGCGACTCCTCGTCCAAAAATAGCATGACAGTTGGATCTTCAAGACAACTTAATGCTAAAGAGCTTTTTATGTATCTTCCATTACGCGTAAAAGTCGGGATGTGACCGGATAAGCGTTTATCAGAGTCAGCGTAAAAAATTACTTAGATGTGAGTTGTCGACCCATCATTTCCAGTCGAGTAAAGGAGTATCTCCCTCTTCATCGAAGCTGCACATTATCAGAATTTCTCACAGCAAATATGGCAAATCAGCAATGTGTAAAAGAAGACAAGTCTATTAATCTTGATTATATATGATGGAAATCCATTTTACAAAGGATTTTTTATTAATATTCAAGATCATGATTACATATGATGGAAAATCCATTTTTATAAAGGATTTTTTATTAATATTCAAGATCACGATGGAAATCCATTACGCCAGGTTCTCATTTGATGGAGATCTTTTTCTTCTTCTATGGCACTTCATCGGCTTCTTCGGCCGATGAACAAGAAAATGGTGAATGGCGAGAGGATACAAAACTGGACTTGTGTAAATTATTCAAGCCCCCCTCCTTACGTCGTTGGCGGCCATGCTCAAGAATTATGTTAGGAATTCAGACCCAACATAATACTGGAAGATATAGCCAAGCTGTCCACCAGAGTCCAACTTCATGATAGGGAAAAATACAGCTAGCAAGCTGTATGGTCTAATGTGACCCTTCCTTTCTCCTGGACGAATCGCCATATGAAATTGCTGATTATCCCGAGCAAAGGAAGTTATGATATCCTTCCATGATCCATCGTTGCAAAGGATATTTGCTCGAAGATGCCTCCTTTTACGGCTCCTTACATGCTGGGAGAGCATAATCTTCTTCTTTCTCAGGTCAGCCCAATAAATCTTGGCAACCATCTATTTGGTGAAGGGATTATGGAAAAACAGGTTCATTCGCTTGCCTTTATATAGGCAGAAGAAAATATACCAAATCCCAATAACTTCTTAAATATTGCCGAAAAATCAGCCTCAAAGAACGGGTCAAATTTGACCATTTCATGCTTCATTCAAAGTATTCCAAATTACGAGAAATTTGAAAACTTTGAAGGGGGTCTTGTAGAAGCATGAAATACGCTGGGGAATTGTACGCGTGTTATACAGTCAAAACCCCCCAACATGCATGAAGTTCGCATAAAGCAGCGTTTCAAGGCTGTGTGGCATAAAACATGGCTTCAGAACTGCTCGCGTAAAACAGAGCTTCAAAGCTATTTGGCGTAAAGAAGAACTTCAGAGCTGCCCGCGTAAAGCAGCACTTTCAAGGCCGTTTTGGCGTAAAAGGTGGCTACACCTCCCTACGGCATAAAATACGTTTGTCTTTAATGCAACGCAAAGTCATACGAGGAACTCTTCGTATTCCTCGAATGAACCTGTCAGACAGAACAGTAAACCTGACAAAAGTACTGCACGACGATCGAGAGGACGACTGTGATAATGATTTTGCACATAGACCCAGACTGTCGTTTAGTGACATATCTTTGATACAAGTCATTTTTACGCATTCAAGGAATACGCTGCCTATTCTACACGGGCGGAGATGAGCTTTTACGCTCAAGATGAGATAAAATCAGACGCCACATCAAAAGCTGTCTCTCGTACAGAGCTCGAGGCATATCTCGGCATTTAATGCACGAGATTGAGGCATATATCTGCATTAAATGCACGAGATTTAGTTCTATCCTTTATGATTTTGTCATGACTGGGAGAGCTAAAACTAGGGCTAATACGCTTACATCACCATCCTGGCATTTTACGCCAATCAGGCTATTTTTAACTATAGGAGCACGCCGTATGCTATCTCCTCGAAATACGCCAACCAGGCTATTTTCAACTATAGGAGCACGCCGTATGCTATCTCCTCGAAATACGCCAACTCAGGCTATATTTGCAAAGGTACGTGATAAGGCTATTTGGCCCAGAATACGCTCAAGACCTCAATCATGAAGGATAATTGGCTATTTTCTACGCTGGTTACCTATTATACAGCTATTTGGCTTTTACGCCAACAAGACAGCTATTTGGCTTTTACGCCAACAAGACAGCTATTTGGCTTTTACGCCAATAAGACAGTTATTTGGCTTTTATGTCAACCATCTCTACGCGAGGGACAGTTACCTACGTGGCTTGCATGCCATGATCTTCGAGAGACAGTTATACGCGTTACCTCATAATAGGACACGTGTCATACGCGAATTCAGGAGATCATTCAAACGTGGGTAGCAGTTATTATAACCGCCACGTAAAAGGTGCAACTCTCTCCACAGTTTGGCTTCTACGCCGACTGGACAGTTACTGTGACTGATCTCTATAAATAGAGACCTCTGGTCACAGGAGATCAAGGGCAGAGAATCGGGTCGAGGTCAAGAAAAACAGAGATCAAGAGATTATAGAGAGAGCACAGACAGAGAGTGTTGATTGACAACTTTGGCAACGAGAATTCAATCCCTCATGCAATCTTTGAAGCTTCTTCTTCTTCTACAGCACTTCTTCGTCATCGTGTGGTCCAAGGGACAAAGTGATCGACCGCAGATCAGACTCCTATAGCAATTTTTCCCCAAAATTATTTTTTGTACTTAACATCCTCGTATAGGATTAATTGTACTTCTTTTGTTCTTGTTTATAAACAAAAAAGGGTTTCGTATAAACCTAGTTTCATTCTTTTGTTTATCATCAAACAAGCGTGAAACATATGTCGAAAATGCTGACATGTAAGGCCGATTGTAAGTCAATTAGGTTATTAAATATTTATTTTATAGTAAATTATGTTTTCAGATTTTGAAGTGACGGGTTCTAACTTGTTTGATTTTGCAGTGGTGGGTTCCAACGAATATAGGGTATGGTACGGGTCACCTTGTATTCAAAAAAGGGTATGGTTTTAGCTGAGCATCGATTTATAAATCGGGCTGTAGACGATTTGAGCTTGCGTACGTTGCATGCACATATAAATCAAGTAGTCTGTTATGTAGATTATTATTATTTTAAATATTTACATATAAACGATTGGTACTTAATAGATTTGCACCCATACAAATGGCTGGCTTGCTATCTGCGAACCTACACTGAGGCGAGAGAGAAAAGCTTCTGCATCAAATCGTCCACAAAGTAAAGAGAGTTGTTACACTCCTAACCCTCCATCGTCACCTGCAGAAAATAATTTTTTATTTAGATTGTCTTCTAGGACCTCTCTGTACTTTCTTTTCGTTTGTTAATTAAATCAAGTTCTTTCTTAAAGACTTTCGAATTTAATTTCAAACAAGATGGCGACTCTACTAGGGACCTCCTTCTTCTATGATAAGAAGTTGGTGATGAAGTCCGATGCGACCAAGCTTGGCTTAATATAAAAGATGATGGTAATTTGCTTCGACCAACAAGCATTCGAGAAAATGCTCTCGGAAGGAAGTACTAGTTCTTCGCCAAGGATAGCCAAGCCCAAGAAGCCATGAAGGACGTGGGTAGCAAAGGCCGTTGTGTCTCGTCCAACTACAGAGCAGACGCTTCTTGCCTCTTACTCTATTGCTGATGATGGTCGTCAAGCAAACTCCCAGGACGTCCACGTCTATGCGGCAACCCCGTATGACACAAAAATTACTCAACACCCAGACTCTGGCAGAGGAAAGCACTACGATGCCAAACGTTCTAGTGCTGAGACAGGTTCTATACGGCCAAAAAGGAGGTTGTATAAGACTGACCATGTGGAACCATCTTACAGCCGCAGGTAGAAGGCCGCATGCGGCCCTGGCAGCAATAGAACTTTTGTTTTTGATCGTATCTCATGCGGCACAGATCCTATGCGGCTCGTCGAGAATGGCGAAAGCCCAAACTTAGACTCTTTATACTACTCGCCCGCAAGTGCTAATTCAAAGAAGCCTGGGGCAGGGCGAGCTCATCAGGCTCAAGCAACTGTCCAATTAACAGACCATCAACAGACACCATTAACCGTTACACGAGCCCCTGATGGAAAGCTATATAAGAACGCCTCGTGCGTCCAGCCAGTAGCGGCAAACGGAAAGCATCGGTCTCAAAAGTCTTCCCCTGATGATCCGAGAAAAGTTTTTGTACGAACCCCGGATCAGGAAGCTAATACAACACCTATGCACCCGTGTGCTCGGTCCTTCCGGGCCCACAAAAATGGTACAAAGGTGGAACAACCCTTGTTTGATTTGCGTAATGTGATCGGACCTGCATAAGGTATTTTCTAGAGCACCTGCTCAAAGAAGAAGCTCCCAGCCGCTAGGGGTAGTTCTTCCTCATAACTACTGGGGGTTGCGCAAGCTGGGGGCTATAATCCCCCAAACCTATAGAATAATTCGATATTCTGAGGAGCTAGCAATTCTCAAGGTACAGACACTGGGGGTAGCCACCCTCACCAAGGAGACACAACCTCCTACACTGGGGGTAGTGTTCCATCATAGTTCGAGCAGAGTATAGCACTACTAGCTCTCCCCGATGACTATTCATCGTAAGAGTCTGAGGCAAAAAGTTCTACATCAACCGTCCATTCATACTCGCCTCATGAAAGAACGACACATATGACAGAGGATGACCTCAAAGGCCCCAGTGACCGACAGCGCCTTGAGACCCTCGAAGCCATGATGCACACTATGAGCGAGTCAATGCAAGCCTTGACCCAAGCAGTGGTAGATATC
The DNA here is from genome assembly GCA_036927795.1 of Iris macrosiphon. Classification (NCBI taxonomy): domain Eukaryota; kingdom Viridiplantae; phylum Streptophyta; class Magnoliopsida; order Asparagales; family Iridaceae; genus Iris; species Iris macrosiphon. The sequence continues at coordinate 114,973,670 of JAYESA010000008.1, read as the reverse complement.
AAAGTGACTATAGCCTCCCAACCACCAAGGGCCTCAGGATAAGATATTGGAACTAATGCAGATTCAAATATAACTACTTCCCCTGTTGGCGGCCGTCATGCTCTACCAGGGTCGTATGCCCCTCCCGCAACAGATAAAGCTAGGGAAGCGATGAGGGAAGTTCGAGAACTCCGAGCCCGCATAGATTCCACGAGAAATCAGGAATCACTCTGCGATCTCGGAGTGCGGCATCCATATTCGTTGAAATAGAGGGAAGTACTATATCCTCCCAAGTACAAACCCTTCAATATTGACACATTTGACGGAAAGTCATCCCCCCGCGTGTATATGAGCTACTTTGAAACTACGATGGGGCACCTACCCCGCAATGATGCTATCCTCACTAGGCTCTTCGTCGGGGCATTATCCGGGTAGCCTTCGACTGGTTTTGTAGCCTCCAAGATAACTGTATCTCATTATTCGACGACCTCAAGAGTCTTTTTCTTCACAGATCCTATGAGGCAGAAGTGACATGACTATGTCCTCCCTGGTGGACGTTGCCCATGGAGAAAATGAACTAGCACAAAATTATATCGAGCGGTTCCGACAAGCTGCGCTGAGGCTGCCTCCTGGCAATCCTGAGATGACGCAGATGGAGATGTGCCGGAGAGATATACTTCTGACAGTCAACCTCTGGATGGGTGATAGCCAGCTTAAAGATTGGACGACATTCATTATAAATGTTATCGACGCCGAGAAGAAGTTCAAGGATGCCAGAATCTTGGCCATACAGATCCTTATTGCCGATGATAGGGGGAGACGTCCCAACAACAACAACGACGACAAAAACAGCCATGACGGAAAAGGAAAACATGCTATGGTCGCCAACATAACCAAGAGGCCTGAGCAAAAATAGGCGGAAGCTCCAAAACCAAAGGAGAGTTACTCTTTCGATAATGAGGATATCATGCCCATCTTTTATAGTGCCCCGCTCGGCGTTGGCACTATGTACAAGAGATATCAGTTTGCTGACTTGAGTGGAAGTCTTCTCAGAGAGTTCTCGATTAAAACACAAGACGATTGATCTAAGTGAGTGGGTAGAACTTCATTCTCTGATTCTTGTACGCCTTAATAATGAATCTGAGTTTTTAAATGCTTGTTCTAAGAAGATAGTTTCATAAGAAGAATGATAGAACCTGACTCTGCATGCTTAATAAGAGAACTCGTATAGCTTGTCATTGAAATGAATCTGCTTGCCTAACTAGAGAACTTGAATGCTTGTCAATAGAAGAACCCTTGCTATGCTAATAAGAAAGAGTAAGAGATTTTTAGAGATCTTGAATGCTTGTTTAAAAGAGAGATAACCATTGCCTTGCTAAGAAGAGATAGAATGTTGCATGCTATAGTTACACGGACACCGCTGTCGAATGAATCGTTGCCATGATAATAAACAAGAGTAAAAGAGAATATTCATATATTTCCATCATATGGTAAAGAAAGAAAGAAAGAGTATAACTACATGCTTAGTTATAAAGAGATAGAGAACTGTCTCCATGCTTGCTTGCTTAAATAGAGATTGTTATATATTTCTATAAAAGTTATTGAAATGCTAGAACGATATCAGAGAGATGACAGCCAGTCTACATAAGAGAGAGATATGGTGACCTGTCCGCACAGAGACATAGACAAAGACAGGGACAAAGACAGAGAGAGAAAAGATTGACTAGATGCTTGTTATTGAACTGCTACATCCATATAGAGTTTATCTGATAGAGTTGCATTCATGAATTGGTCTTAGATAACTTGTGCACAAGGATCATCCCACAAACGATTTTCACGGGCACTGGGGATCGTTCACCCTGGGGGATCAGAGGAATATCCTGAGGCAAAGGAGTCCTCGCGACCAGGGGGTATTCATGTCTATTAGATAACTAGTTCACGAGTCAAAGCAGCTAAGTATATGAGCGAGTAAAATTTAGTGCAGTGCTGGGCCGTGATAACACCGCTTCTAATCTTGAAAAAGTAGACTCATGGACCATCATATAGTTAGGTCGCATGCTAGGATTCAGCCTTCTTGCATACCTAATTATTTAATGCAGAGACGAGTAGAGAAAAGAAAACCATATACATATATGTTTATGCAAATTGTTGCTAACTTGTATGTCTAATGCAGGGATAGCCGCTCAACAAAAAGGGTAAGAATCACTAAATAAGTGATATTCATGCTATCAAATATGCTCTCGTATATTGAATCCTTTCATAGAGAAGTCTTATATTTTGTATATGCTTCTATCTCATTCATACGATAAGATGTTAATTGATAATAAGAGAAAGATAGAGATGCTAAGAGAGAGATGCTAAGAAGATAGTCCACTAGATGCTTGTTAAAGTCTTTAAAGAAATGAATATGACTCACGAGACACGCTGCACACAAGAGATAATAAATGAATCTGTTTATCGTATATGAACTGCTTGTCTTGCCTACTTGCCTTTATATCGAACATGAACTCTGTTTTCAAAGATATTTCCAAAAAGAAGTAATATGACTATGTTCTTGTACTGCATGAAACGAACATAGGTAAAACTAGAGAGATTACTAGTAAAAAAATATTTTGCTACATGCTTACTTAGTATTGGTTTTAGGAAATGTTGCTTTTATTCGTTGATTTTAGACTCACGAGTACTTTCTCAAAAGTGCTAACCCACCAACAGTTTGCTTGTTCGTAGGTGCTGGATCGTCCGAGGAGGCGATAGTCGTGTCTCATCCCCTAGACCCAAAAATCTAGAGTCGATGCCTTGAGCCGTATCGAGATTGCTTTGAGGTGCTTTTGTATAGAGGGACATAATGTGTGGAATGATGTCATTATAATCGATAGAAAGAGAGCTTGAGTGAACTGTAATCTCGTCCAAGCGTTGCTTGTAACACATCTTGATTATCAATAAAGAGCTTATTTTTTATATGCCATTGTGTTCTTTACTTTTCTGCAATATTGTGCCGCTGCTCCCATCTTGAATAGCTTACTTGCCCTTGTTCAAAGCTTTGGCCTTGTGCAAGCGCAACTTAGGTTTGTACGATATCACGTCCCACGCGAGGACGAATCGGTCCCGCAAGGACCCAAGCGAGGATGAACGACACCCTGCGGGACCAGGGCGTAACATAATGGTATCAAAGCTACTCGATTCTTTGCCCATTTTGTTGCCTTCGACTCAAAGATATCCTAGATGTTGTGCTGCAATGAACGTTCCATACAATAAGTCCATAGATATTCTCAAAGTTGCTAGAAAAAGTTTTCTGGATTTGATTTATCGCTTGAGAGTTATGGCTTTTGATTTCTGTTTGCTTGAGTGATCATTTTTTATTGCTAGAGTTTTTGATTGGGGATGGTAAGGGATGAGGACTATCGCTGCTCTGGATATCAAAAGTTTTCCCTTGAGTTTCGAGGATGAAACTCTTTCTTGGTGGATAAGTATGTAGTGTCCCGCTCCACGTGGGCACTATGTACAAGAGATATCAGTTTGCTGACTTGAGTGGAAGTCTTCTCGGAGAGTTCCCGATTGAAACACAAGATAATTGATCTAAGTGAGTGGAAAAAACTTCATTCTCTGATTCTTGCACGCCTTAGTAATGAATCTGAGTTTTTGAATTCTTGTTCTAAGAAGATAGTTTCATAAGTAGAATGATAGAACCTGACTCTGCATGCTTTATAAGAGAACTCGTATAGCTTGTCATTGAAACGAATCTGCTTGCCTAACTAGAGAACTTGAATGCTTGTTAATAGAAGAACCATTACTATGCTAATAAGAAAGAGTAAGAAATTTTTAGAGAACTTGAATGCTTGTCTAAAAGAGATATAACCATTGACATACAAAGAAGAGATATAATGTTGCATGATATAGTTACACGGACACCGCTATCGAACGAACCATTGCTATGCTAATAAACAAGAGTAAAAGAGAATGTTCATATATTTACATCGTATGGTAAAGAAAGAAAGAGTATAACTGCATGCTTGGTTAAAAAGAGATAGAGAAGCGTTTCCATGCTTGCTTGCTTAAATAGAGATTTTTATATATTTCCATAGAAGTTATTGAAATGTTTGAACGTTATCAGAGAGATGGTGGCCAGTCTACATAAGAGATAGATATGGCGGCCTGTCCGCACAGAGACATAGACAGAGACAAGGACAGAGATAGAGAGAGAAGAGAATGACTAGATGCTTGTTATTAAACTGCTGCATCCATATAGAGTTTATCTGATAGAGTTGCATTCATGCATTAGTTTTAGACAACTTGTTCACAAGGATCATCCCACGAACAATTTTTTGGGATACTGGGGATCGTTCGCCCTAGGGGGGTTAGAGGAATACCCTGAGGCAAAGAAGTCCTCGCGATCAGAGGGTATTCATGTCTATTAGATAGCTAGTTTATGAGTCAAATCAGCTAAGTATATGAGTGAGTATATTTTAGTACAGTGCTGGCCCGTTAAAACACCGCTTCTAATCTTGAGGAAGTAGACTCATGGACCATCATATAGTTAGGTCACATGCTAGGATTCAGCCTTCTTGTATACCTAACTGTTTGATGCAGAGACGGACAGAGAAAAGCGAACCTTATACATATATATTTATGCAAATTATTGCTAACTTGTATGTCTGCTGTAGGGATAACCGCTCGACAAAAAGGTTAATAATTACTGAATAAGTGATATTCATGCTATCAAATATGCTCTCGTATATTGAATGATTTCATAAAGAAGTCTTGCTTTTCGTATATGCTTCTATCTCATTCACACGATAAGATGTTAATTGATAATAAGAGAAAGATAGAGATGCTAAGAAGATAGTCCACTAGATACTTGCTAAAGTTTGTAAAGAAATGAATATGACTCATGAGACACGATGCAAATAAGAGATAGTAAACGAATCTGCTTATCGTATATGAACTGCTTATCTTGCCTGCTTGCCTTTATATCGAACATGAACTCTGTTTTCAAAGATGTTTCCAAAAAGAAGTAATATGACTCTGTTCTTGCACAGGAGATAGCATACGGCGTGCTCCAATAGTTGAAAATAGCCTGGTTGGCGTATTTCGAGGAGATAGCATACGGCGTGCTCCTATAGTTGAAAATAGCCTGGTTGGCATAAAATACCAGGATGGTGATGTGAGCGTATTAGCCCTAGTTTTAGCTCTCCCAGTCATTAAAAATAGAACATAATCTCGTGCATTAAATATAGAGATCTGCCCCCATCTCGTGCATTAACTGCAGAGATATGCCTCGAGTTTTGTACGAAGAACAGCTTTTGACGTGGCGTCTGATTTTGTCTCATCTTGAGCGTAAAAACTCATCTCTGCCTGTGTAGAATATGCAGCATATTCCTTGAATGCATAAAAATGACTTGTATCAAGGATATGTCACTAAACGACAGTTTGGGCCTCTGTGCAGAATCATCATTACAGCCATCCTCTCGATCATCGTGCAGTACTCTTTGTCAGGAGTCAGGTTCACTATTTTGTCTGACAAGTTCATTCGAGGAATTCGAAGAGTTTCTCGTACAACTTCACGCTGCATTAAAAGTAAATGTATTTTACGCCGGAGGGAGGTGTAGCAACCTTTTTACGCCAAAACGGCCTTTGAATGCTGCTTTACGCGGACTGTCCTGGGGCTCTATTTTACGCTAAATAGCGTTGAAGCTCTGTTGTACGCCAATAGCTCTGAAGTCATATTTTATGCCACATAGCGCTGAAGCTCTATTTTACGCGGGCTTCATGCATGTTGGGGGTTTTTACGCGTACAATTTCCCAGCGTATTTTCATGCTTCTACAAGACCTCCTTCAAAGTTTTCAAATTCCTCGTAATTTGAAATACTTTGAATGAAGCATGAAACAGTCAAATTTGACTCGTTCTGCAAGGCTGATTTTTCGGAGATATTTAGGAAATTGTTGGGATTTGGTATGTTCTCTTCTGCCTATATAAAAGTAAGCGAGAGAACCTGTTTTTCCACACTTCCTTCACCAAAAAGATGGTTGCCGAGATTCATCAGGCTGACCTGAGGAAGAAGAAGATTATGCTCTTCCAGCATGTAAGGAGCCGTAAAATGAGGCATCTTCGAGCAAATGTCCTCTGCAATGATGGATCATGGAAGGATATCATAGCTTCCTTTGCTCAGGATAATCAACAATTTTATATAGCGATTCGTCCAAGAGAGAGGAAGGGTCTCATCGGACCACACAACTTGCTAGCTGTGTTTTCCCCTATTATGAAGCTGGACGTAGGTAGGCAGTTTGGCCCTGTCTTTCAGTATTGTGTTGGGTCTGAATCCTTAACACAATTCTAGGGCGCGGCCACCATGGCGTATGGAGGGTGGCTTGAATAATTTACACAAGCTTAGTTCTGTATCCTCCCGCCATTAATCATTTTCTTGTTCATCGGCCGAAGAAGCCGATGAAGTGCCGTAGAAGAAGAAAAAGATCTCCATTAAATGAGAACCTGGCGCAATGGATTCCCATCGTGATCTTTAATGAAAAATCCTTTATAAAAATGAATTTTCCATCATTTGTAATCATGATCTTGAATATTAATAAAATTTTTTTGTAAAAATGGATTTCCATCATATGTAATCATGATTAATAGACTTGTCTTCTTTTACGCATTGCTGATTTACCATATTTGCTGTGAGGAAGTCTGATAATGTGCTGCTTCGACACGTTTGAGAAATTTTATGCTGACTCTGATAAACGCTTATCCGGTCACGTTCTGACTTTTACGCGTAACGGAAGATGCGTAAAAAAAGTTCTTTAGCTTTAAGTTGTCTTGAAGATCCAACTGTCATGCTATTTTTGGATTAGGAGTCGCATTGAATTCTGAACTGTCACTTCTCTGATACGAAGAATTTCTGTTCAGAACATCATCTTCAAGAATGGCTTCCCGAAAATTCCTCGAAATAGGGCAAGAAATGTCTGCTGAAAAGGCCATACTTGAACTTAGATGTAAAGGATTCTGGCTAGACTTCGAATGAACTTCCAATGGCCCAACAAGAAGAGTCATCTTCAATGCTGACATCTGTGTGTTTCGGACACTTGGAATGTTTTGTAGCCAAAAGGAGTATTTTTTGCGTAAACCCTTGTAATTGGCCTTCTCGAGTATAAGATCCAAATTGTCAAGATATACGCGTACTCTGTCCTGCGTGACTTTAAGATATGCGAAAAGTCATAGATCCGTAGCATCTGTTAGTTTCTGAGCATAAAATCATAGATATGTAGCTTCTGTGCGTAAAACCGTAGATTTGTAGCTTCTGAGCGATAAAGCTTCTGAGCGTAAAACCATAGATTTGTAGCCTCTGAGCATAAAATCATAGATCTATAGCTTCTGTACGTAAAACCATAGATTTGTAGCTTCTGAGCGTAAAAGCTTCTGAGCGTAAAACCATAGATTTGTAGCCTCTGAGCGTAAAATCATAGATCTGTTACGCAGTATGATTGTCCGTCTTTTTTTTTCAAATAATAGGCTGACGTGGTCCCAAATCATAACCGAATATTAAAAATTGGATTTGGTTAGGGATTCAAAGAGTTATCTGAACTCTATAAATAGCCCAAGGTCTTTAGAGAGAAAAACCCTTCATCTGTCTTTGCAAAACCCTTCGTCTCTTTGAGAACTCTTCGTCTTCGTCTCTTTTCTGTGAACTTTGAGTTTCGCCATGGCACCGAAATAGGCTTCCACTACTAAGGGAAAGAAAGCTGCTTCCTCATCTCGCTCCTCTGCTCAAGCACGAGCAACCCCCATTAGGCTGAGCGAGCCCCGATCTGAACGAAGTGCTCCACCGTCGAGCTGCGCTCCGGGCATCATAGGTAAAGACTTCGAGAGGAAAAAAAACCCTTCGCACACGTTGTACGTGTACGCACAAGGTCATCTTCTATGCTAAGAGCCTCTTCGAGGAAGATGATACACAAAGATGTTTTATCATTACGCCCACATTCCTAATGTGTCAGCGTAAAAACTCCATATTTTTGCAGTCTGGCATAAAAATTCAGACTATCAAAATTTGACGTATACTGCAAACTTTGGGTTTTACGCGCTAGACGTAAATTTCAGCATAAAAACTCAGATTTTGGCAGTCTGGCGTAAAAGCTCAGACTGTTAGATTTTGGCATATACTACCAACCTTGAGTTTTATGCACTAAAGAATATAGATTCCAGCGTAAGAATCAAGTTTTTGCAGTCTGGCGTAAAAGCTCAGACTATTAGTCTTTGGCGTATATTGCAAGAGTGTAACGTCTAGCGTAAAATTGACTTATTTTCTTGCATTTTGCAGTGGACCTGCAGATCCCCCCTTAGGCTGAAGTGATGGGCTCTGCTGCTGGGATGCTGAATTCCAACTATCTGGAGGACTTGTCCCATGTGACATTCCCCATCTCTGGAATCGAGTATCCTCAAGAAAGGGGAACTATAATCTCGTTCCAAGGAGAACGAATGCTGCTGAGTATGATCAGTGGGGAGCCCCTGACGTATATAGACGGCACTGAATATAAGAAACCAGGTTTCTTATTTGGGGACGTTATCGATAAAAATTTCCAGACTAAGCCCAAGAAGGAAGATTGGGTATTTTCTGCTAAGGGCACGGTTATGTATCTGCCAAGGATGCCTAGAGATTACCCTATCTTCGCATTCTTTCATGCCACTCATCCCCGAAAGATGATGTGGACTCTGACTCCCGATCTTCACGGCCAGCCGGAGAAGATCTTTTATAAGAAAGGATTGAACCGAGGAGCCTTTGTGAGCAGTCCTTCATGCCCTGTTATGCCTTTCAGAGGATTACTGCCGGGCAGCGTCCCGAGTCAAGATACTTCACTGATCCAACCGATTCAAATAACGACTTTTTGTAATAACTTTATGGGGCAGAGAGGAGTATATCCCAAGGTTAACCCTCGCACCAGTGGGTGGCTTAGCCCCGGGAATCTTCGATGGGCCAGTTTAACTGCCTGGGCCCTGAAGCACTTTCAGACGGAGCTGGAAAGCATTGGCTTGTTCGCGGCTGTGAGTGCCACCAGTGTTGGGCTACCTCTCAACCCCAACTTGTTTTTAGCTTTGATGGATCGGTATAATTCGCTCACTGGGACTTTTGCCACTCTGTTAGGGGAGTTGGGCCTGGCCCTTCATGAGATGGCAGACATCTCGAAGCTGCCAATGGGAGACACTCCTTATGAAGAGTACGTTCCCACAAACAGGGCGCTGAGGAATACAAACCCTCGGGCAGTGGCGGTGTACCAAGAGCTGATGAGCCACTATCTTGCATGCACCACCTTCTACAAAGAGCCCTCTGATCTGGCCCATATCAACAAATAGCTATCCTACCTTTTCTTCCATCAGGCTAGAAATGCCAAGCAGGACAATGTTGTAGATAGCAGAGATAAGCCTTTGAACCTCCTGAGCATGCTTAGTGCCAACACGGTCGATGATCTCATTGAAGACGCAGGGGCTTCAGATTATGTTCTCGATAAGGAGATATGGGGTTATCCTGCAGGCACTAAAGCCTACAGTTATATGAGGCATTGTCGTAAGCCTCTGTCAAGGGAAGCTCAAATGACTGGCTTTCTCTCCATCTGGCTACGCCGATGGGTAGTGCCTGGCATCGCGTCTGCGGATCACATCCATCGCAACACCTTATGGCCCGCGGTGCATTTGGTATTTGGAGCAGGATTGGGCCTGCTCCCTGCCATGGTATGCAGGATTCAAGCTGGCCTGAGGGCCATTACTGAGGGACTGCTGGCTGATAAAACCCAGAGTGAAGGATATCCCAGAGTGGAATTGCCATTCTTATATCTTATGGGATGGTTAATCCTTCACAACACCAAAGTGATGTCTCCCGGATCGACCAGTGGTTCGGGCAGCAACTTCCTGTTAAATTACATGAATTCTTCTTGGAATGTGACTAGCGTCATAGATTGTTGGCTAGCACTAAACTTTGCCCATAGCTGGAAATTATTCTACATCGTCCCCCCTGTACATATCAATCAACAGGGGATGAAACTTAAGGATGCGGGTCAGGGGAAGACTATTCTTTCTCCTGAAGCCTTTTACTGGTTGGTCTGCATTAGACCTTCCTACCTGCTGTACAGAAGTGATGACCATTGTTACTTGGAGCCTTATCTGCCTAGCCGGTTCGCTAGACAATTTGGGTACGACCAGTTGCACGTGGGGAATCCTATCACCAGTTTTAAGGTCAAAGGTGGACTTATCGACGGAGCCAGAGGATGGCGGTACTTTGTCATGGGTTGTACCGGAGCAACCTTTGCTGTGCCCGTGACTTCTCTCTCCATGGAGTTGCGCATTCTCCATTCGTACGTGCAGTTTTATGCATCCATCAATACCTTCCATCGTGATTTTGATGTACATGGAAGTTTCAGGATGCCCTCCCATAGGTCCACTGGAAGGGAGGAGATGTCGTCTGTTTCCTCGGATGAAGATGATGAAACCACCGGTGCAGACGACTATTTGCTGATTGTACCGAGAGGCATAATAGCTCCGCCAGCAGAGCCTCTCATAATCTCAAATAAACGAAAGGCTTCCACTCTGAAAGAGCCTTCCCCCCGCATGAAGATGTAGACTGTCAGAGGCCCTAAAAGGACTTCCACCAAGGGGACCTCTAGGAGTAAGCCTATTGTTTCCCCTGTTGGGGATGATTCTTTGATCAGGGGTCCTTCGCCTTTTAGAGAGGGAACCTCCACAGTTCCAGCTGACAGTGCTGGAGATTCTTTTCTCGCGATTGCTGCTGCTACCACCGTTACTGGTAGTGCTACGAGATCGCCTTCGAGGCCGAGCATATTAAGAATCAATATACCTTTATCTAGACAAATAATGGGCCTAGCCCCTCCTTCGTCTGTAAGTATCTCAAGTGAGATTCCACCCGATGAACCTCCAGTGGATCTGGGTGACGACTGGGATGACTACCCTCAAACGTCAGTTGGTGCACCCTCTTCTCCAGGTATGACAGCTTGTTTAGCATTATTAAGAAATAATTTAGCTATACAGGCTGCAGGCGCAACATACATACCATCGGCCATGGATAAATATTGTCTCCACATTTTTTTCAGGAAAATTAACATCAAATTGATATTAACTTTCTCTTGTCTTATTTTAGGCGAAGTATCTCGGGGGAGGGCGGAGTTGACACTACTTCTGACTTTGTTGCGGATCCAGCTGATGAAACGGCTGTAAACCCCCAGATTTTGCAAGAGTTTTAAATTAGGATTTTTCACAATTTTCTGGAATTTTCGGAGATTTTTCTGTAATTAAAATCAGGGTTTTAATTATTAAATAATTTTTTATTGTTAATAAATGATATTAAAATATTAAGAAAATAATATTTTTGGGTGTAAAATAGAAAACTGGACTTAGGGTAATTTTTTTGGAATTTATTGGGCCCCGGACCTATTTTAAAACACCTAAATCTATTTATTAATTTTATTTATTTATTAATTATTTACTATTTTTATTATTATTTTATTCGGCCCACTGGACCCGGCCCACCGGGCCCAGCCCCAAACACGGCCCAACCCTGGCCTGACGGGTCGGGCGGGTCGGCCAGACCCGCACCCGACCCGCACCCGACCGGGAGCCCCATCCCCTCCCCACGTCGATCCGATCCCGAGTCCTCCGGCGGAGCCGCCGCGTTCTCCGGCCACCATGCCGCTCCGCCTACTTCGCTCCACCACCCGACCCCCGCACCGGCCGCCACGACCTCGGCCCCCAGCCCCTCACCTCCGCCTTGCCCGGCCCGCCACCGCCTATATAATTCCCCCCATTCCCTCTCCGGTCTCCCCTCCACCGTGCCACCCACCGCCGTCGCCCTCGCCACCGACCACTACGCCTCCACCCGGACTCGCCACCTCCGGCGCCGCCACCCTGCCCAACCCTCTCCCCCGGCCATCTCCTCCTTCCTCCCTCCCCTTCTTCCCCATCGACGGCAGCCGCAGCACCGAGGAACAGCGACAGCAGCTCCGGCAGACCCCCTCCGCCGACGAGTCCCCAGCCGCCTCGCCGTGCCCCCGCGCTGCCCCCGGCCCCCTCCTCCTCAGTCCGGCCGCCCTCCGTCGGAGTCCGGCGAGAAAACACTAGCCCTAATTCTTCCCCTGTGTCGGCGTGTCGGACACGACACGGACACAGTAAATCCCGGTTTTCGGACCCTGTTCAGGTGCGTGTAACTTTCTCCTCGCTGCCCCGTTTTCAATTCCGTAAATTGTGTTGAGAAGCCTGTATGACCCTCTCGGTGCCCGGACAAACCGCTCGGGGCATCGCGTCCTGTGGTGATCGCACACCGCGATCCAAAAACAGGAAAAACATCGACCCGATTCACCCCGGAACTGGGTACGCCCCACCAAACGGGACGACTTGGTCGCGCTCGGCCTTCACAGATACGTGCGCAGCGTTGATACGGACGTGTGGGATTTTGCGGAAGTTGATTCGGGTGTGCGTGCACACCGGAGTCAACGCATATCCGCGAACACCGTCCCGTATCCGCCTTTTCTGAATCAAGCCCTAACGTCCTGTACACACGTCAGATCGAAACGAAACTTACGCCATCGGACTCGTAGTAATACGCTGGTCCTGTGACCCAAGTTTGGTTCGATTCTGAGAACGTTGACGAAATCGCGTGTCGTGGGCCCCACAGGCCCGCTCGACGGACGATTTTGTGATCTGCTCATCAAAATCCAATTCTGGAAGTTCCGTTGGGTTCGTATCATCGTTCCTGACCTGTTGACACTAAGTCTGGTGAATTTGGACATCTTTGACCCTGATACATTTTTCGGTGCAAAGCGGGCCCACATGCGGACCCCGTTTTGACCCGAAACTGCCGTTTCTGCCCTTGTCTCCAAATTGGACTCAAGGACAGGCATTTCTAGCTATTTGATATCTTATGAGCATGATGGTAATGTTTATTTCAGCATCTGGACTCATTTCTGGAAATTTCCCCGAGACACAACTGTAATTGGATCCAAATATCAGGCAAGTACCTGCACTTCAAGTTTAATCTTTATATTGTGATAATTAATTCCTTGATCTACTAGTAACATTGATGATTGCACGTAGTGTTAGAATATTAGATTTTATGTCTTGCTTGTCGGGTGGGAGAATACTTGGAGGCATGTGGTTTACCCTTCCCCCTGTCATGTCTGATAGCTTTTGGTACGCGACTGTACCATCAGCCTGATACTCGATTATTCATGTCTGATAGCCGTCTATGACGGCCTGATTAGCCTTATAATCCCCTACATGCCAACTATGTATTCTAAATACACAAGTTCACACACACAATAGTTCTTGTCTTGTTGCAGTTCCTGTTGTCTTGTTACAGTTACATTTCCTTGTCTCACTATATTCCTGTTTTACTCATGTCCCTGGTTTATAGCAATTAATTCTGTTTTACTTATAGTCCTAATTTATAGCATTTAATTCTCAGTTAATTTTTACTACTTATTATGCATATTCTGATCATGATACTTAGTCAGTCTTTTTACTACTTGTCATAAATATTTAGTTTAATCTTGTTGTGTATTGGTACTTTGCTCCTTTCCTGACTGGATCCGTTGACATATTAGGCGATGATGAGAACTTTGCCCCCACCTATTATGGCCCCTATGAGGGAACAGATGACACATTTGAGGAGCCGGTTTCCACCTAGGAGACTACTTCTGCGGAGTAGTTAGCAGTAGTTATTTATTTTTCCCTTTCATCTTAGTAATCGGGTTTGTCCCCAATTTAACTTCTGGTTATATAATAAAACTCTGGATCTGTTGTCACATTTTGATTATGAAATCTTAGCATTCCTTTTCCTGTTATTTTTCTTGCCTATTTAATTATTATGAATGAGCTAGATTTTATTTAACTGTGGATATGACCTAGACAGCGTACTACCGCCGACACTGCAGCGTAGGCTGGACGTACCCACGTACTCATGCCCGAATATCTGGGTACGGGTCGTGACACATTTTTATGGTGGCCCATGCAGGTCCACGACTAAATTGTTCGGTTTCAACTTAGGGACCGAACATGCCTGCAATAAGATTGAGGATTTTAGGAAAAGCTCATTCACAGAATAGGATCCTTTATTTCAAATCTTGCTATCATTCCTAGTCAATTTTCCTATCGTCCTTGATTTCCAAGTAATCTATTCTAATCTTTCTATCCCTTAATCTTTCAGAATGGTTCAGACAAGGAATACAGTAGGAGGCACATCAGAACCCGTCGAGCAGACTGTGCCTAAAACTCTTGCGCTCCCTCCGCCTCTAACTATTCCGACAGTTACTCTGGATGGGGCACAGCTACTCGGAGTGTTCTAGGGACTTGTAGAATCCCAGAAGGAACAAACTACCCTGCTACAAACTAGTCTTTCGAACGCTCTTCGGTCCCAGGAGTCACCACACAAGAGGCCAGGAAGCGCCAAGGACTTCAAGAACCTTAAACCCCTGGAATTCTATGGGACTGAAGGTATTCTCTATGCCGATGAATGGATAGAGAATGTGGAGCGACTCCTGAAGACTGCTCGGGTCCCTGATGATCTTAAAGTAGAATCTGCAAGCCTGCAACTATTTGACATAGCTCGGACCTGGTTTAGAGATGAGCCTCAGTTATCTGCTCCTGAACTAACTTGGGAGGATTTTAAGAGGCTGTTCAAGGAGAAGTTCTATCCCAAAGTGTCTCGGGAAGCTCTCGAAAGTCAATTCGAGAAGCTAGAACAAGGAAATCTTTCTGTTGATGAGTACACTGCTGAATTTAGCAGACTGAGCCACTTTGCAGAATATATGGTTCGTACCCCTGAGGATAGAGCCCGTAGATTCAAGAAGGGGTTGTCTCCTGATATTCGCCTTACTGTCACCACTAGCCGAGCTCGTACATACGAGAAAATCTTGAGCGTGGCACAAGGTGTTGAAAGAGACATGGGACATAGATTAAAGCGGGAAAGAGATACTGGAAGTATGGGACCCCACAAACGCCCATTCCAACAACAACCACAGCAGAGGGCCCCGCAGCAAACCCAGCGTCCTCTCCCTTGAGCCACAGTGCCCCAACACCAGACTCAAGGACAGAACCAACAAGCTCTCACTTGTGGCTTTTGTCATAAACAAGGTCATATTTGGCGAGTTTGTAGAAAGAGGATAGGTGCCTGTCTATATTGTGGATCAACAGCACATCAAGTGAGGGACTGTCCTGCTACTCAAGAACGCGGACAAGCTTACGTGATGACCGTGGAGAACGCGCAGACTCTTGGAGCAGCTAATGCACGTAAGTGATTCGTAGATACCTTTTCTAGTATTGTTTAGCTCGTGCCTATTGGTTCGTGACCTCAGCCCCAACCTAGTAATTTTGAACTTGCTAAAAACCTGGTATGCTTTTAAATTTGATAACTATAGAGATTGTAGAGTCTTTTGCTATTATGTGTTATTTTGTGAACTTAAATATTTGTACCTCCTTTTATCATCATCTAGCGCACTTAATTTTGCTGTACTTGACTTACGCTGCTATTTTATAGCCTAGTTTTGCAAGCCTACTCTTTATCAGGCTTGTTCATGACACATGTGTTATTGAGGCCTGATCAACCCCACTAATACAAGTGTCTATTCAGAATCAATGTATTACGGTCTGATCAACCTTAGTGCATTTTGATTCGCACTTCGCACGACTACTTTACGTGGATTGAGATATATAGTTGACTAGTATACTTGCCCCTAAATATGTCTGAGCATATCGTATCAGTTATATAACTGTACTAATACGAGCATGCGAATAAATTATTACCAGAATAGAATTTTAATCCATAACCGCTTGACAATTCCCATTAGAATTTTTTAAACGCCTTGATTCCTATACCTCTGTTCTATCACCTCGCCCTTGAACCCTTTATTATTGATCCTCGTCTTCCCTTATTTCGGAAAGACAAAATCTTATGCTTGGTATAAGTTTGATATATAGATAGTACTAGATATACCCCACAGACTGGTCGCATTGATGATAACCCTTTATATATGATTAAGGGAATACCATAGGTGATGTGTTGGTGTTAAAAACTTAAAGATTCAATACCATGATTAAATAAGTTGGGACATAGCTTTACTAGTTGTATTAGCCTTAGAGGATAGATGGGTAAATTCTAAGTTGGGTAGCGACCGCAATGCTCACTTGAGAGGAATCCTTTAGACTGTAATCAAGTAGGATGGGATAGAGGAAACCCTACCATATTTTAAATTTCGAGGATGAAATTTTTATAAATTGGGTAGATTGTAAACCCCCAGATTTTGCAAGAATTTTAAATTGGGATTTTTCACAATTTTCTGGAATTTTCGGGGATTTTTCTGTAATTAAAATCAGAGTTTTAATTATTAAATGATTTTTTATTATTAATAAATGATATTAAAATATTAAGAAAATAATATTTTTGGGTGTAAAATGGAAAATTGGACTTAGGCTAATTTTTCTGGAATTTATTGGGCCCCGGACCTATTTTAAAACACCTAAATCTATTTATTAATTTTATTTATTTATTAATTGTTTAATATTTTTATTATTATTTTATTCGGCCCACTGGACCCGGCCCACCGGGCCCAGCCCCAAACCCGGCCCAACCCTGGCCTGACGGGTCGGGTGGGTCGGCCAGACTCGCACCCGACCCGGAGCCCCATCCCCTCCCCACGTCGATCCGATCCCGAGTCCTCCGGCGGAGCCGCCGCGTTCTCCGGCCACCACGCCGCTCCGCCTACTTCGCTCCACCACCCGACCCCCGCACCTGCCGCCACGACCTCGGCCCCCACCCCCTCACCTCCGCCTTGCCCGGCCCGCCACCGCCTATATAATTCCCCCCATTCCCTCTCCGGTCTCCCCTCCACCGTTGCCCTCGCCACCGACCACCACGTCTCCACCCGGACTCGCCACCTCCGGCGCCGCCACCCTGCCCAGCCCTCTCCCCCGGCTATCTCCTCCTTCCTCCCTCCCCTTCTTCTCCATCGACGGCAGCCGCAGCACCGAGGAACAGCGGCAGCAGCTCCGGCAGACCCCCTCCGCCGCCGCCGACGAGTCCCCAGCCGCCTCGCCGTGCCCCCGCGCTGCCCCCGGCCCCCTCCACCTCAGCCCGACCGCCCTCCGCCGGAGTCCGGCGAGAAAACCCTAGCCCTAATTCTTCCCCTGTGTCGGCGTGTCGGACACGACACGGACACAGTAAATCCCGGTTTTCGGACCGTGTTCAGGTGCGTGTAACTTTCTCCTTGCTGCCCCATTTTTAATTCCGTAAATTATGTTGCGAAGCCTGTATGACCCTCTAGGTGCCCGGATAAACCGCTCGGGGCATCGCGTCCTATGGTGATCGCACACCGCGATCCAAAAACAGGAAAAACATCGACCCGATTTACCCAAAAACTGGGTACGCCCCGCCAAACGGGACGACTTGGTCGCGCACGGCCTTCACAGATACGTGCGCAGCGTTGATACGGACGTGTGGGATTTTGCCTAAGTCGTTTCGGGTGTGCGTGCACACCGGAGTCAACGCGTATCCGCGGACACAGCCCCGTATCTGCCTTTTCTGAATCAAGCCCTAACTTCCTGTACACACGTCGGATCGAAACGAAACTTGCGCCATCGGACTCGTAGAGATACGCTGGTCCTGTGACCCAAGTTTGGTTCGATTCTGAGAACGTTGACGAAATCGCGTGTCGTGGGCCCCACAGGCCCGCTCGACGGGCGATTTTGTGATCGGCTCATCGGAATCCAATTCTGGAAGTTCTGTTGGGTTCGTATCATCGTTCCTGACCTGTTGATACTAAGTTTGGTGAATTTGGAGACCTTTGACCCTGACACATTTTTCGGTGCAAAGCGGGCCCACATGCGGACCCCGTTTTGACCCGAAACTGCCGTTTCTGCCCTTGTCTCCAAATTGGACTCAAGGACAGGCATTTCTAGCTATTTGATATCTTCTGAGCATGATGGTAACGTTTATTTCAGCATCTGGACTCATTTCTGAAAATTTTCCCGAGACACAACTGTAATTGGATCCAAACATCAGGCAAGTACCTGCACTTCAAGTTTAATCTTTATATTGTGATAATTAATTCCTTGATCTACTAGTAACATTGATGATTGCACGTAGTGTTAGAATATTGGATTTCATGTCTTGCTTATCGGGTGGGAGAATACTAGGAGGCATGTGGTTTACCCTTCCCCCTGTCATGTCTGATAGCTTTTGGTACGCGACTGTACCATCAGCCTGATACTCGATTATTCATGTCTGATAGCCGTCTATGATGGCCTGATTAGCCTTATAACCCCCTACATGCCAACTATGTATTCTAAATACACAAGTTCACACACACAATAGTTCTTGTCTTGTTGCAGTTCCTGTTGTCTTTTTACAGTTACATTTCCTTGTCTCACTATATTCCTGTTTTACTCATGTCCCTGGTTTATAGCAATTAATCCTGTTTTACTTATAGTCCTGATTTATAGCATTTAATTCTCAGTTAATTTTTACTACTTATTATGCATATTCCGATCATGATACTTAGTCAGTCTTTTCACTACTTGTCATAAATATTTAGTTTAATCTTGTTGTGTATTGGTACTTTGCTCCTTTCCTGACTGGATCCGTTGACATATTAGGCGATGATGAGGACTTTGCCCCCACCTATTATGGCCCCTATGAGGGAGCAGATGACACATTTGAGGAGTCGGTTCCCACCCAGGAGACTATTTCTGCGGAGTAGTTAGCAGTAGTTATTTATTTTTCCTTTTCATCTTAGTAATCGGGTTTGTCCCCGATTTAACTTCTGGTTATGTAATAAAACTCTGGATCTGTTGTCATATTTTGATTATGAAATCTTAGCGTTCCTTTTCCTGTTATTTTCCTTGCCTATTTAATTATTGTGAATGAGCTAGATTTTATTTAACTGTGGATATGACCTAGACAGCGTACTACCGCCGACACTGCGGCGTAGGCTGGACGTACCCACGTACTCGTGCCCAAATATCCGGGTGCAGGTCGTGACAACGGCGGCGCCTGACATCGACGAAGCATACTTTGCTACTGCCGATCTTTCATCCGCAACATTCTCGGGTGTCACCCTGTTAGTAGTAGTTCAAATAACATCAGAGGAGGATGAACCCACCATCTCAACCGTGCCTCCTTCATCGAGCATGCCAGCAACTCCAACTGTTGTTGGTGGCTCTTCTTTTGTCGCACCATCTGTTGAAGTGACAACTGTGGCAATATTCTCTGCCAATGTTCCAGAAAGGAGATTTACCGGTATTGTGGCCACTCCTAGCGTACATTCGATCTTTGCCACGCTAGTTGAACAATACACTAGCATATTCTATGTCACTTTGAAAGAATTGATATCTATGGTGCTGGAGAAGAATCTAAGTTTTGATGCTCTGAAGACGTCCTCCAAGCTCACCATAGCGCCGATTAGAAATTTCAATGACGTGGAAAGAGCTGATGCGCTAGAGCAAATAGTTAATGGTTTAGAATAACCCATTAACGAATATTTGCAACTATCCCGAGGCAGCATTGATGACCTGGTTCAGGCTGAGTATGACTCCCTAACTGTGGAACTTGCTTAGCAGATAGAATCTCTAAAGAAATTCATCCAGGAATAGCAGCAAGAGATGGATAATGAGCAAGCCGTCTTGGTGGAGGTTATTCCTCAGCTAGCTAAGTGCCAGGCTGAATATGAGGGAAATAAAATGAGGGTTCGAGAATTGGAAGCTGAACTCGCTCAGGCAAGGGAGAGGCTTCTCAAGATGTTGGTAGTTCGTGATGTATTTGAAGGCCAAGTGAAGACAGCTCAGCAGAACTTGGCACATGCGGGTGTCATCCACACAAGTTTTGTTAATTCTCTTTCTGAACTATCTTTCTTGAACAATGACGAAGCAAGGCTGGAGCGGGCTCGCACTAACATTTCGAACTCCAGGAATAAGAGGATGGCGGCTTTGGCACAACAGATCCGCGATTTAACGGCTCCTCCCCAATGATGTACTTTTCTGCTTCTTTTGTAATCTGTTATTCCCGGAGATAATAAAGATACATTTTTTGACTTTGTGGACCCATCATTTTGGAATATAAATGATAGGCTAAGATAAAAGTGATATCAGAGGGAATATGGACGTGATATACTTTTGGTGAGTTTCAGCTGGATATATCTATTCAGAGGTAATATGGACATGATAGAATATGATCCAACTAAATTTGTATACAAAACACTATCAGAGGTAATATGGACGTGATAGGTTTTGAAGTTTCAAATTAGTTAAACATATCTATTCAGAGGTCATAAGAACATGATTGAATATGATCCAACCAATCTTTGTACGTAGTATCGTCAGAATGAGATCTTCATCATACTCCGTTCAAGCAAGGGATTTTAAACATAGTACTTCTTCAGGAATTTGTCGTTGATAGGAGCCATTATCAAATCTCCATTAGGCTTGGCTAATCTGTAAGCACCATTTGAAAACGTTGTTTCAATCACATAAGGGCCCTCCCATTTGGGTTAGAATTTGCCCTTACTTTTATGCGTAATGATCATTGGCCTCTTTACAGCTAAAACTAGCTCACCAACTTTGAACACTCTTTCCTTCACTTTTTGATTAAAAGCCCTGGAAATACGTGCCTGGTAGAACTCAATGCACTGTTGAGCTTGAAGGCGTTTCTCGTCTAATCCTTCTAGCTCTTGAAGTCTTAAGTGATCATTATTTTCCTGAGTCAACTCATTAGACACTGCTATTCTGAGTGATGGAATTTGAAATTCAATGGAAAGAACTGCTTCACACCCATAAACTAATGAAAATGGGGTACAACCCGTTGGTGTTCGTACCGTTGTGCGGTATGCCCAGAGACATTCCCCCAATCTCTCGTTCCAATCTCTTTTGTTCGAAGAGACGAACTTCTTCAAGAGTTTGATGATGGTTTTGTTAAAGGCTTCCGCCAAACCATTGGCAGCAAGATTATATGTCGTTGAGGCCATATTTTGTATCCGATTCTTATCACAAAATTGGTGAAACGCTTGGCTAATGAATTGAGGCCCATTGTCAAGAATTATCCTTCGGGGTATCCCAAAGCGATAAATTACATGGTGCTTGATAAAGCTGATCACGTTGGATGTCTTTACCTCAGCAAGAGGGATCGCCTCCGCCTATTTGGAGAAATAATCGGTGATAGCCAATATGAACCAATGTCCTCTAGAAGATGACGGATAAATAGGACCATTAATATCCATACCCCATGCTTCAAAGGGCCATGATGCAATAGTAGGATGTAAATACTCAGAAGGATGATGTATACAATTCGCATGAACCTGACAGGCTTTACATTGTTATGAATATTTCATGGCATCTGCAATCATGGTAGGCCAGTAATAGCCCATCCTCCTGATACAATCCTGTAACTTAGGACCGGGTTGATGCTTTCCATATACTCCATCATGAGCTTCTCGGATAATCCGTTTTGCATCCTCAATAGAGAGACATCGTAACAATAGTCCATCATATGTTCGGCGATATAGACTTTGTGAAGAAGCATCAAAATAGAAGCGTAATGATCATCTTTTGATAGATACTGCTTCTTTAGGATCCTCTGGTAAGGTTTCGTATGTCGCGAAGTCTATAAAGAGACTTCTCCAATCTCTTTTAGGAGGAAGCGTGTTTATAGCGTAGCTGCGTTCTATGTAAAAATTATTTTTCACACAGAATAAATCTCTGTTTAGAAGGATCATCGAATTCTGCCTTCTTATAGGAATAGCTAGATCTGCAGCTAGACTGGCCAGAGCATCAGCTTTCAAATTTTGAGATCGAGGCACATGCTCTAAAAAGAATCCTTTAAAAGACATGGCTATCTCGATCGTTGTTTGGTGGTAAGGAATGAGGTCTGGATTGCGGACTTCATATATTCTTTTGACCTGATTGACGATCAGCTGGAAATTACCAAAAGCTTCCAGGTATTCAACATCCAATTCTTTAGCGACTTGAAGCCCGATGAGTAGGGCATTATACTCTACCACATTATTAGAGCAGGGTTCGCTAAGAGAATATGCTCGATAGATGACGAGTTTATCAGGAGTTACCAGAATAATTCCTACTCCTGAAACCACGTTTCCCCTGGGACCAGTCCTGGAGGCACCATCGAAGAATAGCTGCCATGTATCATCTTCCATTGCCGAATTACATTTTGCAACTTCGTCGGAAATGTCCTTATATAATTTGGAGGTTTCCGGAATTGGATGGATGGCTAAGAAATCAGCCAAGGCTTGACCTTTCATGGACTTCTGAGGGACATACACCATATCATACGGTGTTAATAACATTATATAAGTCGCGAGTTAAGAATTAAGTACACTTGGCTTATTCATTAATACCCGAAGTGGATTAATTCTGGAGATGATATGAATAGTTTGGCCCGTTACGTAATATCGCGTCTTCTGAATGGCAAATATTAGTGCCAAGCATTCTTTTTCTACTGGATTGTACCGGTGTTCATCTCCGACCATCATCCTGCTTAAATAGTAGATAGCCTATTCATGGCCCTCATTGTTCTTTTGTGCAAGAAGATCCCCTAAAGAATGATCCATTGCTCGAACATACAGCAAAAATGGTCTTTCTATGACGGGAGGCACCAGAACTGGAGGATTAGTAAGATAGCGTTTGATATCATTAAACGCTTGCTGACAGGCTTCGTCCCATATGAATGACACACATTTCTTCATTAGACGAGAAAAAGGTTGACATCTCCCAGAGAGGTTGGATATAAATCTCCTGATATAAGCTAGACGACCTTAAAATCCCCTAAGTTCTCTCAGATTATGAGGCGATCGCATTTCTAGGATAGCTTTTACCTTATCAGGGTCAACTTGAATGCCTTTAGCGGTAATGACAAATCCCAGAAATTTGCTACTGGATACGCCAAGAAAGAACTTTCTGGGGTTCATTTTGAGTTGGTGTTAGCGCATCAACTCGAATATTGTCTTCAAGTCTTGGATGTGATTATCCTTGAGGCAGCTTTTGACAGCGATATCATCTACGTAATATTCCACCATTTTGCGTAGATGCTCATGGAATATGTTACCCACATGATCTCCCCACGCTTGGTAGTTAGGGGTACCAGGTCATGATTTTGACCCCTGGTCGGAGGAAGATTAACAATGTTCATCATCGCCCGTGGAATAGGTATTACACCATCCGGGACTTCCTGAGGGGGCAGATTGCCAAATTGGAGAGAGATCATGTTGGCAGTGACCGTCTTCTCGCTATTACGCAGAGTGATGGCCTTGGCGTCGATCAACTCCTGGATTTTCCTTTTTAGTACATAACATGCCTTTGTGGGGTGATGTATGTATCTGTGAAAAATACAGTACTTAGGATTATTTGTACTGTCGACTTCGTTTGGACGCTTTATCTCGGGGAGAGTAAGCTTGCCACTTTTGACTAGACAATCGAATATGCTCAGAATATCGTCGCCGTCAAAAGAATATTCTTCTTTAGGCCTGTAAGTCCCAAGATTCGTCTGCGTAGTCACTGGAGTATGTTGCCTGGATGTATTGAGTTCCATTGCTTCCTTTCCTTTGGAACCACGAGTATGGTCGCTATTGGAGGATGACCGCTTCCCTCTATCAGAGGTAGAGATCATAATTCCATTGTCACGCGCCTTCCGACTGTTATCTTCAGCGGCTACTGCTGAGATGATAAACGAAGGCCAATCATAGAACTGATATGGTCCCGTGAATACTGAGATCAGTAGAAGAAGGTTCTTCCTGCAAATGTCCACCAAGGCTGAATCCGAAACTCCAGGAGGCATCTGCAAAGTAGCCTGACGAAAATGTTCAATAAAAGTACGAACGTTCTTTTTTCTCCTTCTGCTTAACTTCGATGAGTGATAACATAGACATGTCCATCCCTTCTTCATAAAATCGAGCGAAGAACAAAGTCTTGAAATCTTCAAAAAAAGTAATGCAGTTGTCCGTAAGACTACAGTACCATTGGTAGGCTACCCCAGACAGACAGCCCTTAAACATTCGAGTGAGAAGGGCGTCATTCCCTTGCAACAACACCGTCATCATGCTGAAGTAGTTCATGTACTGGCTTGGTGATGTCTTTCCCTCAAACAAAACTATAGCCTGTGGTTTATATTTTAGGGAAAAAGGAATCTCATCCCAGACAGCTGGGTATGGCTGGTTGATTCCCAACTTTTTATGCTGACCCTTATGCTTCAGGGCATCAAATTGGGTTTTTAGTTCCCGAACTGCCAGTATCGAATCTTCAGTTGGGAAAGGGATCGCAGAGAGATGAGAGGTCAGTTGTATTATGACTCCAATAGGAGGTAATACGTTCTCCGGGTTGAGAGGTTGAGGAGCAGCTGATTCTTGATTTTGAACAGGCTCCTGACTTGATGGTATATCTACCCCCACCCGTAGTTGAGTCGGAGGAACAGGTGTAGCTGTGTGTTGAGTCACCAACATTTGGTGCATACTCTCCATCATGGTATGCATCTCTTTCAGCGATGCTTCCAATACAGCTATGTGTTGTTCCGTACTTCCTGATGGGGAAGCCTCTTCATGTTCATCTCTAATGGCATAAACTCCCACTTCTCTGGATGCCACTGAGAAATTCGTATAGATCTCTGTAGAGATCGAGTCTATACTGTCAGTATCACATTAAGGAAACTGGCGACCCCCAGTATCGGAATCGGAAGAATATGAAGCTGATTGTCGTGACCTCGAGCGAGTTTTTCGAAAGACACCTACTTCAATATTCTAAAGGAGTCTGTCAAATTTCCTTTGGCTCGGAGTTCTAGAGGGATAACGTCTTGAACTTGACCTTCCTCTAGGAATGTGTAAAGCCATGTTTACTGATACGAATGTCGGCTCTTCTTCCTATAAGGACAAAGAATAGTTCAACCGGTCGAAAACTGACTATTTTGCGTTAGAACAACAGTAGTTAACTACAACTTTATGACTATTACAACAATGCTCCCTAGGGGGTGTAATAGACATATTAGAAGAACCCCTGTCTTTGTGCTTTTGGATCAAGAAATCACGCAAATCAGGGGGATTAACAGGAGAAGAAGAAGAAGAAGGCTTATTCTGCCTTTTTACATCAGTAGGGGCATGGAGATTGGGAACCATAACTCTCTCCCTGCCATAAGAATACAGCAGTTCAGCCATGTGAATAGCATACGATTCATCATCCGTCTGAGGAACATATTTTCCCGTGAAGCAGGTCTTCTTTACGCGGACAAACTTATCCTGGCATAATTTGGAGCTTTACACAGGTTCGCGTAAAATAGGGGAAGTCCTCAAACGGCCTACAGCGTCACGCATAATCTGAAGAGTGGGCAACTTCTTTGCATACAAGCCTAGAGATCGGGAGATTCGCCACTCATTTTCCCTTGATGTGATCCAAGGGTCCATCTGCCTCCTTATAGACGAGAGGTGTATTTTTACGCGCATGGCGCGTTTGAAATTCCCGAATTGGCGTTGAAGCTTTGTCAGAAATTTTGTCTGCCACGTCACAGACGGGAGACAAATTTTTAAGTACAGGGCGCGTTCTAGACTTCTGGATTGGCACTAGGGCATTGCCAGAAGCTTTGTCTGCCATGTCACGGATGGAAGACGAAGTTTTACGCGCAGGGCGTGTTCTAGACTTCTGGATTGGCACTGAGACATTGCCAGAAGCTTTGTCTGCCACGTCACGGACGGGAGACATAGTTTTACGCACAGAGAGCGTAGGCTGTGTTGTCACAACCTTGTTGATCGGAGAAAGAGAGCCTGGAGGAAGGGTAGAGGATGTCTGGGGCATCTATACTTTACGCAGCTTCCTGTTGTCCTGTACAGAGAGGGAATGAGAGCTACCCCCTGCGCGAAGCATGTCTTCATAAGCAGATTGGTCGAATTGGACGACCAAAGTCTTCTTCGTTGATCCGACGAATATAGCATCGTATTGAGCAATGGCTTTCTCGTCAGATGAGAAAGTAGTCCCCAGCAGAGTCGCCATCTTGTGTTTGATGATAAACAAAAGAATAAAACTAGGTTTATACGAAACCCTTTCTTTGTTTACAAAAAAAAAGAAGTACAATTAATCCTATACGAGAATGTTAAGTACAAAAAATAATTCTGGGGAAAAATTGCTATAGGAGTCTGATCTGCGGTCGATCACTTTGTCCCTTGGACCACACGATGACGAAGAAGTGCTGTAGAAGAAGAAGAAGCTTCAAAGATTGCAGGAGGGATTGAATTCTCGTTGCCAAAGTTGTCAATCAACACTCTCTGTCTGTGCTCTCTCTCTATAATCTCTTGATCTCTATTTTTTCGACCGACCCCTTACTCTGTGACTAGGGGTCTCTATTTATAGAGCTCAGTCACAGTAACTGTCCAGTTGGCGTAGAAGCCAAACTGTGGAGAGAGTTGCACTCTTTACGCGGCGGTTATAATAACCGCTACCCACGTCTGAATGATCTCATGAATCCGCGTGTGATGCGTGTCCCATTATGAGGCAACAAGTATAACTGCCTCTCGAAGATCACGGCATGCAAGCTACGTAGGTAACTGCCCCTCACATAGAGATGGTTGGCATAAAAGCCAAATAACTGTCTTATTGGCGTAAAAGCCAGATAGCTGTCTTGTTGGCGTAAAAGCCAGATAGCTATCTTATTGGCGTAAAAGCCAGATAGCTATCTTGTTGGCATAAAAGCCAAATAGCTGTCTTGTTGGCATAAAAGCCAAATAGTTGTCTTGTTGGCATAAAAGCCAGATAGCTGTCTTGTTGGCATAAAAGCCAAATTCTGCGTAAAACTCGATGCTGCATGAATAATAGATAACCAGCGTAAAATTAGCCAATTATCCTTCCCGACTGAGGTCTTAAGCGTATTCTGGGCCAAATAGCCATATCACATACCTTTGCAAATATAGCCTGAGTTGGCGTATTTCGAGGAGATAGCATACGGCGTGCTCCTATAGTTAAAATTAACCTGGTTGGCATAAAATGCCAGGATGGTGATGTGAGCGTATTAGCCCTAGTTTTAGCTCACTCAGTCATTAAAAATAGAACACAATCTCGTGCATTAAATATAGATATCTGTCCCCATATCGTGCATTAACTGCAGAGATATGCCTCAAATTTTGTACGAAGAACAGCTTTTGACGTGGCGTCTGATTTCGTCTCATCTTGAGCATAAAAACTCATCTCTGCCTATGTAGAATAGGCAGCGTATTTCTTGAATGCGTAAAAATAACTTGTATCAAGGATATGTCACTAAACGACAATTTGGGCCTCTGTGCAGAATCAGCATTACAATCGTCCTCTCGATCGTCGTGCAGTACTCTTTGTCAGGAGTCAGGTTCACTGTTTTGTCTGACAGGTTCATTCGAGAAATTCGAAGAGTTTCTCGTACGACTTCATGCTGTATTAAAAGCAAACGTATTTTACGCTGGAGGGAGGTATAACAACCTTTTTACACCAAAACGGCCTTTGAATGCTGCTTTATGCGGACTGTCTTGGAGCTCTATTTTACGCTAAATAGCGTTGAAGCTCTGTTGTACGCCAATAGCTCTGAAGTCATATTTTATGCCACACAGTGCTGAAGCTCTGTTTTACGCGGGCTTCATGTATGTTGGAGGTTTTTAGGCGTACAATTCCCCATTGTATTTTCATGCTTCTACAGTGACATCTTTGACATGCTGTTGAAGGAAGGAAAACTTAGCCTCCTCGATGTCAAACGCTAACCAGAAGTGACAGACTTAAATAACCCAAAGTATTGTCACTTCCACCGCTACGTCCACCACCCGACGGGGGACTGCTACACCTTGAAGTGGTATATCTAGTGTCTGATCGATACCAAAGCTCTCTCCTTGGACTTTAATAACATAACTGTTGCCGCCAACATGGTATCCCTCCAGTTCAACAATTTTCCCATAATGGAAGCTCAGGACGGAGTCACACCGATCCCAAGGGCAATAATAGAGGTAGTCAATCTTCTCCCAGCTCATGACCAAGCAGCCAGGATGACACCTCTTACTACGCCTCGGGGCGAGATCATGTGGGTCTACCCGGAACTGGTTCCAGACTTGACGCAACAAGCAGCGCCTTCCGCCGTCAAGCCTAAAACACAAAAAACCAAGTCCTGTCGAATAGTTTCTCTAACCAATGAGGAGGCCTGGACAGGGGCAACCAGGTCGGCTTACCAGCGAGATTACAAAGCTCCCAACATTAATGTACCTCCAAATACTATACCTATCGCGTCTGATCTGAGTCCATCTCAACCCCGACCAGCGGATAAGTCCAAACAAAAAAAGGGATGCTTCGACAAGCCGTTGCATAAGAAAACGGACCAGGGACTTGAAAAGCCCTACAACTTTGACGTCTTGGCTCAACTCGCCAATACCCCGACAAAGTTGTCATTATTTGAGCTTTTGCGGCTCTCCAGAGACACTCGGGATGCTCTTAGTGAGGCATTGAAAAATGCAAACACCTACCTGGCGCAGGTCAAACTGCCAACTGAAGATCCGAATGCTTTCCCCTACTGCAGTAGAATTATGGAGGCAATACCCAACATCACGTTCTTGCAACAGGATATGTTGCTAAAGAACAATCGACATGATCGCCCACTGTATTACATAGGGTACATCGGCGCCATTAAGGTGGACCAGATGCACATCGATCCCGGTTCATTAATCAGCATCATACTATAGAGTCTGCTTCAGAATTTGGTTATCCCGATGCATTGGCTGGTAGCCACTAATACTGACATTAGTGGCTTCAATGCAGGAAGAAGCTACCCTCTGGGAAAGATTCGCCTAAAATGTCAGATCGACAACTTGAAGACAGAGGTCACTTGCTATGTCATCGACGTGGATGTATCCTACAATATCACGCTGGTATGACCTTGGATACACCAATACATGATCGTGCCATCAACTCTACACCAATGTCTAAAGTATATGGACGACCATGGCACGGTCAAGACAGAATTAGCGGACATAGATCCATTTGAAGGGGTCGAGGCCTACTACTCTGATTCAATCCTCTATAAGCAAGTCCACCGAGATGAGGGCGGCAGTGATGCTGACGATGAGGCAGAGGCCGGAACTACACCAGATGAACCCTTGAGAGTTCGTCTAAAGGCACATGCTCCTGACACAACCACTCTCCTTGTCGTAAAACTAAATAGGAAGGCACCCAAACCTTTGGTCGTCCGCCTTCGCAGGCCAAATCGACTATCAAAGGAAGATCTGGCACCGTCTACAATATCCGATCCTCTGGTCGTTTGCTTTCATAGGCTGAATCAACCACAAAGGGAACATTCAGCTTCGTCCACACCTATGGTCGTTCGCCTTCGAAGACCACCAAGGGAAGCTCCGGCACCTCCTACAAATTTTGAACCCCTGGTGGTAAAACTGTACAGGAATCCACCGAAGCCTTACTCGCGCTAGAGGTAACCCTCATGAAAGATGAACTGGAGGAGTGCATGGCTACTCATGCTAATGCCCCTTCTCTCGATGATGTAATCTTCGAAGAGAAGTTACCCTATTCTATTAATAAAGGGTTATCTTTGAACTAATCCGAACTTGCACATGTAAGTACCTTGTATTCCATAGAGCATGATCTGGGCCTTCATCTGCAAACACAGGTGGCTACCACCTACGAAGTAAACCAGATCCTCCCTAATCAAGGTTCCTACTTCACGGTTCCAGCAGGAGAAGGGGAGATAAATTTATCATCTTTGGCAGGGTTGAATGCCCCCGGTCCTTCACCCCGGAGGAACAAGAGCCAGAACCCGACACCGACAAAATACAACTCTACCGGTTCAATGGTCAAGCCAAACATATAATCCAAAAGATGGGTTATAATCTTAAAAATAACCAAGGGTTAAACTACGACAAGGGCCGACGGCTGCCCCTGCGTCTACCTGCTCCCGCGAGAAAGTTCGAGGATTACTACAATAAAACCAAGCATGGTTAGGGTACGTAACGCCTCCCACAACCCCCGAAGGTTCAGATGAAGAAGATGAGGTTCGCTCCCACTCTTTGCAATCTTGCACTTAGGACTCTGACGTCAGTATCGGGGAGATGCTCAAGCAAACATTGTCTGCCAACATGGTGTCAGCCGACCGTGAGGAAGACGACAAAGATCCACAGGAACCCCTTAAAGTAAAACTGTGGGCCCAACGTCGAGACGCACAATCAGAAGTACGATTCGAACAACGAGAACCTCTTACCGAGGACGACGACGTACAAGTCAATATGGGCGACGAATCCTCCACCAAACCTATCTTCATCAGCAAAAGTCTGTCCGAAGAAGACCGAGAATCCCTACTACAACTCGTCAGGAAATACATTGATGTTTTTACTTCAAGCTACGAAGACATGCCAGGACTGGACCCCCAAATCGTTGTCCACAACCTTAATATCTTGTCGGACACCAAGCTAGTCAAACAGCAGCAACGACGATTCGGCCAGGATATCATGAATGCCATCGAAGTTGAATTCAACAAACTGATCGCTTGTGGCTTCGTCCGCGAGAAACAGCATCCAGATTGGGTGACCAACATTGTGCTCTTCGTAAAAATGAATACGAAGATCCGGATCTGCATCAACTTTCGTGATCTAAATTCGGCATGCCCTAAGGACGAGTTTTCTCTTCCGATTATCGATATTATGATCGAAACCACTTATGGCTTCGAGCACATCTCCTTCATGGACGAATTCTCTGGTTACAATCAAATCAAGATATCTCCCGAAGACGAGAAGCATATGCCGTTCAGAACACCGATAGGAGTAGACTACTACACCGTCATGCCCTTCGGTCTAAAGAACGCAAGTATACATACCAACAAGCTATGAGCACCATTTTTTATGAATATCTGTGCAAGATGGTGGAATGTTACGTTGATGACATCGCTGTCAAGAGCCTCTCCAAAGATGATCACCTCAGGGACTTGAAGATTGTGTTCGACCTCATGCGTATGCACCAGCTCAAGATAAACCATACCAAATCCTTCCTGGGAGTCTCCAACAGAAAATTCATGGGCTTTATCATCACTTCCAGGGGTATTTACGTAGATTCTGACAAAACTAGAGCAATCCTGGAGATGAAGCCACCAAAGAACCTCTGGGAACTCTGCGGCTTACAAGGAAGGTTGGCATACATCAATAGGTTTATATCAAACCTCTCTGGGCATTGTCGGTCGTTCATCCAGCTCATGAAGAAAGGTGTCTCCTTTGTCTGGAATGAAGAATGCCAACGCGTGTTCGATGACATCATGGAATACCTATCGAACCCTCCAGTGCTAGTAGCCCCGGTCATGGGAAAGCCCTTCCTACTTTATGTGCGTGCAATGGATCACTCCCTCAGTGCTCTATTAGACCAAAATAGTGACGCAGATCAAGAATATGCCATCTACTATCTCAGCCAAATAATGGTTGACGCAGAGCATATGTACACCCCCGTCGAAAAGGAATGCATTGCTCTATTATTCGCTATCCAGAAGGCTCGGCATTACGTGACAGGACAAACCATACATGTGATCTCACGAGTCAATCCTCTCAGGGTTCTCATGACCAAACCAGGGTCACTCAGTTTCCGCCTGGCTACCTGGGCGATAATAATGTCTCTATACGACATGGTGTTTGTCCCTCAAAAAGTTATCAAGGGACAAGCACTGGCCGGCTTCCTGGCAGCACATCCGGTGCCAGAAACCTCAAAACTCAATAAAGAGACTCCAGACGAAGTGGCAAACTCAAACGTGACTTCGTGCGAAGCTGTCTGGCAGATGTTCTTCGATGGCGCTTCGAGAGCAGGGCCCAAGGGCAATATCATTGTCGGAGTTGGGATAGTATTAATCTTCCCCAATAATCTGGTCATTAATCAAGCTTATTCCTTCATGAAGCCATGCTCTAACAATATGACGGAATACAACGCTCTCATTATTGGACTCCAACTTACTAAATAATTGGGGGTAGACTATTTAGAGGCATATGGTGACCCTAAGCTGATAGTCAACCAAGTCCAAGACGAATATGAAGTCCGGAATGAAGACCTAATTCTGTACCACCAAGTCGCACTCGGCATTATCTCAACCTTCGAGGGATTCTTCATTGAGCATGTCCCTCGACTGTAGAACGTCGAGGCTGATGTCCTGGCTGGCCTCGCCACCTTTTTGGCGGTTCCAGATAGCACCCATCAATCACGGTGATCGGTTAAGAGCTGGCCAGCCCCAAAAATAACCTCTGCCTATGTCTGAGCCACGCAGCAGAAGTACATACTGATACCCAGGACTGGAGACTCCCATTCATTGACTACGCGCTCTATGAAATTATTTTCGAGAACTCAAAGGAAGCCACGTCGATCAGAAGATATTTTTTCGGTTCTATTATGACACAGCCACCAAAATATTCCATCGTCGTTCTTATGACGGTCTTCTGTTATGATTCCTTCGGGAGGCCCATGATGGCATCTACGGCACCCACAAACCCGGTCCAAAGCTGCAGGACCATCTCCGGCGTTTAGGCTACTATTGGCCCACAATGGTAGCGAATGCCATCGACTATGCAAGAAAGTGCCAAGCATACCAAATCCACGCAGACTTCATCCACCAGCCATCGAAGTTCCTACACCCAACGGTATCATCCTGGCCGTTCGAGGCATGGGGAATGGATATCATCAGACCAATAAATCCACCTTCCTCTAAGGGGTACCTGTTCATCCTGGCCATCACCGACTACTTCTCCAAGTGGGCAGAAGCAATACCACTCGCGGAAGTCAAGACGTCCAATATGAACAAGTTCATCAAGCATCATATCATATACCACTTCGGCTTACTACAAAGGATTATACATGACAATGGTCCATAGTTTGCAAGTCATGTATTCTTCCGGTTCTGTGACAAAAACATGATTCAGAATACGGCTTCGACTGCCTATAATCCAGCGGTAAATGGGTAGGCTGAGGCATTCAACAAAACCATTATCAAGCTTCTCAAGAAAGTCGTGTCATCCAACAAGCGCGACTGGAACGAGAAGCTGGGTGAATATCTTGGGCCTACCGTACAACGCTCCGGACAGCTATAGAAAGTGCGCCATTCTCTTTGGTGTACGGGGCTAAGCTGTCCTCTCCCTCAAGATCTAAATCCCTTCACTCCGAGTGGCTCTCTCCAATCATCTAACCGTGGACAAAAACCATCGGTGACGACTACAAGAGTTGGAAGCACTATAAGAAAATTGACTCTTAGCTCAATAGCGCATTGAGTTATACCAGACGCGTCTCTCTGGAGCCTTCAACAAGCGGGTCAAAGAAAGAACGTTCCAAGTGGGCGATCTTGTCCTAACCGTAAAGAGGACGATGGTTTTGACCCACAAGACGGCCGACAAATTTCAGCCCAAATGGGAGGGCCCATTCGTCGTAGAGTCGGTATTCTCCAACGGCGCCTACCAGCTCATAAAATCCAACGACGACTTTCTCATGATGCCTATCAATGACAAGTTCCTAAAAAAGTACTATTTCTAAGCTAAACTTGTACTCCCCGTATGACCAGCGAGACAACCCAGATGTATATCTTTACACTCTTGGTTCTTCATCCCTAGAAAGTGCCTATGTGCAATATTTTCTCCATCTTTACAAATTCTTGTAAAAGCCATCAGATACGCAACAGATGATGGATCCTCAAAGTCTCCCCAGTGGAGCCATCCTCAGATCCTCCCGTATACTCCTACAGTGACCACTCACTCCAATCCCGTTAGATGCTAGCCATGTTCATATTGCCTCTGAGATATCGTTCCACCAATCTCTCCAGCGGAGCAATCCTCAGGTCTATCTTCATGTTCGGATAGACCACACTCAATAAATTACTACTTAGCGAATTTCTCGAATATCGGTTCATGTCAATATTACCTCTAAACTATTGTCTTAACATTTCTCCCCGACCGAGTTTGCCAAGTCCATATTACCTCTGAGCAAACTTTTCGAGTCTTGGATATCGATCATATCGATTGTTATCCCCATTTATCACCCGTACTCACTAAGGTACACCAGCGGTGTTAGGTCCACAAAAATTACCACGTCCATATTACCTCTGGCAGGGATTATTCTAAATCTATTAATTACATCTAGGCGCGCAAGAAGTAATGGGTCCACAAAACCTATCACGTCCACATTACCTCTGATAGGGATTATTTTCAAACTTATTATTTGCACTCAACGTGCGCAACAAGTAATAAGTACACCAAAAGTCCCCCAGCAGGATGTCCTCAACAAACTGCGGTATCGTACTACATCAATATTTCCTATGGTACGATATCCAAAAATCATAATATAGAACACGATAAATACAGGAAGAAGTTCCGAAAAAGAAGAAACTTTTATTCAAGATCATGAGTACATATGATGGAAATCTTTTACATTTTAAGGGTTTTTATTAATATTCAAGATCTTGAATACATATGATGAAAATCCCTTATAAGGGTTTCCATAAGTTCTCGCCAACAAGAATCTCTTCCATTAAAAGGCGCCCCCGTGTTGTTTCTACCACAGACACAAGTGGGCCCAATAGCAGAGCTCAATGCTTTCTGGCTCACCACTCCACAGTGCAAATCTCAGTATATGGAAAAGAATCCATAGTGATAAATAACAAGGGAAGAGATGGAACATACGCTCTACAAACAGGCGGGAAGACCGACGATAAGAATGGCAATTAATCCAAATCTTGTCATTGCCGCCACAAGCCCCCAGCCGGTAGCAATCCCCAAAAAGGGGAGAAATACAGCTAGCATGCTGCATGAGCAAGGATGACTCAGCGCGTGATGCAGGATGTTCATCCTCGTCCCCTGGATTAATCCTTGTCGAAAGATCCTCGTCTCCTGGACCGGTTCTCGACGAACAGTCCTCGTCTCTTAGATTAGTTCTTGATGAGGAATCGACACATAAGGGTGACATTCTCTTCGAATGACGGGTGTTATGATATTCTTCCATGCTCTATCATGAGCAGCACGAGTGAGGGCTAAACCTATAAAAAGAAGACACACATCAGTCTCAGTGAAGATCGCATAAAGGTACAAACTATCGCATACTGATGTTTCGGCTGTAGCGATGCACGACCGAGACTGCGCGCGCAAGAAATAGGAGATCTCATCCATGCGGTCGAGCCAGAGATAAAGCTCTGAGCATAGACGACCCCCCACCCATGCGGCCACACCAAAGCTCGGCGCACATATTACAGAGAAGTGCTCGTCCATACGATATAACTCTTTGAAAAAGGCATGTGTATATCCAAGATGAGTCTCCATCAAGGCGGCAGAATCTCGCAAAGGATCTACGCATATCCATACAGCAGGATGGTGTACTGGCGCCTCTATATCCTTCATAGCCCAGCATGAGAAGTGCAGTACTGCCCTACCTCTAAGAAAAACACCCGGGTCAGGGGGCCATAGATCGAGACCGCCCTTGATCAACCCTTCGGCAAGGAGAGTCGTGGCCTTCAGCATCCCTCACAGAGAAAAAAGAAGGAAGCGAAGGGACAAGGGTTCTCTCTCTCCTCTCCTGGCCGCCTATTTATATGCTTCAACAAATGTGTGAGCTCTTGCTGCCTGATCATCCTCAGAATACGGAGGCCGCATAAAAGAAATATTGATCAAAATAAAACAAAAAGTTCATTTTACAAAAGGGGGGTTACAACATGTAGCCATCAAGGCCCATACAAAATAAAAAAATAAGAAGAGGAAGACGCGATCAGTCAAAGGAGCCGCAAGCCTCACGAAGCACATCCACAATATCCGGGAGCGAATGTATGCCCGCACGATGAAACTGGGGTGTACTCCTTCCCTCTATTCCAATGTCTTCCTCTCCTCTAGAGTTACGGGCAACAAGGCAAAATTTGGAGGGGACTCTAGAGGCCGAGCAAGAGCCTCCAAAGACAACCCCAACGAGGACAGAAAGCTTTCAGCCGCAGACAACTCACCCTCATCCCGTGCCCTTCGTCCAGGCAGAAATGCTATGACAACCGACGAAGAACTGAAAGCTCGTCCCTCATGAGACCCTCCAAGTCTGGACCCTCCGATACCATAGAACTGAGACATAAC
The DNA here is from genome assembly GCA_036927795.1 of Iris macrosiphon. Classification (NCBI taxonomy): domain Eukaryota; kingdom Viridiplantae; phylum Streptophyta; class Magnoliopsida; order Asparagales; family Iridaceae; genus Iris; species Iris macrosiphon. The sequence continues at coordinate 114,937,601 of JAYESA010000008.1, read as the reverse complement.
AGGGAGGAGACGACGAGGAAGCGAGGCGAGTGGCCAGGGTTCCCAACTAGAATCCCCCTTGGACGAATGTTTCATGAAGTCGAACACGATGGACCATGGCATTGGCATTTATAAAAGAAAGCGACGATTCACGTGACGGCAATAATTGCAATGATGAACCTAGAAAGGGCGAATTCGACGGTTTGGCTTCCGAAAAGTCTGCATGCAACCAATGGTTAAGTTCCCAAGATGTCTGCAAGAAGGCGGTTAAGCTCCCCAAAATAGTTGAGCCAAGCCTATAAAAATGCTAGCTTGGCAGCATACGTTCATGCGATCAACAACTATGTGCCCCAAAAAGGAGGCTCAAATTAGGCCGTAGAGTCACACTTGCGACCTAAAAAGATAACATCCTTGCATTCTAATCAGCCAAAGCAGCTTGGCTGCAGAAGGACCTAACGTGGCATCCCGTCAGCTGGATAGTCTCTGATATAAAATCTTGACGAACATGATTTTCTGAATTCCTCAAAAGACGTGAACACACTAAATGACATGAGTCTCACGTCAGTATAGAACTTCACTCTCGATGGATGTACAGTGCCACGTGTACAACACAACTAGCCTTATGCGATTTTATGCATCCTGGGCTCCATGCAGTCCCCTGCGTCTCTGGCCCCATGCGTCCCAGATTCTATGCATTCTATGCATCTTTGGCCCTACGCATCCCAGACTCCATGCGGTCCCCTGCGTCTTTGGCCCCATGTGTCCCAGACTCCATACGGTCCCCTGCATCTCTGGTCTCATGCGTCCCAGACTTCATGCGGCTCCATGTGTCTCTGGCCACAATGTGTTTCAGACTCCATGAAGACTAAATCTTGTTGTTACGACAAGAGTGATTCTTTCCAACCAAGTGTGGACTATGTGTCAAGCTGACCAAGTAACACCCACAAAAAATGAGAACCACCTAGATCTTCAGCAACGAAAAATCCCAACAAGCACCTGTAGAAGCATGAAAAATACACTGGGAAGAGCTACGCAGCCTCTTGATGCAGAGCAGCGTAAACGGAGGCCTTCAGAGCCATCAAGCATGCAACAGAGCTTTCTCCGCTAAAATACGGCATGAAGTATAAGCTCAAAGGACCATTCGCGTAAGTGCAGTACGTCCAGGCCGCTCCAGCGTAAAACAGAGTTCTTCATCGCCTCCATGGCGTAAAACTCAACCGCTCTCAAAGCAGCGTTAATGCGTACGAGGAATGCTTCGTCTTCCCCGAAATGAACCTGTTAAGTCACGCAGTGAATCTGACCTCTGACTCCTGACAAAAAGTGCTGCACGGCTACCCAGACGACAGCTGGAAACGATGGCAGACCCCTCGGGATGCGCCCCACAGTATGATGGCGGATCTCGGCATTTAATGCAGAGGATTTGGTTAAAGCATCACCAAACCGTCGTTTACTGGAGTCCCCTCAGCATAAACCGCTCTTTCGCGTACAAGAGAATACGCTGCCCTATTTTATACAGGCAAACATGAGCTGTTTTACGCTCCGCAGAAGGCAAATCGCCTGCCACATCAAAAGCTGCACCTCGTATGGGACTCGAGGCACGTCTCCACGTCTAATTGCACAGAGCGGTGACAGTTTCTCTCAAGGCACATATCTGCGATGGGTGCACAGAAGGGCTGCAGACCTTCAAAACACGCCTCCGTATTTAATGCATAAGATGGTGACAAATCTCTGCAAGAGATTCGATTATATCTCCAAAAGCCATAATTCCGGCTAAGACGTCCACATCAGCACGGTACGCAGCGGCTTCTACGCCCATTCTAGTACAGTACGCAGCGGCTTCTACGCCCATTCAGGATTTGTGCTCATACGGCTTCTACGCCCACTCAGTCTCTACGACCACTCAGTCTCTATGACCACTCGGCTTCTATGCCTGTTCGGCTTCTATGCCTGCTCGGCTTCTATGCCTACTCGGCTTCTATGCCTGTTCAGCTTCTATGCCTATTCGGCTTCTATGCCTACTTGGCTTCTATGCCATGGTGACAGACATTTGGCTTCTATGCCAACCTCTGCTACACAATGGATACCTACCTACGTGGCTTTTACGCCGTCATCTTAGTAGCAATTGTACGCGTTGTGTCCCCTTAGTTGGACCCGCGTCACACGCTCATTCAAAAGATCATCTATACGTAGGCATTGGTTACTTTAACCATTGTGTAAAAGGGTGTTGTACTTTCCACTCCTCGGTTGTTACACCGATGGAGTGGTCACTATCACCAAAACTCTATAAATAGAGACCCCTATTAATGGGGAACAAGGTCGACAATTTGGAAGATCAAACCAGGTCGGAGAATTGGTAAAAAGAGAGAGAGAGAGAGAGAAAGAGAGAGAGAGAGAGCACCCGGAGCTCAGGCAAAGAGTAGGGATCGACGACTTCAGCATCGTGCATCCACCCTCTTCTGCAACCTTCGAAGCTGCTTCCTGTCTCCTACGGCACTTCTTCAACATCGTGTGGTCCAAGGGCTAAAGTGATCGATCGCAGATCAGACACCTATAGCAATATCTACCCAGATTAAATAAATTGTACTCCCACATCCTCGTATAGGATTACATTGTACAAGTTTGTTTGTAAACAAAAGAAGGCGGGTTCCGTGTAAACCCCCATATCGAATACATTCCTATTCTTTTTGTTTAAATAATCACAAACAAGATGGCGACTCTGCTGGGGACATCTTTCATTTCTGACGAGGAAGCAATTGCTCAACACGATGCGGTATCCGTGGGATCCGTGAAGAAGACACTGGTCGTCCAATTCGACCAGTCTGCCTACGAAGACATGCTTCGGACTGGGGGTAGCTCTCACTCTCTCTCCGTCCAAGACAACAGGAAGCTGCGCAAAGTGTGGATGCCCAAGACATCCTCTACCGTTCCTGTGGACTCTCCGATCTCTCCGATCTCTTCGATCTCTCTGACCAATGAGGTGGTAGCATCGCTCCCTCCGTGCCCTGCACGTAAAAATTAGTCTCCCGCTACGCGCGGTACAGACAAAACTTCGGGCAAAGCCTCAGCGCTGACCCAGAAGTATCCACTGCGCTTTACGCATAGGAATCAGTCTCCCGCTATGCGCGGTACAGACAAAACTTCGGGCAAAGCCTCAGCGCTAACCTAGAAGTATCCACTGCGCTTTACGCGTAGGAATCAGTCTCCCGCTACGCGCGGTACAGACAAAACTTCGGGCAAAGCCTCAGCGCTAACCCAGAAGTATCCACTGCGCTCTACGCGTAGGAATCAGTCTCCCGCTACGCGCGGTACAGACAAAACTTTCGATGGTGCCTCAACGCCAAATCAGAAGTATAGATCACGCTCCACGCGCAAAACAACATCTGACCTCTACGGTAAACCAGATGAGCGCTGTGATCTCCGCGAGGGGAAGCAAACAGGCGAATACTCAGCTTCTCGGCCTTTACGCCAACAAGAGAATAATCTGCCTACTCTCCGGATTACGCGAGCAGCCGATGGCCGACTGAGGACCTCTTCAGCTTTACGCCAGTCTGAGCGAATCTCCAAATTACGCCAGGCGAGGTCCCACGACGTAAAGCAAGCTCAGGTTGTTACTCCTGACCTACGCGAATGCCTAAACCAGAAGCATAAGGAGATGGGACCTTCCAACATGTCTATTACGCCCCCTAGAGAGCAATATTGTAATAGTCATAAAATTGTGATTGACTGCTACTGTTCTAAAGCAAGACGGTCAGTTTTCGACCGACTGAGCTACCCTCAGTCTTTCCTGGAAGAAGAGCCCGCGTATGCATCCGTGAACATGGCTTCACGCATACCTAGAAGAAGGTCAAGCTCAAGACGTCATCCCTCTGGACCTCCGAGCCGAAGGAGATTCGAAGACCTCCTCAGGAACACTGAAGCTGGGGTGTTCCAAAACACCCGTGCAACGTCACTGCAACCGGCTTCATACTCATCTGATTCCAACGCTGGGGGTCGCCAATCTCCCAGATCAGATGCTGAGAGTATAGAGTCGACTTCTGCAGCGACCTATACTAATCCTTCGGTGACGCCCAGGGAAATGGGAGTTTACACTGTTGAAGATGGACGCGAGGAAGCTTCGTCCTCAGGAAACGCGGAACAACGCATCACTGTGCTGGAGACGTCTCTAAAACAAATGTAATCCGTAATGGAGAACATGCACCAGATGATGCTAACTCAGCACGCAACTGCCGTGGCTCAAGCGTCGGTCCCGCCAACTCAGATACGTGTGGGGGTGGACTTGCCACCATCTAACCCAAGCCAAGAGCCCGCTCTAGATCAAGAGTTGGCAGCTCCTCCGCTTCCCCACTTGGTGAATATATTACCTCCCGTTGGAGTCACGATACAACCAGCTCCACACTACACCGGAGCCTCGCTCTCAACTGAAAATCCGATACAGGCAGTACGGGAGTTGAAAGCCCAGTTTGATGCCTTAAAGCACAAAGATCAGCTCAAGAAACTGGGAATCAACCAACCTTACCCAGCTACCTGGGAAGAAATCCCTTTTCCTCCGAAATACAAGACAAAAGTTTTTTCTCTCAAAAAACTTGGGGTATATATAGTCCGGGTCGACTCCTCGAATCCTCGGACGAACTCCTCGAGACCCTAACCAAATCTCGCAAATTAAATGAGGGGTTATGATTGGATGCTACGTCAGCCCACTACCCTTGGAAGACGGACAGTCAGCGAATTCGAAAGATTTTTCGTGCAAAACGGTTCAGCGGGTTCTACGCTAAAGGAGCTTTCTACGCTCGACAGCAACGGATCTACGATTTTACGCTCGCAAGCTACAAGTCTATGGTTTTACGCCCGAATGCCTTTGTGCTCGGTAGCTTTTATACTCGAGAGGCCACAAACCTACGACTTTACGCTCAGCAGATACCAAATCGACGATCTCACGCTCGGTTGCGCTCAGTTTATGCTCAGAGGCAACAGATCCGCAAACTTCACGCTCGAAGAAATTTTCTTTTCAGGAGCTACAAATCAAACAATTCTACGCTAAAGGAGCTTTCTACGCTCGACGGCTACGAATCTACAGCTTTACGTTCGACAGCTATAAGTCTATGGTTTTATGCCCGGATGCCTTTGTGCTCGGTAGCTTTTATGCTCGAGAGGCTACAAACCTACGACTTCACGCTCAGGAACCACAAGTCTATGATTTCACGCTCGATGGTATTTTTACGCTCAGAGGCTACAGATTGATGATTTTACGCTCCACGACTTTCCGTATATCCAAACAGTCCCCAAGGCGGTCAATTGCAAAGAGTTCACACCGAAGATACTCGTTCTTGATCCAAAGTATCCCAAGTAGCCGAAGCATACAAGAGTTCAAACATTGAGAAATTACTCTTCTCGGGTCAATTGGAGGTTCATCCAGACTCCAGTCTGAACGCCTCGTCTACCAAGATGGCAAACTCAGTTTTGACAGCCATTCCTTGACCCTGTCCCAAGGGATTTTCGAGAAGTCACTCTTGAAGACGAAGTCTGAACAAAAATTCTGTTCATCAGAAGTTCAGAGCTCTACGTAGTTCCTCGGTCCTAGCAACAGGACAGTTCTAAAATGTTCAAAATGCTCTACAGCGTTCTATGGACTATTCGTTATGCGTAAAGGACAGGACCTAGCACTCTTTCTACAGAGTCAGCATAAAGATTCAGACGTATTGAAGCTACACATATTCAGACTTCACAGCAACGTTTGGCAAGATGATCATATGAAGAAGCAAGACGATTTTATTAAAGATCAAAATCATGATTACATATGAGGGAAATCCAATCTACAAGGGTTTTCTTTTTATTTTCATGATTACATATGAGGGAAACTCCATCGACAAAAGGGTTTCCCGTCATCGTCCGAAGACCACACCGAGAAGCCGCTCTGACAGGGTCTCGCACTGGTGATGGTCTTCCTCTTCTTCCAAGAAGATGATCGGTGGCAGGAGGATACAAAAATGGGCAGATGAGCCATCCTCCAAAAGAAGGAAAGCAGGGCAAATTTGCTCTCCTACAGACCACCGCCACTCGAGCCGGTCTGTCTGCCTCTCGTCACCGGAGGCAACGGGAGAAGACAGCGCCTGCAAGCTGTGTGGTCAAAGATGATCCTTCCTTTCTCCCGGAAGAACCACCATACAAAGTTGCTGATCATCCCGAGCAAGGAAGGCTAAGATATCCCTCCATGATCCATCATTGCGGTGGACATTTGCTCGAAGATGCCGTCTTTTTTGGCTCCCTACATGCTGGAAGAACATGATCTCCTTCTTCCCCAGGTCGACCCGACGAACTCCGGCGATCATCTCTGCATGGTGATGGGAATGTGGTGAGAACAGGTTCACCCCCCAGCCTTTTTATAGGCAAAAGAGATCACAGTGGTCCCCAATAAATTCGCCATAAAGTCCGTATCGACCGTTTCAGCGCTCCATTCAGAAACGTTTCGAGTTACGAGGGGTCGTTCATGCTTCATTCAAAGCATTTTAAATTCCGAGGAATTTAAAAGCTTTGAAGGGGGTCTTGTAGAAGCATGAAAAATACGCTGAGAAGAGCTACGCAGCCTCTTGATGCAGAGCAGCGTAAACGGAGGCCTTCAGAGCCATCAAGCGTGCAACAGAGCTTTCTCCGCTAAAACACGGCATGAAGTATAAGCTCAAAGGATCATCCGCGTAAGTGCAGTACGTCCAGGCCGCTCCAGCGTAAAACAGAGTTCTTCATTGCCTCCATGGCATAAAACTCAACCGCTCTCAAAGCAGCGTTAATGCGTACGAGGAACGCTTCGTCTTCCCTAAAATTAACCTGTCAAGTCACGCAGTGAATCTGACCTTTGACTCCTGACAAAAAGTGCTGCACGGCTACCCAGACGACGGCTGAAAACGATGGCAGACCCCTCGGGACGCGCCCCACAATATGATGTCGGATCTCGGCATTTAATACAGAGGATTTGGTTAAAGCATCACCAAACCGTCGTTTACTGGAGTCCCCTCAGCATAAATCGCTCTTTCGCATACAAGGGAATACGCTGCCCTGTTTTACACAGGCAAACATGAGCTGTTTTACGCTCCGCAGCAGACAAACCGCCTGCCACGTCAAAAGCTGCACCTCGTACGGGACTCGAGGTACGTCTCCACGTCTAATTGCACAGAGCGGTGACAGTTTCTCTTAAGGCACGTCTCTGCGACGGGTGCACAGAAGGGCTGCAGACCTTCAAAATATGCCTCCGTATTTAATGCATAAGATGGTGGCAAATCTCTGCAAGAGATTCGATTATATCTCCAAAAGCCGTAATTCCGGCTAAGACGTCCACATCAGCACGGTACGCAGCGGCTTCTACGCCCATTCTAGTACAGTACGCAGTGGCTTCTACGCCCATTCAGGATCTGTGCTCATACGGCTTCTACGCCCACTCAGTCTCTACGACCACTCAGTCTCTACGACCACTCGGCTTCTATGCCTGTTCGGCTTCTATGCCTGCTCGGCTTCTATGCCTACTCGGCTTCTATGCCTGTTCGGCTTCTATGCCTATTCGGCTTCTATGCCTACTTGGCTTCTATGCCATGGTGACAGACATTTGGCTTCTATGCCAACCTCTGCTACACAATGGATACCTACCTACGTGGCTTTTACGCCATGATCTTAGTAGCAATTGTACGCGTTGTGTCCCCTTAGTTGGACCCGCGTCACACGCTCATTCAAAAGATCATCTATACGTAGGCATTGGTTACTTTAACCATTGTGTAAAATGGTGTTGTACTTTTTACTCCTCGGTTGTTACACCGATGGAGTGGTCACTGTCACCAAAACTCTATAAATAGAGACCCCTATCAATGGGGAACAAGGTCGATAATTTGGAAGATCGAACCAGGTGGGAGAATTGGTAAAGAGAGAGAGAGAGAGAGAGAGAGAGCACCCGAAGCTCAGGCAAAGAGTAGGGATCGACGACTTCAGCATCGTGCATCCACCCTCTTCTGCAACCTTCGAAGCTGCTTCCTGTCTCCTACGGCACTTCTTCAACATCGTGTGGTCCAAGGGCTAAAGTGATCGACCGCAGATCAGACACCTATAGCAATATCTACCCAGATTAAATAAATTGTACTCCCACATCCTCGTATAGGATTATATTGTACAAGTTTGTTTGTAAACAAAAGAAGGCGGGTTCCGTGTAAACCCCCATATCGAATACATTCCTATTCTTTTCGTTTAAATAACCATAAACAGCACCCACGTGGAAGCTCCACCTGCTCACGGTTACAGCTGTACCCTGTTACGAAGGGGCTCATGGCACCCTCCAGCATCCATGCGGCCCAATATATGCGTGCCTAGAATAATTATAAATAGCAGGGTACCACACCCATACAAATGGCTGGCTGGCTATCTACGAACCTACACTCAGGCGAGAGAGAAGAGCTTCTGCATCAAATCGTCCATAGAGTAAAGAGAGTTTCTACACTCCTAACTCTCCATCGTCACCCCCCAGAAAACAAATTTATACTTAGATTTTTTTCTAGGACCTCTCTATACTTTCTTTTCGTTTGTTAATTAAATCAAGCTCTTTCTTAAAGACTTTTAAATTTAATGGCGAACAGTGAGCCCCCTTAGAACCTTGTGAATCTTCTCATGGTTGGTGTAGTTTTGTCGAGGGAAGATAGCAGGTTGACGATGTTAAGAAATCTAGTGAACATTTGCGTAATTATCTCATTGGGTTTCATCTTGAATGTCTCGTACTCCTGTGTTAGCCGACTAATTTTTGACTCCTTCACTTGGGTGGTTCCTTTGTGGGTCACCTCCAGAAGCTTACATACTTCATGTGAAGTAGTGCAGGTGGATACCCTGTTAAATTTAGTCCTGTCTACAACACAGAAGAGAGCATTAATAGTCCTAGCATCTAGACTTGCTTGTTTCTTCTCTAGGTCTGTATATTTGTCATGGGGTTTCTCTACAAGATTTTCATCAATGACAATTCTAGCAGGCTTCCTATAACCATCTATAACTATGGTCTATAGGTCAAAGTCTAGTGATTTCAAATAAAAACTCATACGTGTCTTCCAGTAAGTGATACCGTCGAATAGGGGTGGCTATTTGTGGACTGGCTTTCACCACTATTGGTGTAAATTGGTTGTGCAGTTGCCATAGATCTGCTCTAGGGTATTAATCCTTTATCAAGTGAACTTAGCTCTGATAGCAATTAAAATATTGTGTAGGCAACTTTAGAGGGGGGTGAATCGAGTTATGTGTCCATAGTGACCAATTAAAAACTGATTAAGGCTAAGTCCAGGAAGCAACTACTAACAGAGAAAATAATCAGAGAGATAATAATGCGAAAAGTAAATAGAGTAAGGAAGAGCAAACACAAACACCAAATTGTATACTAGTTTTCCTCGTGGAGGACTAGTCCAGTCCCGAGAACTCAAGCTCTGAATCCATTATCAGTGAAACACAAGCTTTGATCCGAAGGCTTGCCACTTCTTTATAACACAAGCTTTTGATCCGAAGCGCTCGACTACTTCAACTTTGCAGAAGCAAAACTTAGAATTTTCAAGTGAGAACACTTTACAACTCTTGCACGACTTCTAGCTGAATTACACCGAGGCACCTTAAGGATTAGGAAGTTGTGGCTAACGAGATTTGGAAGAGTGTGGCTCAGAGAAAGGCTTAAAATATATAGATCTTAGAAGATTGAAAGCTTGAGAGATGATTTAAAATGGGAGAAATTATGCTCTATTTATAATAATTTGGGAGGCAAAGTTCGGCCCGAGTTCTGTACCCTAACGTTCAAAAATTTGAACGTTGGACAGCTCATATCCAGGTAGAGCAAAAAATTAGGTTGCTGATTTTAAGGGAACCGAGTTCGGCCCGAGTTCGGTCAGGGACCGAGTTCGGCTCGAGATTGATCTTCCTCAGACCAAAAGTTCAATAAATGGGTTGAATTGATTTGGTTTAGTTCAGTTGGGTTCAATGCTTGGTTGTTTGTTTGGTGGTGCTATAGGAAATGTGTTGAGTAATTGTTATGCCACAGTGCGACTCAACGTACATGTTTTCTAGACTCAAACAAAGATAAAATTATAAACTCTGAACATTACAAAGAAGATATAACAACAGTTTGATGAAGTCTGTTGATGTCACGTCCAGCAGTCGATGTGTCTTATTGAGTCAAAGCAGATATCAGTGTGTTAATTTTTGAAATTAGGTTGACTGTGATCAAATTTGGGTCAACAACACGAGCGTCAGATAGGTAGGTGTTCTAAGCATTCACCCGCTCTCAACGCAAGGTTTTGCGAATAAGATACAAGTACTAGTCAGTTTTGTCTAATTATATTGCCAATATTTTATACGATTTGATCCAAACTATTCTTCCCGCCTAATGATATATTCTACAATCACAATCAATCCTAAGTTCATTCTAATAGTTAAAACTCTGTTTCCTGGCTCAAGTATACATCTTGATTTGTCTTTCTGGAATATAGATATCACTTAGCAGAAATGCTTCCAACTATTAGAATGACAACAATTAATTCTCTATACATGTTAAACTCACGTAATACAAGAATACAGTCAATAGAATATTCCAGAACCAATGAAACAATATTTGAAAATCAGATCGCTTATGCGTTTACAAGTCCATGTCTGTACAAATCCGAAATTAGACAGTTAACCTCTCGGTATTCCTAGAATTATCGTTAGTCTATCTCCAGTTGATATACAATTATCTAGGTTTAGGTTCGATACGATACCACGACGTTTAAACTTCAAAATTAGTCTATCTTCCGAAATCCTTAGACTTTCGGACAGAGTCTCATTTGTATTTCGAGCTCCAAATACAGTAATATATCCGACCCAGAGCAACTCTTCATAGAATTGACATGGGTCAAAGCCCCTTCGGTGGAATAACTCTACACTGGACACACACAGTTAATAGGATGGACAATAAATGCAGAGAAGCACAAAACCAAATTGCACAAAAATTCTAGCATGTATATCCTACGTTGTACAAAGTATAAATCATATCATATGAATCTAAATATCATCAAATTAAATTGTTGGAAAGCTTATCGAATTCTCTTCAATTTTTATATAGACATAATCAAATTTTAACAATGTTTAATAGGTCAAAACTGGTCTACGAAATAAGGTTTAAAATATCCCAGATTTTATTTCCAGAATTGTATGTCAATGGTGCACGGCCAATAACTCTTATTATATACACCCGAATTTTATCATATCATATATTGTTGGAAAGCTTATCGAATCTTCTTCGATATTTGTTCAAATATATCCTAGTTTTGAAGAAGTTAGTTAGGTCAAATCTGGCTTACACAAAAATATTCACATAGATTCCAGATTTTAATTCTAGGATTCTACACCTCTGTTGCATGATCTACAACTCCTATCATATAAATCCAAATCCTATCATATCATATACCATTGGAAAGCTTATCGAATTTTCAATGATTTTTATTTGGACATAATTAAATTTTGACAGGATTTAGTAGATAAAAACTGACTCAAAAAAATACTGCGCCGTAGGAACGAATTCAGAACGTATGAATCTAGTTCTATTTCATGTCCAAGCCTCCTACGTGTGTGTCACCTTAACGAAAAATTCTTAGAACCATGTTCTAAACCACATATTTAATCTCAGAATTTATATAGAATAAATACTTTACTTTGAACAATAAAAGTAAACTCAAACAATATGAAAAGTACATAAAAAAGATATTTGTACGAGGAGTACAAATAGTAGGAGGACTTGCCTTGGTTCTTAGGGTTTGGAAGTTATGAGAGGACGAAGAGCTAGGGTTAGAAAATGGTTATGAGAAGGAGTGAAAGGAAATGAGTAAGAATCTTTTCTTCTTCTTAAGAATGAAAGCTTATATATATATATATATATATATATATATATATATATATATATATATATATTTATATATATATATTTATATATATATATTTATATATATATATATATATAAGTACTCATCCTTTATACAAGATATTTGTAATAACCAACCAAATCAAGGCAACCACAACCCTCCCCCCCTTCAAGGGCCGGCCACAAAGCTTCCAAGGGAAGCTAATACTCCTTGGCTTCTAAGGAAATCCAAGGGTCAAGGACAATTTGGTCATTTCTAAGTAAAGTTAAAAATATGTTTTTAATTAAACATATTCATACCCTAATCAAACCTAGTCTTTTGCACTAATTAAACCCTAATTTATACATGACAAGGCACAACACTAACACTTCAATAAAATATAAAAAATTATGTAAAAATAATTATTATATTATATTATATTAAAATTTTGGAAATTCGAGAAATTATATTATTAAAATAATGTAATTTTTCTCGAAAAGCTATTTTCTCGTAAAACTTTATTTTCAAATAAATAGTAATAATAATTAAAAATAAATTTTGAAACCAACTATTACAATGTACAGGCTCAAGCCGCTGAGTTGTATAGACGGGCCACAGACATCGGATGGAGGCTCGAGTGGTATTCGACAGAAGTTAGTGGATCATAGGGAACTTGTTGAGGAAGGTCTTCGAGATATTTTGTAGGATACAGAGGATTTGGTTCGTCGAGACAAAGTGATGAATGATGATGAGCCAAAGATTGATGGCCAGTCTGTCAGTCCTATGACAGCTGGTCGGTCTTCAAGTGGGAGTTTTTCTTCGGATCCGATTTTGGTGACAGATGGTTTGTCAAAGCTTCACGGAGCAACATTGGTTTCAGTAGTTCAAAACCATGGAGGCGATCAAGGTGTGCAACAAACTCAATCAGAGGCGGGTGCATCGCCATTTGCATAGTTCTGGGAGAGCTGTGGGTCATCGACGATGAGCACAACTCATGATGTTCTGCTCGAGGATGCATGTGCAAGGGGGAGCTTCAGTGTCGGATACGAAGGTATGCATACTCATGAGTCTGAATCTCGGAAGAACCGCACAGTCCGCTTGGTTGGGCCAACCAATGGTAAAGAAGCTCGTCGAAATGGTAGTACATTCTGGTGGAAGGCAGAAGTCAGGGACAGACTGCCAAGACTTATAATGAGACTGATCGTCAGGGACTTCGTTCTTGGTCGTATCATTGATATCGGAAGGATCCCAAGTACAAGAGGTGCTACACATGGCATCTAGCGTCAATGTGACGGTCGAGGAGCTGGAGATGAAGAAAGATGCAAAATAGCTCGGGAGATCGAAGATCAATGACATGGGGGAGCATGAACTCTATCGTAGGACGACATACATGGAGTCTAGTTGAGAAGCCATGTGGTCAACACTCTCTCATCAGACTAGAAGGAGAGTATGTTGGGTTCAGTCTGAATTTGGTAACCGTACATTTTGGAGCCAAAATATGGTCAAAGATTTGATTTAATGGAATTTAAAAATCTATATTAAAAATTTGATTTGAATAGATTTATAAATTTTTATCAAATATTTAATTTGACCATGTTTGGACGTTCATAATTCGTGCTTGCTATTTTAGGTGATGAGTTTCTTATTTTAGGATATTCTATTTAGAAATTTTTATGGCCTAAACTAGGGTTTCTCAATTATATATGGATTAAGGGTGAAGGCACAAAGAAGAGCCCAAGTTGGAGATTCATGGTGCTTGTCCACATGAGATATAAGAGAAAGTCCATATTTTGCTCTTAGGACTTGTCATCCAAGACAGAAGAAAGAAGATATATGATCGATGAGTCATCTTCTTCGTTCAGGAAGATCGCTACCGGTAGGCCAGGTGAGTAATTTTATTGTAATCTTTGTCTTTTTTTTTATTGAGTGTGGTGAGGGGGTTGAATCTATTAGGGCAAAATGTTCAACATTGATTTTTGTCAATCTTGTAATTTTATCCGAGTTATATAGATTATGATTTTTCCAGGTGATGTAGTCACCACCATATACATTGCCTTTATCTGTACTTATGTTCGTTAGACGAAGGATGGTTATCTCAAGTGGGTTGGCCTACGTTTCTGATGCGGTCAGTTTCAGACACGATGTTAGAACGCTTGTAGGCGTATCCGATTCCAACGTCTGGTGTCAAAGCATCTGTTTCTGATGTCAAATTTTCCAACAACATATTAAAGGCTAAAATATGGCCTTCCCTTTTCGCTTGTAATACCCTCAGTATATTAGTATTAATGGCTTAAATACAATGTAACGCCCTCAAGTTTCGAGTTGTAACTTACTATAATAAACCATTTTAATAGGAAATTTTTGCAAGCTTCAAAGTATCATCAAGTATAACTTACTATCTTAAACCATTTTAATAGATAAAACATGCCTCCCTAAAATTATACCACAACAGCGAAAGCTTAGAGGGAGGTAAATGAGGAGATCTGTAATGGATTTGGACTGATAATTGAGAGTTTAGGTTTAGTATTTGGGTTAGGAATATGTTTTGAAAGGAGGTAGGTAGGGATATTTTAACTTTTTTTTAAGGACAAAAATGTCTATATTTGTCGTGTGCTTTCCTTATGATCAACATGTTGAATGACAACTTATTGGATGGTATTAAGTTGCAAGAAATAAAAAATTTTGGGGTATAATTTACTTGGCTATTCAAAAAAATATAGTGTGGTTAGTCACTTATTCAATTACTCAAGGATGTTTGCAAATGGCGAAATCAAAAATTCTAGCTCCGGTGGACTGGAATGGACTAGGATGTGTTAGAGGTGGACTGACTCATATAAAAAACAAAAAAACAAAAAATATATATAGAAAAAATATAAGATTAGACTGTAGTCTACCCCCGCCCCTACGTGGTTCTGCCTCTAAATGCTTGATTGTATTAAAGTGTAAATTACTCAACATTAAATAGTTGGACATTTTCTAAATAGTATACCCCCTTCACTTTCCCACATACACCCCACCAATGGTGAAATGAGAATTACCCACTATACTTTTTCATTTCCATTCTACTTCTACATAGAAAGTTGGTTAATTTGTATCTAAATACTCTGAACTACCCTAAATTGCAAGTTAATATTCTAAAATATTAAAATTAATAGCTTGCTGCTTTAAGTTTCCAAATTAACATTTATATATTCTGAACTATTAAGTTTTTTAACTTGTTACCCTATGTTGTTAAAAGAAAAATAATAATTATTATTATATCATTGTTTTCTTACTTCTGCCATTCCCATCATTTTTTATCCCTCTCCTCGACTTACTCACCTCTTAGACAATCCTATGGCCCTCTCTTTATCAAGGTTGTTGATAAGGGCACTACACAATTTACTTAGGGCTAGCCCATTGAAAACTTTTCAAAAATTACAAGTTTGCCACACCTCAAAGTTACTTAGGGCTAGCCCACACCAACCTATATAAGTCAAAATCATTTCTCTTTATTTTTCACCCTCACATGAAAAAATCTCTCATTCTCTAAGTCCAAAAAACTAAACCTAACTTTGGAATTTGATAGTTGTGGTCCCAAGTGGAAGAAAATTTGCTTTGGTGATTGTCCAACGAATATTCTTCCGATATGTCTTCGACAACAGACGATGAATAAGTTTTGCGATTATCACAAAAATATTTAGTTATATTTGACTATTGTGGGAGCGATGCATGAAATTATCTTCGATGAAGAAGCCGGATCATGCAATCCATTAAATATGCACTCCGGTCCTTCCGAAAAATATGTCGATTATTTCGAAGCACGTACGGTACGTAAAATGACAACCCTATTTCGACAGTCATCATGTAAGGACTGTATAAAATTCGACAGTCCTATATAAATATAGTCCTATATAAATATAGAACTGTCAATAATTCGACAGTCCTATATAAATATATGACTGCCAAAATTTCGACAGTCCTATATACTAAGTGGACTATCAAAATAGTGATAGGCCTGAATCTTAAAGATTGTATGTAATCACCTGTATTTTCAAAAAATTTAAAAATGAATTTTCAGAATTTTTATGAATTTTTCTGTAATTATTAACTAATTAAAACCAAGGTATTTTTGAAATTAAACAATTTTAAATGATTTTATTCCCTCGATCAGTGGATGCAGCCCCTATCTATCTTAATATTAAAATATTATGAAAATAATATTTTTAGATGTAAAATAAAATATTAGACATAGGATAATTTTTCTAGAATTTATTGGACCCCGAAAATATTTTTAAAGACCTAAAAATTAAGTCTTTATTAAACCCTAAATAAACCCCAAATAAATTCGGTTTATTTTCTGAACCAAACCAAACCAACCCAAATCCTGAACCAACCTAGACCGGACCCAATTCTTATCGGATCGGGTCGGATCTGAATTCCATGACCTGACCCAACCTGACCCGAATCCGCCAACCCGCTTCTGAAACGAATCCCTAACGCCCCGACTTCTCCGGCAGCCGCCCGTGCCGCTCCACCTACTGTAACTGCCGCCGCCGCCTCTGTTCAGATCCCCCGCAAGCCAACTGTGCCGATTCTGCTCCGCCGTAACCCGCCGTCCCTAACCCTTCACCTCCGCCGTAACCGCCGGCCTCCACCTATATAAACCCCTCAGCCACCGCACTCAGCCACCATCACCCACCGCCTCACCACCGTAGCTAGCTGCCATCTCCGCCCTAAGCCTCCACCGAGGACCCCCGAGCACCACCGCCACCTCCAGCCTGTCCGGCCACCATTAGCGATCCGCCATCGTCGTCCCCGACAGCCATAACCACCACCTCTCTCCTCGACGACCAGAGCCGGCTGATCGACCCGAACCCCTGCGCCTCCTCCACCGACGAGCTCCGCCAGCACGTCGTATCCAGCTCCGGACTCCGCCGCCATGACGAGCAGCCGCCATCGCCGCCTCCACCAGCTCCGGCCGCCTCCAACTCCGGCTAGAACCCTAACCCTAACCGCCTTGAGGATCGCAATTTTAGCCCTTTTCGGAGCCCTGTTCAGGTAGTCGTTTCTCTCTCCTCGCTGCCCCGTTTCCCATTCTGTCTGATGTGACGTGAACCCTGCGTGACCCTTTCGATACCCGTGCAACTCGTACGGTGTGACGCATCCTGTGGCGATCGCAAACTGGA
The DNA here is from genome assembly GCA_036927795.1 of Iris macrosiphon. NCBI lineage: Eukaryota > Viridiplantae > Streptophyta > Magnoliopsida > Asparagales > Iridaceae > Iris > Iris macrosiphon. The sequence goes on along the minus strand of JAYESA010000008.1, from coordinate 114,920,584 downwards.
CCAAAATCAAAAAAATTAATACCCTATTTTTTCCCGGAACTGAGTGCGCCACACAAAATGGGATGACTTGGTCGTATACGGACTTCACCGAAAGGTGCACGCCGTTAATACAGACATGTGAGATTTTACGAAAGTTGATTTGGATGTGCGTGCACACTGAAATCAACTCGTATCCGTCGACAACGCCCCGTATCGGTCTCGTTCTGGAACTCATTATAACTTCGTAGACGCAGGTTGTATCGAAACGAAACTTGTGTCATCGGACTCATAGTAATACGCTGGTCCTGTGATCCAAGTTTGGTTCAATTCTGAGAATGTTGACAAAATCGCATATCGTAGGCCCCATGGCTCCACTTGACAGACGATTTTGTGATCGGCTCATCGGAATCTAATTCTGGAAATTCTGTTAGGTTCGTATCGTTGTTCTGGACTTGTTGACACTAAGTTTGATGAATTTGGAGAATACTATCTCTGATATGTTTTTTGGTGCGAAGCGGGCCACATGTGGACCCCGCTTTGACCAGGAACTGTCATTTTCCCCCTGAGTCCAAATTGGACTCAAGGACAGGCAATTCTAGCTAATTGATATTTTTTGAATCTGATGGTGATGTTTATTACAGCTTTTGGAGGAGTACCTGTAGATTCTGCCGATACTGGAACAGCTGTTGGTATTCAAACCCCAGGCAAGTGTACCATGCCAACCTTGCAATTCTTGTTACATATTTCCTTGATTTATTTATATATTTTATCTGTTCAACCTAGGACTGTGTGATATTACTTAGCGTCTGATTAATATTCGGGTGCCAACACCGTACGCGAAGTTGTGTAATGTCACCTAGAGATGGATATCGAGACCCTTTACATTCTCGTGCTCGCATTATCAAGTACGTCATACCCAGGATACCTGACACTATTCATGAGACATAATCTTCCTAAAATATTCAAGGTAATTCTATGTAGGTTGTAGGATTTATGACATAGACATTATAATCATAGCTATTATATGATTATTGCATTAGTTATGATCTTGTGTAGCATGGATATGAGACGTTGTGGACATGAGACGTATGATTACATTGGGTGGGGAGAGACACACAGGCAACAGGTTGTTTTATATATGTATTTATTATTGTGAGGCCATAGACTCTACATCAGAGCTAGGCACATTACGTGATATTACTGTTACCGGCTCCCCGACACAGAGCTTGTAGCGGTCTCAGCCTGAGTACTAGTAATGCTCTCACTTGCATTTCATTTAGATGGTTACATAGTTATCCTATTTGTTTTATTTACTATTGTACTGCATTTATTTTGGCTTGTGTTATTTTGTACCTTGCTATGTCCCCTGAGGACCTAGATTCCGGATGATGTCCCCAGGTTTAGCAGAGGATTTCTATCCCGAGGTATACGGGACAGGAGCAGAAGCTGTAGCAGGAGCAGGAGCTGACACAGGAGCTGAACCGATCCCCGAGGACGAGGTGATGGCTGAGGACTTCTCCTGAGTACCTGTTATTCATACTCAATATTTGTTTTATTTAGACTCTTTTGCTTCTGGTCTGCAGAATCAGTGTATCAGACTTATATCGGGTTGTTCCCCGATTTAATTTATTGAGACTTGTTATTGGTTTTCATTTTATTATGCTGTTGATCATATTTATCTTCCATGGATGAGATTAGTTTGTGGCATATTTAGTAGACTTTATTTTGTGTTACAGCTTAAGTACACACCCTGATGGATCCATTAAATTTGGTTTGTCCATTGGTGTGTGCTACTGACCATTGCCACGTGTCTAGTCCCTCGATATTTTGGGACTGGGGCGTGACATGGTTTTTGTGGTGGCCCATGCAGGTCAACAACTAAATTGTTTGGTTTTAACTTAGGGACCGAGCAAGCCTGCAATAAGGATAGGATAGTTATAGGATCTCATCCATTAATTTGAATTATTTTTTATCTCTATATCGGATTCAAATTAATTTCTTGAATTCTTTCCTATTTTGGTTCCTCTGTGCGTTCTTATAGTTTATTTTTAATGCAGAGTAATAGATCCAAGAATCGATGATGAGAATAGGTACACCACACGATGCTGTGGTTACCTATGAAGATGGAGTAACACCAGATAATAGAGGATAATCCTCTCAAAGCGATCAAGCTGGCCAGCATAATTCAAGGTTCCGGCGTGATGATATCCCACCTCCGCCACAGTTCACTCCACCGATGCCTGTTTTTCCACCAGGGCAAGCCATGGACGGGCAGCAGATGTTTCAAATATTTTATGCCACGATGCAAGCCCAACAGCCGGTTCAACAAGAGGCTCAGCGTCATGAGGCAGAGTACTTGAGAAACAGCCTAGTAACCGCATTGGAGCAGGCGAACCCACCAGCTAGGTGACCAACGATAGGATCTATCACTGATTTCCGTCAGCTGAAGCCCCGTACCTTTTCTGGCAATGAGGGGCCAACTGAAGTTTACGAGTGGCTCATGAACACACAACACCAGTTGGAAGCGGTTGAACTTCCGAGGGAGAGATGGATGACTACTGTCAGAATATAGTTGACTGACAATGCGCACCATTAGTGGCTATCTGAAGAGAGGAGGCTCGGACATGACCGAGTCACTTGGAAAGAGTTCTCCAGACTCTTCCAGGAGATGTATATCCCAGCTATTACTCGGTCAAAACTTCGAGACAAGTTCAACCGCCTTATTCAAGGCAATATGTCGGTAGAATAGTACAATGCTGAGTTCATTCGACTGAGTCGCTTCGCCCCTTCTCTAATTCCTACAGAAGAAGAGAAGGCGGAGAAGTTCTTCGACGGACTCAGGTTTGAGCTCCAGAGGTTGATCGGATCTGTTGCACCTACATCATACACCGACGTCCTTGCTGCAGCACGGTGCATGGAGCGTGTCACTAGGAGGGAGTCAAGTCTGAAGCGGCCATTCACATCAGCACCACCCAGGGCATCACATAGGGAATCTGCAAAATGGCCCTAGAGGAATCTACCTCAGAGAGCAGCACCAAGAGACCTATCCCTTCCTACTTGTCACTACTGTGGCAAGGTAGGTCATATCGAAAGGGAGTGTAGACACAAGTTGGGACTATGCCTGATTTGCGGATCCAACCAGCATCCAGCCAAGGACTGCTCTGAGCGCCGAGAGGCAGCACCAAATCGACCAGCTTTACCAGCACTAAGGCCAGCTTATCCAGCATTGAGAGCACCATAGACGGGAGTTGGAGGAGTCAGACCACCAGCTTCAGGAGGATATCAGCAGAGACCACCATTGGCACCACAGGCAGCACTATTCCAGCAGGCTCGTCAGCAGAGAGGTCCAGCTCAGGGACGAGGACAAGCATTTGCATTGGCTGTTGAGGAGGAAGCTACTGCAGGAGAGGTTATAACAGGTACTATATTAGTAGCTTCATTACCTGCTGTAGCTTTATTTGATTCTGGAGCATCACATTCATTCATAGCTGCTAGCTTCATAGCCACACATAGAGTAGCTACCGCACCTCTTCCGAAGACTAAGAGAATTCTTACGGGAGGTAGAATTATCCCAGTTAGTGACATCTATAGATCTTATTCGGTAGTAGTCTATGGAAGAGAGATGCGAGCTCAATTTCTGATCTTTTCCATGCCGGATTATGATGTTGTACTTGGTATGGATTGGTTAAGTCAGTACAATGCGACTCTTGATTGCCGGCTTAGAAGGGTTATATTTAGACTGCCTGGTCATTCAGAGTTTGAGTTTCTTCGAGGAGCTATAGAGCAAGGTGTTCAGCCTACTCTTAGGGTACTATCTATAGAAGGGGAGTCAGGTTACCCAAGAGTTATATCAGAGTTTGTGGATGCATTTTCTAATGATCTTCCAGGTTTACCACCTGATCGGAAAATAGAATTCACAATAGACTTGACTCCAGGAGTAGAGCCTATTACTTTATCAGTGTACCGGCTAGCACCTAAGGAGTTGGTGGAATTGAAAGAGCAAGTTGATGATCGTTTGGAGAAGGGTTTTATTCGGTCCAGTATTTCACCTTGGGGAGCACCCATACTATTTATACGAAAGAAAGATGGGACAGTACGCCTGTGTATTGACTACAGGGCACTGAATATTGTAACCATTAAGAACCGGTATCCCTTGTCATGCATTGATGACCTATTCGATCAATTGAGTGGAGCTAAGGTATTCTAAAAGATTGACCTTAGATCCGTTATCACCAGATTAGAGTGAGGAAGAAGGATATATCAAAGATAGCCTTCAGGACTAAGTATGGACACTATGAGTTCTTAGTTATGCCGTTTGGTTTAACCAACGCCTCAGCTGTATTCATGAGTTTGATGAACAGATTTTTTCATCAGTACTTGGACAAATTTGTGGTTGTGTTTATTGATGATATTCTAGTATATTCCAAGAGCCACGAAGAGCACGAGGAGCATCTCAGAATTGTGCTAGAGACGCTGAGGCAGGAGAAGCTATATGCCAAACTCAGTAAATATGAGTTTTGTATGGATAAGGTGCCTTTCTTGGGATATATCATCTCAGGGGAAGGACTTTCAGTTGATCCAGAGAAGGTTGCTGCAATAGAAACTTGGTCTACACCTACATCAGTTGCAGAAGTGAGAAGTTTTCTCGGACTTGCTGGGTATTACCGGAGGTTCGTAGAGAATTTCTCAAGGATTGTGAAGCCTATGACGCGGTTGATGCGTAAGGACCAGGAGTTTGCATGGACGGAAGATTGTCAGAAGGCCTTTGAAGAATTGAAGAGGCGATTAACAACAGCACCAGTCTTGACTCTTTCTTCAGGGTCGGGAGGTTTTGTTGTTTATAGTAATGCGTCAGGTAGTAGACTAGGATGTATTTTGATACAACATGGCAAAGTTATCGCCTATGCATCGAGACAGCTAAATGTCCATGAGAAGAACTATCCAACGCACGATCTTGAGCTAGCTGCAGTAATATTTGCACTGAAGATATGGAGGCACTATCTTTATGGAGAGAAGGTAGAAATCTTTACTGATCACAAGAGTCTGAAGTATGTATATACTCAGAAGGAGCTCAATATGAGACAAATACGTTGGCTTGAGTTGATGGTAGACTTTGATATAGATCTGCAGTACCACCCGGGAAAGGCGAATGTCGTAGCAGACGCACTCAGCAGGAAGCCCACGACTTATTTATTGACGATGCAGCCTCAGTTATTGAAGGATCTACAGGAGCTCCAGATAGAGATTATTTTACCAAGACAAAGTGGCTTATTAGCGAATCTTGAAGTTAAGTCGTCACTTGTGGAGAGGATTAAAGAGGCATTGCCCACTGATGCTAGATTTCAAAGACTTAAAGAGAAGATAGAAGCGGGCATACATGTCACGTCCCAGTCCCAAAAAATACGTAGGACTAGGACACGTAAGCATGCCAGCCGCATGGATATGACAACTCCAATATATGGAAACCAAATCCATACGTACGCTGTAATATGAATATAAAATCCACAAGTGGTATAAAATGTAATACAAGTCACCGGGTAAAATCTAAATCTCATCCACCAAAATCATATAGAAATAAATAACCAGTATCTATGAAACTAGATCTCAATAAGAAGTATCTAAGGATGATAGTTGGATGGAAACAAATCCACTACCAACTCGAATATAAGAGCAAATACAATATGAGTACAACACCACAACACAATATAAGAATACCAACTATCCATCACAGCTCGAAGAGAAGATATCCTCGGATCACATGTAACCATCCAAATCTGCGCTCCTGCAAATACTCAAGAAAAGATACACCTGGCAACGGACCAGGTCCTCAGAGGGACGTAACAAGATACAGAAAATACGAGCCAATTTGAATACAGTAAACATGCATATGGTTTGAAAATAAATAAGTACGCTGTACAAGACAATCTATATGAATGCAAATGAGGACAACTTTTCGACGTATGGGCAAGGGTAGTCTACTCGATCTAAGCCTCACAACTCACACACCCGTCTAGAACATCAGAAATCGACATACCTCTGGGGTAGCGACCAGCGCGACTCTACAGAAATCGACATACCTCTGGGGTAGCGACCAGCGCGACACACGCCCGTAGTATGAACTATATACTACGGTTTACCAGAGTGGTTAAAAGCCCATACGCCTAATAATTGTCCTCTAATGATACTAGGTGCTATGTGTGTGTCAACATATCTAATAAATAGTAATGACTGAAGGAAAACTACACATGCAAGAACTATACAGAAATGCAATATAAACAGAAATATACTAAGCATGTAAAATACTGTAAACAATTTGGCAAGGTATCTTGCCTGTGGTCCTGCTGCTAGTATGAATCAGAGTCCAAGTCACAGTCCAAAAAGCCTATGTATTACAAATTTATCACGTCAAAAGATAATTTATTTTAATTTATTTAATTCTGGAATAATTACTCTAAAATCCTATTTTAATCTTATTATTCTTATTTTTATGTTAATTCCTAAATTTTGTCCAAAGAAACTGAATTTTATCAACTCGAGTCTCATGGCACGCAAACCGAGGCGATCTGTTGACCAAAAAGTCAACCGACACAAACTCAACTTTCATGCATGATTTCCTGTAGATTTCAGCATCAAAAATATGCTGGAATTTATGGCTCGTCCGAATTCAAATTCGTTTGGGAATTATGGCACATACAAATTTTGTATTGTGCACCGATGGTTAAATTCTAACCTAGAAGTTCTACAGAATTAACAGTATATAAATAATTCGAATTAAATTCTGGGAAAAATTTATGTCGATGATCTTGACATTAGCTTTCCGAAACTTTAAACGTTTCATGATTCTGACTCCTGGTTCTCCCGGAATCACGAAAATATTGAAACACGTCTATTTTTGGACATGCTGTGCTCTACGAATTTTACAGAATTTAATACTGATAATTTAGAAAAACAATTTATATAATCAGAAAGCTAACCTCATTATCGTTCTAACAAAAAAAACTGGAGCGTGTTTGGAGTCCGGAGCTAGGAGATATCATCTTTTTAATTCGTCATAACTAGTAAAAAATGAGGCTGAATTTATGACGAATTTTGACTATTTTTTTGGACGAAAAAGAGAGGAATTTGGGGAAGAAAAATATGAAGGATGAGGTATTTATAATGGTGGATACTACTTAATTAAATAGGACTAGGATTGGTTAATTTGGATAGGATTATGATGAATTTAAATAAGGATAGGATATGCATGAAGTTGATTTCCTAGTAGGTTCAGGATTTGAATTAATTTAAAATAGAGTTTGAATTTATCTCAATAATTTATAATCTTAAATATAATTAAAGATAATACAAATAATTTATAAAATCTTATTAATATCTATTAACACTAAATTAGTATCTATCTAATATTAAGACTATATATATCCAAATAAATCCTAAATAATTTTAAAATCTAAATAAATTTCTTAAAATTCTAAATAAATTACGAAAAAAATATAATTAAATATTTTAAACTACAATAAATATTTGATAGGAACGACATGCAAGTATGGTCGTATAGTAAATCATAGAAGTCCTAAAAATTTATGTTTTCTAAGTTTTAATTACCAAAAATTCTAGAAAAATCTCCAAAAATCTAAAATAACCTAAAATAATTCTAAATGAATATTTATATAAGTAAATATACTAAAGAAAAAAATTATTTTCTAATTAACTAAGAGAATACTCTAAATAAATTCAATATCTATAATAAATATAATAATATAAAATATACACAAATACCTATTTTGGGTGAGGGAATTTACAATCTACCCAACTTAAAACAATTTCGTCCTCGAAATTAAAATAAGACATAATTTGTTAAATCCTTCACATTCATACATAAGGTACGTCAATCGCAATCTCTTCCAAAAATTTAAATAACAAAATCTATTCAAATCTATCGTGATCATTTCAAAATTAAGATAATCATTGTTTAAATCAAAATTCAACCTATTGTAATCTCTTCTCACTTTTCCAACTCATCAATATTCAAATTTAAATTGAATCCATATAATATCTTCAAGATTTAAATAACCCATATCAAATTTTACGTCACGATCTCCAAGTATCATAATCTCCTCTAGAAGTAATTCGAGTCCAATATTATTCCTATTTTCACTTATAATTTTTTTTTTTGTATTCTTCAACTTTTTAAATTCCATTCACATCCTCAATATTTCAAATAGGTAGTCCAACCATCAAATTTTAATTCTTAATTTAAATCATCAAATTAAAAAATAATTTAATTGCAGTCCACCAATGTTCAAGTCTGAAATTATATATTTATCCTTCAAATTCAAATTGATGATTTTACCTTCAATACTCAAAAATTTAAATTATGTACTTAAGGTATAAATATTGGGTCCTCAATATCAAGATTTTTAAAATTCATTAATCCTCATCATCTTAGTCATTCTTCTAAAATTCTCAAAATTGAATGGCTTAAACCTCTCCCAATCTAATCTTACTCGATCACAATCTAAAAGAAATTCCTCTCGAGTTGCCAATGCACTGTTACCCAACTTAGAATTTACTAATCTATCACAGAAGGCTATATACTTTAAGAAAAATATTCCTTAATTTATTTACTCATGTCATTCAATCCTCAAAACTTCAACGCCGATTATATCATTTATGATATGTCCTTAATTACGAAAGAATAATCCTCAAGTATGTGATCGGCCTATGGGGTATATCTAGTACTCTCTGTGTATCAAACTTATACCAAGCATGAGGTTTCGTCTTTCCGAAATAAGGGAAGACGGAGATCAATAATAAAGAGTTCAAGGGCGAGGTAATAGAATAGAAGTATCGGGATCAAGACGTTTAAAGAATTCAAATAGGAATTGTCAAAGCAGTTGTGGATTGAAGTCCTATTTTGGTAATGCCTATCCACATGCTCGCATCGGTACAGTTATGTAACGGATATGATATGCTTAGACATATCTAGAGGGCAAGTTCGTTCATCTACTAATTACTAGATATCTCAATCCACGTAAAGTAGTTATACGAAGGGCGAACCACGCGCACTATGGTTGATCAGACCGTAGTACACTGATTCTGAAATTTATTAATGTATGCATCCACTAATACATATATAGTGAACAAGCTTGATGAAAGAATAAGCTTGCAAAACTAGGCTATAATAGCGGCATAAGTCAAGGTGGTACAACAATTATAGGTACGCTAGATGATGATGAAAGGAGGTACAAGTCAATTCAAGTTCACAAAAACAAAACAAAAAAATAGAATAAGCAATAATAATAAAGACTCTACAAATCTCTATAGTTATAATACAACCTCCTTGTCTGTGTCGCTAGTCGACCAAATGGGGGCAAGGACCTCTAAATTCTATTGTCTGAATAAACACTGTCTCCTAAGCTAGCATACAATTAATGTTGTTCAATCATACTCCATTAATAGGTCAAAAGACTATGTGATACTAGGTGTCAAACATTATGGTAAAACTTTTAACTACTCTAGTAGTGTCTATACTACCCTCCAGTCTTCATAATATATCAGGGGTAATGGTAAACCAATCTATAGCTAAGGAATTCTAGGGTTCACTAGATATTCTAAACTTAGTGGTGTCTATATTCTCGTAGTATTCTTAATAGGTGTGCTACTCTAATTATCATCCTAATAACAGGGGTTACTATATTCTAGCAGAAGGCTATACTCAAAGAATTATTAGGGAAGTACAGGAATCAAGCAAGATACAATTGTTCAAATAGAACAGATAGGAGGAAGATGAATCATAGTCAATTGTGGATGAGATCCTATACTCTAGTCCTAGGTGCAGGCTTGTTCGGTACAATAACGTAACCGAGACAATATGCTCTCGACCTGCATGGGCCACCACAATACAGACGGGACTTCGCATACTTGAGGACGGGACATTAAGGTGTAGAAATCGCCTATATGTTCCGAATAAAGAATTGAGACATGAGTTGATGACTGAAGCACATAGCTCCATGTACTCTATTCATCCGGGAGGAACGAAGATGTACCAAGATTTGAGGCAGTACTATTGGTGGCATGGAATGAAGAGAGAGATTGCATGGTTTATGGCGAAATGTTTAGTCTGCCAGCAAGTAAAAGCCGAGCATCAAAGAACTGCTGGTATATTACAGCCGCTTCCCATACCTGAATGAAAGTGGGAACATATCACTATGGATTTCGTTATAGGATTTCCAAGAAGTTCCAGTGGGAAAGATGCAGTATGGGTTATCGTGGATCGACTCACTAAATCGGCACATTTCTTGCCATTTAGAGTTGGACAGTCCACGGAAGTACTAGCCGACATGTATATACGACAAATCGCAAGATTATATGGAGTACCAATTAGTATTGTGTCAGATCGTGATCCGAGATTTATATCTCATTTTTGGCGAAGCATGCAAGAGAGTCTTGGCACCCGACTCAAGTTCAGCACTGCTTACCATCCACAGACAGATGGTCAATCAGAGCACACGATTTAGATATTGGAAGATATGCTGCGATCGTGTATGTTAGACTTCAGAGGGTCTTGGGAAGATCATTTGCACTTGGTGGAATTCTCTTATAATAACAGCTACCAGGCAAGCATCCAGATGGCACCATTCGAGGCTTTGTACGACAGAAAGTGCAGATCACCGATATGCTGGAGTGACATTGGCGAGCGTCAAATACTGGGTCCAGAGTTAGTGATGCAGACCATTGAGAAGGTGAAGCAAATTCAAAATCATCTTCGTGCAGCTCAGGACAAACAGAAGCATTAGGCTGATACACACAGACGTCCCTTGGAGTTCAAAGAAGGAGAGCAAGTATTCTTGAGGATTTCACCTACACGAGGTTGTAGAAACATAAAAATATGCTGGAAAATTATACACGTAAAAACCCCCAACATGCATGAAGCCCGCATAAAACAGAGCTTCAGCGCTGTATGGCGTAAAAATTGACTTCAGAGCTATTGGCGTACAACAGAGCTTCAACGCTATTTAGCGTAAAATAGAGCTCCAGGACAATCCGCGTAAAGCAGCATTCAAAGGCCGTTTTGGCATAAAAAGGTTGCTATACCTCCCTCCGACGTAAAATATGTTTGCTTTTAATGCAGCGTGAAGTTGTACGAGGAACTCTTCGAATTCCTCGAATGAACCTGTCAGACAAAACAGTGAACCTGACTCCTGACAAAGAGTACTGCACGACGATCGAGAGGACGGCTGTAATGATGATTCTGTACAGAGGCCAGACTATCATTTAGTAACATATCCTTGATACAAGTCATTTTTACGCATTCAAGGAATACGCTGCCTATTCTACAGAGGCAGAGATGAGTTTTTATGCTCAAGATGAGACAAAATCAGATGCCACGTCAAAAGCTGTTCTTCGTACAGAACTCGAGACATATCTCTGCAGTTAATGCACGAGATGGGGGCAGATCTCTACATTTAATGCACGAGATTGTGTTATATTTTTAATGACTGAGAGAGCTAAAACTAGGGAGGCTAATACGCTCACATCACCATCCTGGCATTTTATGCCAACCAGGCTATTTTCAACTATATGAGCACGCCGTATGCTATCTCCTCGAAATACGCCAACCAGGCTATTTTCAACTATAGGAGCACGCCGTATGCTATCTCCTCGAAATACGCCAACTCAGGCTATATTTGCAAAGGTATGTGATAAGGCTATTTGGCCCAGAATACGCTCAAGATCTCAGTCGGGAAGGATAATTGGCTAGTTTTACGCTGGTTATCTATTATTCATGCAGCATCGAGTTTTACATAGAATTTGGCTTTTACGCCAACAAGATAGCTATCTGGCTTTTACACTAACAAGATAGCTATTTGGCTTTTACTCCAACAAGACAGGTATTTGGCTTTTACGCCAACAAGACGGCTATCTGGCTTTTACGCCAATAAGACAGCTATCTGGCTTTTACGCCAACAATGGCTTTTACGCCAACAAGACAGTTATTTGGCTTTTATGCCAACCATCTCTACGTGAGGGGTAGTTACCCACGTGGCTTCCATGCCGTGATCTTCGAGAGGCAGTTATACGGGTTACCTCATAATGGGACACGCGTCACACGTGGATTCATGAGATCATTCAGACGTGGGTAGCGGTTATTATAACCGCCGCGTAAAGAATACAACTATCTCCACAGTTTGGTTTCTACGTCAACTGGATAGTTACTGTGACTGAGATCTATAAATAGAGACCCCCAGTCACAGAGTAAGGGGTCGGTGGAAAAAACAGAGATCAAGAGATTATAGAGAGAGAGAACAGACAGAGAGTGTTGATTGACAACTTTGGCAACGAGAATTTAATCCCTCCTACAATCTTTGAAGCTTCTTCTTCTTTTACAGCACTTTTTCGTCATCGTGTGGTCCAAGAGACAAAGTGATCGACCGCATATCAGACTCCTATAGCAATTTTTTTCCAGAATCATTTTTTGTACTTAACATCCTCGTATAGGATTAATTGTACTTCTTTTTTTTCTTGTTTGTAAACAAAGAAAGGGTTTCATATAAACCTAGTTTCATTCTTTTGTTTATCATCAAACACAAGATGGCGACTCTGTTGGGGACTGCTTTCTCATCTGACGAGAAATTATTGCTCAATACGATGTTGTATCCGTCGGATCAATAAAGAAGACTTTGGTCGTCCAATTCGACCAATCTGCTTATGAAGATATGCTTCGCGCAGGGGGTAGCTCTCATTCCCTCTCTGTCCAGGACAATATGAAGCTACGTAAAGTATGGATGCCCTAGACATCCTCTACCCTTCCTGCAGGCTCCCTTTCTCCGATCAACAAGGTTGTGACAACACAGCCTACGCGCTATGCGCGTAAAATTATGTCTCCCGTCTGTGACGTGGCAGACAAAGCTTCTGGCGATGCCTCAGTGCCAATCCAGAAGTCTAGAACGTGCCCTGCGCGTAAAACTTTGTCTCCCGTCTGTGACATGGAAGACAAAACTTCTGGTAATGCCCCAGTGCCAATCCAGAAGTCTAGAACGCGCTATGCACGTAAAACTTTGTCTCCCGTCTGTGACGTGGCAGACAAAATTTTCGACAAAGCTTTAACGCCAATTCGGGAATTTTAAATGCGCCATGCGCGTAAAAATACATCTTCTGTCTATAAGGAGGCAGATGGACCCTTGGATCACATCAAGGAAAAATGAGTGGCGAATCTCCCGATCTCTAGGCTTGTACGCCACCAAAAGAAGAAGTTGCCCACTCTTCAGATTACACGTGATGCTGGAGGCCGTTTGAGGACTTTTCTCGTTTTACGTGAACCTGTGCAAAGCTCCAGATTATGCCAGGACAAGCCCGTCTGCGTAAAGAAGACCCATTTCACGGAAATATACGCTCCTCAGACGGATGATGAATCATATGCTACTCATATGGCTGAACTGCTGTATTCTTATGGCAGGGAGAGAGTTATGGTTCCCAGTCTCTACGTCCCTACTGATGTAAAAAGGCAGAATAAGCCTTCTTCTTCTTCTTCTTCTGTTAATCCCCCTAATTTGCGTGATTTCTTGATCCAGAAGCACAAAGACATAGGATCTTCTAATATGTCTATTACACCCCCTAGGGAGCATTGTTGTAATAGTTATAAAGTTGTAGTTAACTACTGCTGTTCTAAGGCAAAACGGTCAGTTTTCGACCGGTTGAACTACTCTTTGCCCCTACAGGAAGAAGAGCCGACATTCGCATCAATAAACATGGCTTCACACATTCATAGAGGAAGGTCAAGTTTAAGACATCGTCCCTCTAGAACTCCGAGCCAAAGAAGATTAGACAGACTCCTTGAGAATATTGAAGCAGGTGTCTTTCGAAACACTCGCTCGAGGTCGCGACAATCGGCTTTATATTCTTCCGATTCCGACACTGGGGGTCGTCAGTTTCCTGAATGTGATACTGACAGTATAGACTCGATCTCTACAGAGATCTATACCAATCCCTCAGGGGTATCCAGAGAAGTGAGAGTTTATACCATTGGAGATGAACATGAAGAGGCTTCCCCATCAGGAAGTACGGAATAACGCCTAGCTGTATTGGAAGCATCGCTGAAAGAGATGCATACCATGATGGAGAGTATGCACCAAATGTTGGTGACTCAACACACAGCTGCACCTATTCCTCCGACTCAACTACGGGTGGGGGTAGATATACCATCAAGTCAGGAGCCTGTTCAAAATTAAGAATCAGCTGCTCCTCAACCTCTCAACCCGGAGAACGTATTACCTCCTGTTGGAGTCACAATACAACCGACCTCTCATCTCTCTGTGATCCCTTTCCGAACTAAAGATCCAATACAGGCAGTTCGGGAACTAAAAGCCCAATTTGATGCCCTGAAGCATAAGGATCAGCTCAAAAAGTTGGGAATCAACCAGCCATACCCAGCTGTCTGGGATGAGATCCCTTTCCCCCCAAAATACAAACCACATGCTATGGTTTTGTTTGAGGGAAAGACATCACCAAGCCAGTACATGAACTACTTCAGCATGATGACGGTGTTGTTGCAAGGGAATGACGCCCTTCTCACTCGAGTGTTTAAGGGCTGTCTATCTGGGGTAGCCTACCAATGGTACCGTAGTCTTGCGGACAACTGCATTACTTCTTTTGAAGATTTCAAGACTCTGTTATTCACTCGATTCTACGAAGGAGGGATGGACATGTCTATGTCATCCCTCATCGAAGTTAAGCAGAAGGAGAAAGAGAACGTTTGTACTTTTATTGAACATTTTTGTCAGGTACTTTGCAGATGCCTCCTGGAGTTTCGGATTCAGCCTTGGTGGACATTTGCAGGAAGAACCTTCTTCCACTGATCTCAGTGTTCACGGGACCATATCAGTTCCATGATTGGCCTTTGTTTATCATCTCAGCAGTAGCCGCTGAAGATAATAGTCGGAAGGTGCATGACAATGGAATCATGATCTCTACCTCTGATAGAGGGAAGCGGTCATCCTCCAATAGCGACCATACTCGTGGTTCCAAAGGAAAGAAAGCTCTGGCGATCAATACATCCAGGCAACATACTCCAGTAACTACGCAGACGAATCCTGGGACTTCCAGGCCTAAAGAAGAATATTCTTTTGACGACGATGATATTCCGAGCATATTCGATTGTCTAGTCAAAAGTGGCAAGCTTAGTCTCCCCGAGATAAAGCGTCCAAATGAAGTCGGCAGTATAAATAATCCTAAGTACTGCATTTTTCACAGATACATACATCACCCCACAAAGGCATGTTATGTACTAAAAAGAAAAATCCAGGTGTGGATCGACGCCAAGGCCATCACTCTGCGTAATAGCGAGAAGACGGTCACTGCCAACATGATCTCTCTCCAATTTGGCAATATGCCCCCTCAGGAAGTCCCGGATGGTGTAATACCTATTCCACGGGCGATGATGAATATTGTTAATCTCCCTCCGACCAGGGGTTAAAATCATGACCTGGTACCCCTAACTACCAAGCGTGGGGAGATCATGTGGGTTCACCCAGATCTGGTGTCAGAGATTGAGGAAGAGACTCAAGCTGCTAAAGCTAAGTCTAAAAAGAACTCAAGATGTAAACCATGCCATATGGTTACAATATCCCCAACATCAGAAGAAGAGGCTTTGGCTACCGGAACCCGGTCAGGAAAAGCCTACCTCAAGGACTATGGAGGAAATCAGGAAGAAGCAACGGCAAACACTTCGGCTGCCAGACTTCCAGAGCCTGAACCTGTTATACTAGGGGCAGGTCCTTCTAGACCAACTTCGACAGACAAAGGCAAGTAAAAAGAAGTTCGTTTTGATAAACCTTTAAAGAATATTCAAAACAAAGGTTTAGAGAAACCATATAACTTCGACATCTTGGCTCAGTTGGCTAATACTCCAGCCAGATTGTCCATTTTTGAGCTACTTAGGCTATCCAAAGACACTCGTTAAGCCTTGAGTGAAGCGTTAATGCAGGCGGATGTATGCTTGACTCAGCTCAAGTCCCCTGATAAAGAGCCTGTGGCATGTCCACAATGCCATAGTGTGATGGAAGTTGTCCCTAACATCATTTTCACTCAAGAGGATATGTTGTTGAAATATAACAAGCATGACAGGCCTCTTTATTATATCGAATATGTCGGCTCCATGGAGGTAGATCGGATTCACATAGATCCTGGATCATCGATCAATATTATCCCTCATAGTCTGCTAAGACTGTTGAGAATTCCCATATGCGAACTGGCTTATACTACCACTACAATCGTGGGCTTCAATGCCAGGAAGAGCAAGTCGTTGGGGAAGATTCGTCTGAGGATCCAGATTGGTGACCTTAGATCAGTGGCTACATGCTACGTCATTGATTCGGAGGTGTCTTACAATATTCTGTTGGGCAGACCATGGATCCACGATCACAATATTGTTCCTTCCACTCTATATCAATGCTTCAAATATGTAGACGCCCAAGGGACAGTGAAGACAGAGTTTGCTGATCTCAATCCTTTCAAAGGAATTGAGTTCTACTATTCTGATTCCATGTTGTACACCCAAGACTACATAAAGGAGGTATCAGGCAGGACGAAGGAGGAATCCCACCGGGAGCCAGGAGAACCATCTGCTGAGCAACCTTTGTCAATCCGGGTGAAAGGGCGAACTATCCGTCCAAAAGTCATGGAACCCATGGCTATCCACTTGGGTAAAACTAAATCGGGAGGAGGAAAGGATCCCCTAGTGATCACTCTGAACCAGAAGCCTCCACCTTTGGTCATCAACCTTAGGCGTAACAAGCAGCCGACCAATGTAAATACAACTGGGAACGTGGTTTCTGACGATAATAAAGATTCTCTTTTCCAGTATACTGACGCTCAATTTCCTAATCAGGAATTCTTTCCCCATAACGATATAGAGCCTATAGCACAAAAATTCTTGGAAGCTATAAACTTCTATCAACCGTATGTGTGGGAAGTAGCATCAACATCTAATGTCGTCACGACATATAGGCCACATGAAGATTTTATCTTTATTGTTCTACCTACTCACAACGATCATCATCCAATAGTCTTCGGTCATATGTGGAACAGACCGATTGTACAAGAAGATTCTCACGAGTCTGATGCTGAAAAAATGCAGGTTCACAGATATAGCCCACAGACTTTGAAGATTATGCAAAGCATGGGTTATGACTTGAAGTTGGAGCCAGGTCTCAACTATGGAAAAGGCAGACGAATGTCGTTGCATGGTGATCCCTACTGTCAACGAACTCACTTCGAGTTAGGGTATACCTCGTCTCTTGCAACTTGGAACAACTCTGAGTCAAGTGGGGAGACCATTTCCTCTTCTCAGGATGGTTTGTCGTCCTCCAATTCATATGATAAACTCGGACGAGTATTGTCAGTAGATACGGTATTGACAGATTCTCTCGAAGCAGAGGAACAAGAATCTGAACCGTTTGAAAATGAATCCTGGGCACAGCAAATGGATACACAATGGGAACTCCGGTTCGAGCAAAGAGAACCACCCACTGAAGATAAAGTTATCCAAGTCAATGTTGGGGATGAATTTTTACCAAAGCCGATATTTATCAGTAACAATCTTTTCGAAGAAGAAAGGAAAGAAATAATCCAACTGATAAAAGAATACATCGATGTCTTTGCATGGAATTATGAGGATATGCTGGGTCTTGATCCAAAAGTGGCTACCCATAAACTAAACATACTGCCCAATTCAAAGCCTGTAAAGCAACACCAACGCCGGTTCCGCCCGGATATGATGGAGGCCATTGAAGCTGAAATCAAGAAATTGGTAGCCTGCAGTTTCATCCGGGAAGAACAACATCCTGATTGGGTCGCCAATGTAGTCCCGATCATGAAGAAAAGCGGAAAAGTTCGTATTTGCATCGACTTTCGAGATCTAAATGTGGCCTACCCTAAGGATGAGTTCCCTCTTCCCATCACAGACGTCATGATCGATAATACGTGCAATTTTGAGAGCATGTCTTTCATGGACGAATTTTCAGGATATAATCAAATTAAGATGAATCCTGAAGATGAGAAGCATACTGCCTTCCGTACACCATTGGGGGTACATTGCTATACATTCATGCCTTTTGGATTGAAGAATTCCGGGGCTACATATCAGCGAGCTATGAGTAACATATTCCATGAGTATCTACGCAAAAAGGTGGAATATTATGTAGATGATATCGCTGTCAAAAGCCGCCTCAAGAATAATCACATCCAAGACTTGAAGGCAATATTTGAGTTGATGCACCAACATCAACTCAAAATGAACCCCACAAAGTCCTTTTTTGGCGTATCCAGTGGCAAATTTCTGGGATTTGTCATTACCGCTAAAGGCATTCAAGTTGACCCTGATAAAGTAAAGGCTATCCTGGAAATGCGACCGCCCCGTAATCTGAGAGAACTCAGGAGATTTCAAGGTCGTCTAGCTTATATCAGGAGATTCATATCCAACCTCTCTGGGAGATGTCAACCTTTTTCTCGCCTGATGAAGAAAGGTGTGTTATTCGTATGGGACGAAGCTTATCAGCAAGCATTTAATGACATCAAACGCTATCTTACTAATCCTCCAGTTCTGGTGCCTCCCGTCATAGGAAGACCATTTTTGCTGTATGTTCGAGCAATGGATCATTCTTTAGGGGCTCTTCTCGTACAGCAGAACAATGAGGGTCATGAACAGGCTATCTACTATCTATGCAGGATGATGGTCAGAGCTGAACACCGAAAAAACCCAGTGGAAAAAGAATGCTTGGCCCTAATATTTGCCATTCAAAAGATGCGACATTACGTAACAGGCCAGACAATTCATATCATCTCCAGAATTAATCCACTTCGGGTGTTAATGAATAAGCCAAGTATTCTTAATTCCCGACTCGCGACTTGGGCAATGCTATTGACACCGTATGATATGGTGTACGTCCCTCAGAAGTCTATGAAAGGTCAAGCCTTGGCTGATTTCTTAGTCGTCCATCCAATTCCGGAAACCTCCAAACTATACGAGGATGTTTC
Source organism: Iris macrosiphon (assembly GCA_036927795.1). Taxonomy (NCBI): domain Eukaryota; kingdom Viridiplantae; phylum Streptophyta; class Magnoliopsida; order Asparagales; family Iridaceae; genus Iris; species Iris macrosiphon. Next base: position 114,901,573 of record JAYESA010000008.1, on the reverse strand, counting down.
CGACGAAGTTGCAGAATGCAATTCGGCAATGGAAGATGATACATGGCAGCTATTCTTCGATGGTGCCTCCAGGACTGGTCCCAGGGGAAACGTGGTTTCAGGAGTGAGAATTGTTCTGATAACTCCTGATAAACTTGTCATCTATCGAGCATATTCTCTTAGCGAACCCTGCTCTAATAATGTGGCAGAGTATAATGCCTTGCTAATCGGGCTTCAAGTCGCTAAAGAATTGGATGTTGAATACCTGGAAGCTTTTGGTGATTCTTAGCTGATCATCAACCAGGTCAGAGGAATATATAAAGTCCGCAATCCAGACCTCATTCCTTATCACCAAACAACGATCGAGATAGCCATATCTTTTAAAGGATTCTTTTTAGAGCATGTGCCTCGATCTCAAAATTTGGAAGCTGATGCTCTGGCCAGTCTAGCAGCAGATCTAGCTATTCCTATAAGAAGGCAGAATTCGGTGATCCTTCTTAACAGAGATTTATTCTGCGTGAAAAATAATTTTCACATAGAATGCAGCTACGCTATAAACACGCTTCCTCCTAAAAGAGATTGGAGAAGTCCTTTTATAGACTTTGCGACATACGAAATCTTACCAGAGGATCCTAAAGAAGCAGTATCTATCAAAAGATGATCACTACATTTCTATTTTGATGCTTCTTCACAAAGTCTATATCGTCGAACTTATGATGGACTATTGTTTTGATGTCTCTCTGATGATGAGGCAAAGCGGGTTATCCGAGAAGCTCATGAAGGTGTATGTAGAGCACATCAACCCGGTCCTAAGTTACAGGATCGTATCAGGAGGATGGGCTACTACTGGCCTACCATGATTGCAGATGCCGTGAAGTATGTAAGACAATGCAAAGCCTGTCAGGTTTATACGGATTTTATACATCTGCCTTCTAAGTATTTACATCCCACTATTGCATCATGGCCCTTTGAAGCATGGGGTATGGATATCATTGGTCCTATTCATCCGTCGTCTTCTAGAGGACATCGGTTCATATTGGCTATCACTTATTATTTCTCCAAATGGGCGGAGGTGATCCCTCTTGCTGAGGTAAAGACATCCAACGTGATCAGCTTTATTAAGCACCATGTAATATATTGCTTTGGGATACCCCAAAGGATAATTCATGACAATGGGCCTCAATTCATTAGCCAAGCATTTCACCAATTTTGCGATAAGAATCAGATACAAAATATGGCCTCAACGGCATATAATTCTGCTGCTAATGGTTTGGCGGAAGCCTTCAACAAAACCATCATCAAACTCTTGAAGAAGTTCGTTACTTCGAACAAAAGAGATTGGAACGAGAGATTGGAGGAATGTCTCTGGGCATACCGCACAACGGTACGAACACCAATGGGTTGTACCCTATTTTTATTAGTTTACGGGTGTGAAGCAGTTCTCCCCATTGAAGTCCAAATTCCATCACTCAGAATAACAGTGGCTAATGAGTTGACTCAAAAAAATAATGATTAATTAAGGCTTCAAGAGCTAGAAAGATTAGACGAGAAACGCCTTCAAGCTCAACAATGTATTGAGTTCTACCAGGCACGCATTTCCAGGGCTTTTAACCAAAAAGTGAAGGAAAGAGTGTTCAAAGTTGGTGAACTATTTTTAGCTGTCAAGAGACCAATAATCATTACGCACAAAAGTAAGGGCAAATTCTAGCCCAAATGGGAGGGCCCTTATGTGATTGAAACAACATTTTCAAATGGTGCTTACAGATTAGCCAAGCCTAATAGAGATTTGATAATGGCTCCTATCAACGGCAAATTCCTGAATAAGTACTACACTTAATCTCCCTTGCTTAAACGGAGTATGATGAAGATCTCATTCTGACGATACTATGTACAAAGATTGGTTGGATCATATTCTATCATGTTCCTATGACCTCTGAATAGATATATTTAACTAATTTAAAACTTCAAAACCTATCACGTCCATATTACCTCTGATAGTGTTTTGAACACAAATTTAGTTGGATCATATTCTATCATGTCCATATAACCTCTGAATAAATATATCCAGCTGAAACTCACCGAAAGTATATCACGTCCATATTACCTCTGATAACACTTTCATCCTAGCCTATCATTTATATTCTAAAATGATGGGTCCACAAAGTCAGAAGAAGTATCTTTATTATCTCCGGGAATAGCAGATTACAAAAGGAGCAAAAAAGTACATCATTGGGGAGGAGCCGTTAAATCGCGGATCTGCTGCACCAAAGCCGCCATCCTCTCATTCCTGGAGTTTAAAATGTTAGTGCGAGCCCACTCCAGCCTTGCTTCGTTATTGTTCAAAAAAGATAGTTTGGACAGAGAATTAACAAAACTTGCGTGGATGACACCCGCATGTGCCAAGTTCTGCTGAGCTATCTTCACTTGGCCTTCAAATACATCACGAACTACCGACGTCTTGAGAAGCCTCTCCCTTGCCTGAGCGAGTTCAGCTTCCAATTCTCGAACCCTCGCTTCATTTCCCTTATATTCGGCCTGACACTTAGCTAGCTGAGGAATAACCTCCACCAAGACGGCTTTCTCATTATCCATCTCTTGCTGTTGTTCCTGGATGGATTTGTTTAGAGATTCTATCTACTGAGCAAGTTCCACAGTTAGGGAGTCGTACTCAGCCTGAACCAGATCGTCGATGCTGCCTCGGGATAGTTGCAAATATTAGTTAATAGGTTGTTCAAAACCATTAACTATTTACTCTAGCGCATCAGCTCTTTCCATGTCATTGAAATTTCTAATCGGTGCTATGGTGAGCTTGGAGGACGTCTTCAGAGCATCAAAACTTAGATTCTTCTCCAGCACCATAGATATCAATTCTTTCAAAGTGACATAGAATATGCTAGTATATTGTTCAACTAGCGTGGCAAAGATCGAATGTACGCTAGGAGTGGCCGCAATACCAGTAAATCTCCTTTCTGGAACATTGGCAGAGAATATTGTCACTGTCATTGCTTCAACAGATGGCGCAATAAAAGAAGAGACACCAACAACAGTTGGACTTGCTGGCATGCTCGACGAAGGAGGCACGGTTGAGATGGTAGGTTCATCCTCCTCTGATGTTATTTGAACTGCTACTAGCAGGGTGACACCCAAGAATGTTACGGATGAAAGATCGGCAGTAGCAAAGTATGATTCGTCGACGTCAGGTGTCGCCGTTTCATCAGCTGGATCCGCAACAAAGTCAGAAGTAGTGTCAACTCCGCCCTCCCCCGAGATATCTTCGCCTAAAAATAAGACAAGAGAAAGTTAATATCAATTTGATGTTAATTTTCCTGAAAAAAGCGTGAAGACAATATTTACCCATGGCCGATGGTATGTATGTTGCGTCTGCAGCCTGTATAGCTAAATCATTTCTTAATGATGCTAAACAAGCTGTCATACCTGGAGAAGAGGGTACACCAACTGACGTTTGAGGGTAGTCATCCCAGTCGCCACCAAGATCCACTTGAGGTTCATCGGGTGGAATCTCGCTTGAGATACTTACAAACGAAGGAGGGGCTAGGCCTATTATTTGTCTGGATAAGGGTATATTGATTCTTAATATGCTCGGCCTCGAAGGCGATCTCGAAGCACTACCAGTAACGGTGGTAGCAGCAGCAATCGCGGGCAAAGAATCTCCAGTACTGTCAGCTAGAACTGTGGAGGTTCCCTCTCTAAAAGACGAAGGACCCCTAATCAAAGAATCATCCCCAACAGGGGAAACAATAGGCTCACTCCTAGAGGTCCCCTTGGTGGAAGTCCTTTTAGGGCCTCTGACAGTCTGCTTCTTCTTGCGGGGGAAAGGCTCTTTCAGAGTGGAAGCCTTTCGTTTATTTGAGATTATGAGAGACTCTGCTGGCGGAGCTATTACGCCGCTCGGTACAATCAGCAAATAGTCGTCTGCACCGATAGTTTCATCATCTTCATCCGAGAAAATAGATGGCATCTCCTCCCTTCTAGGGGACCTATGGAAGGGCATCATGAAACTTTCATGTACATCAAAATCACGATGGAAGGTATTGATGGACGCATAAAACTGCGCGTACGAATGGAGAATGCGCAACTCCATGGAGAGAGAAGTCACGGGCATAGCAAAGGTTGCTCCGGTACAACCCATGATAAAGTACCGCCTTCATCTGGCTCCGTCGATAAGTCCACTTTTGAACTTGAAACTGGTGATAGGATTCCCTACGTGCAACTGGTCGTACCCAAATTGCCTAGCGAACCGGCTAGGCAGATAAGGCTCAAAGTAGCAATGGTCCTCACTTCTGTACAGCAGATGGGAAGGTCTAATACAGACCAACCAGTAAAAGGCTCCAGAAGAAAGAATAGTCTTCCCCTGACCCGCATCCTTAAGTTTTATCCCCTGTTGATTGATATATACAGGAGGGACGATGCAGAAGAATTTCCAGCTATGGGCAAAGTTTAGTGCTAGCCGACAATCTATGACGCTAGTCACATTCTAAGAAGAATTCCTATAATTCAACAGAAAGTTACTGCCCGAACCATTGGCCGATCCGGGAGACATCACTTTGGTGTTGTGAAGAATAAACCATCCCATCAGATAAAAGAATGGCAATTCCACTCTGGGATATCCTTCACGTTGGGTTTCATCAGCCAGCAGTCCCTCAGTAATGGCCCTCAGGCCAGCTTGAATCCTGCATTCCATGGCAGGGAGCAGGCCCAATCTCGCTCCAAACACCAAACGCACTGCGGGAATAAGGTGTTGCGATGGATGCGATCCGCAGACGCGATGCCCGGAATCACCCATCGGCGTAGCCAGATGGAAAAGAAGCCAGCCAGTTGAGCTTACCTTGACAGAGGCTTGCGACAATGCCTCATATAACTATAGGCTTTAGTGCCTGCAGGATGACCCCCTATCTCCTTATCGAGAACATAATCTGAAGCCCCTACGTCTTCAATGAGATTATCGACCGTGTTGGCACTAAGCATGCTCAGGAGGTTCAAAGGCTTATCTCTACTATCCACAACCTTGTCATGCTTGGCATTTCTAGCCTGGTGGAAGAAGAGGTAGGATACCCATTTGTTGACATGGGCTAAATCAGAGGGCTCCCCATAGAAGGTGGTGCATGCAAGGTAGTGGCTCATCAGCTCCTGGTACACTGCGACTGCCCGAGGGTTTGTATCCCTCAGCTCCCTGTTTGTGGGAACATACTCTTCATAAGGAGTATCTCCCATTGGCAGCTTCGAGATGTCTGCCATCTTGTGAAGGGCCAGGCCCAACTCCCCTAGCGGAGTGGCGTAAGTCCCAGTGAGCGAGTTATACCGCTCCATCAAAGCTAAGAACAAGTTGGGGTTGAGAGGCAACCAAACACTAGTGGCACTCACAGCCGCAAACAAGCCAATACTTTTCAGCTCCGTCTGAAAGTGCTTCAGGGCCCAGGCAGTTAAACTGGCCCATCGAAGATTCCTGGGGCTAAGCCACCCACTGGTACGAGGGTTAACCTTGGGATATACTCCTCCCTGCCCCATGAAGTCATTACAGAAAGTCGATATTTGAATCAGCTGGATCAGTGAAGTGTCTTCACTCGGGACGCTGCCCAACAGTAATCCTCTGAAAGGCATAACAGGGCCTGAAGGACTGCTCACAAAGGCTCCTCGGTTCAATCCTTACTTATAAAATATCTTCCCCGGCTGGCCGTGAAGATCGGAAGTCAGAGTCCACATCATATTCCTGGGATGAGTGGCATAAAAGAATGCTGAGATAGGGTAATCTCTGGGCATCCTTGGCAGATACATGATCGTGCCCTCAGCAAAAAATACCCAATCTTCCTTCTTGGGCTTAGTCTGGGATTGTTTATCGATAACGTCCCCGAATAAGAAACATGGTTTCTTATATTCAGTCCCATCTATGTATGTCAGGGGCTCCCCACTGATCATACTCAGCAGCATTCGTTCTCCTTGGGATGAGATCAGAGTTCCCATTTCTTGAGGATACTCGGTTCCAGATATGAGAAATGTCACATGGGACAAGTCCTCCAGATAGTTGGAATTCAGCATCCCAGCAGCAGAGCCCATCACTTCAGCCAAAGGAGGGATCTGTAGGTCCACTGCAAGAAGCAAGAAAACATGTCAGTTTTACGCTAGACGCTACACTCTTGCAGTATACGCCAAAGACTAACAGTCTGAGCTTTTACGCCAGACTGCAAAAACTTGAGTTTTACGCGGGAATCTATTTCCAGTGCGTAAAACTCAAGGTTGGCAGTATACGCCAAAATCTAACAGTCTGAGCTTTTACGTCAGACTGCCAAAATTTGAGTTTTTACGCTGGAATTTACATCTAGCGCGTAAAACCCAAAGTTTGCAGTATACGCCAAATTTTGACAGTCTGACTTTTTACGCCAGACTGCAAAAATATAGAGTTTTTACGCTGACACATTAGGAATGTAGGCGTAATGATAAAATATCTCTGTGCATCATCTTCCTCGAAGAGGCTCTTAGCACAGAAGATGACCTTGCACGTACACGTACAACGTGTGCGAAGGGTTTTATTCCTCTCGAAGTCTTTACCAGTGATGCCCAGTGCGCAGCTCGACGGTGGAGCATTTCGTTCAGATCGGGGCTCGCTCAGCCTAATGGGGGTTGCTCGTGCTTGAGCAGAGGAGCGAGAAGAAGAGGCGATTTTCTTTCCCTTAGCAATGGAAGCCTGTTTCGGTGCCATGGCGAAACTCAAAGTTCTCAGAAAAGAGACGAAGACGAAGAGTTCTCAAAGAGACGAAGGGTTTTGCAGAAACAGGTGAAGGGTTTTTCTCTCAAGACCTTGGGCTATTTATAGAGTTCAGATAACTCTTCGAATCTATAACCAAATCCGATTTTTAATATTCTGTTATGATTGGGGACCACGTCAGCCTATCATTTGAAAAAAGAAGACGGACAGTCATACTGCGTAACGGATCCAGATTTTACGCACAGAGCAAGGATCTATGATTTTATGCTCAGAAGCTACAGATCTACGATTTTACGCTCAAAGGCTACAAATCTATGGTTTTACGCTCAGAAGCTACAAATCTACGGTTTTACGCACAGAAGCTACAGATCTATGATTTTACACTCAGAAGCTAACAGATGCTACGGATCTATGACTTTTCACATATCTTAAAGTCATGCAGGACAAAGTACGCGTATATCTTGACAATTTGGGTCTTATACTCGAGAAGGCCAATTACAAGGGTTTACGCAGAAAATACTCCTTTTGGCTACAAAATATTCCAAGTGTCTGAAACACACAGATGTCAGCATTGAAGATGACTCTTCTTCTTGGGCCATTGGAAGTTCATTCAAAGTCTAGCTAGAATCCTTTACATCTAAGTTCGAGAATGGCCTGTTCGGCGGACATTTCTAGCCCTGTTTCGAGGAATTTTCGGAAAGCCATTCTTGAAGATGATGTTCTGAACAAAAATTCTTCGTATCAGAGAAGTAACAGTTCAGAATTCTATGCGACTCCTCGTCCAAAAATAGCATAACAGTTGGATCTTCATGACAACTTAATGCTAAAGAGCTTTTTACGCATCTTCTGTTATGCGTAAAAGTTGGGACGTGACCGGATAAGCGTTTATCAGAGTCAGCATAAAATTTCTCAGACGTGTCAAAGCTGCACATTATCAGACTTCCTCTGTCACGCCCTAGTCCCAAAATACATGGAACCAGGCCACGTGGCAATAGTCAGTTGTCACGTCTCCGAGGATATCCTAATTTAATGGATCCTAACGAAGAGTGCTACACTGTCCTAAATACTAACATGTCCCATATCAACAGGTAATCTAATTTTATCCACAAAATAAACAACAAGAAGTACTAAATAACTGCTAGAAGATAAACACTAGTCTTAAGATATCATAGTACAACCAATAAAGTCTGGTGGGAACAAACCCACTACTATGACAGAATAAATATACTGAAATGATAGATAAAAGAGTAATAACTAGGGCATCGGCTGACTAGGTAATGATGCACCCAATCCTAGGCAGAAGGCCTACTAACTGATCATGGAAACTCTGACGGTAGTACCTCTAACTCCTCCGCGGTAGCGAATCTCGTCTCCTATCCTGGCCCGTATACGGTGGGGTAGTATGCCTCGTCCAAATCTGGAAAGGTTCCAGGTCCTCAGAGGGACGTAACAAGATACATAGAAACATGCCATATATATAAATACTGATAAGATAAATACAATAAAGTACAAGGGTGTGCTAACCATCTAAGTGAATGCAATGTGAGAACAACTTTGGTACGTATGGGTAGGCGTAGGCATAACGTCCAACACCCCGAAGAGCGTAGAATCTGTAACGTCCATCATCCCGAAGAATGAGGTATCTGCAATATATATACGTCCGTATCACTCCGAAGAGCGCGTTGTTTGCAATAAAGGAAGTCATTGGATCCGTGGCTCCTCCGGATACTACGGAGTCCAATGTGTGTATCCCATATGCCTACTAGCTGTCCTCCCCGCCTAATGTAAATACACTAGTCGAATACTTGACGAACATACCCGTATCTATTTGCCAGTCTCTATAAATAAATTAATCCTGAGTTACGTGCTAACCGTAATGCATGTCACACGCACCGATAGCTAGTCGAGTATGCGGACCCGTATTCCAATATGAATGTCACAGTGAATACGTGTAAAGTGCCAGGTCTTGGAAGATATCAACGTATCCTCCTAACTGGGGTGAGTCTACTAGTGACTAGGCCAAGTATACTAAATTATCGACATATCCGTCGATAGCACCCGAGTCAATCTTGCCTGGGTATCTTGCCTAGGTCATATGAGATACATCAAAAGAATCATACAAAATATGCATCATTTAAATCAAATAGTAAATATGGCAAGGTATCTTGCCTGGGTCCTGAAGCTGTGAATGCCAATAGCCTGCTCCTGCAGTGTCTCCTGGCTGATCCAATGATCTTAAACACACCAATGTAATGTAACAAATACTGATGTCAGATACTAAACATTAAATACACACGACTACAACGCGATGCTTGAATATTGTCGCAAGTTCACGGCTGCTCGAATAAAGCGTCGCATGTGCGCGTAGCTAAGGTGCACATGTGTTCTGTGCTCGGGTATCCTGGGCCTTGAGACAATGATTTTAAGTTACGGTTTGACCACGATTTTTGTTCTGTGCGAACACATGCTTCTTGGTTTCTATGCTCATTGTACGTGGTTTATGTACAGGTATTCGGGTGAAACACTAGTCCTTGATGTTAGGTCTCATGATTAAGGTGTTTGCTAGTTAATACACAAATCCTAAATCTTATTAGTCATTAATCCAGCATGTATATAATTAGGGTTTAATTAGGTTTGTGTCCAATGCCACCATTCTTGACACGACGACACGACGATACAATAGTATCATGAAGAAGCGAAGAATTTATGTGGTTACCTCTACGTGGCTGCTTGGATAGGGCCTGCTCTCGTCGAGGGGGCGTACTCCGGCGGAAGGGCGGCTCCGGTTGGCGGCCAGCAAGGTGGCAGCGACGGTGGCGACAACTGCAGTAGGTGCGACAACGGCAGCAATGGAAGCAGCGGCTTGGCGTGCGGCGGGGGCGGCCGTGTGGGGGACGTCGGGGTGGTCGGGCAGGGTGGTCAGGCAGGAGAGGCCGATCGATGGTGGTTGGAGGTGCTGGAAGCGGTCGGGATCGGTCGACAGTGGCTACGGGGGGGTCGGGTTATGAAGGGAGTTGATGATTGTAAAGGAGGCGGTGGTTGGCCGGTCTGGGAGGGTGGCGCCGGCGATGTCAGGCGACGGTCGTGGCGGTGTCAAGAAGCCGGGTAGTCGGGGTTGGAGGCTCGGTTGCAAGGGGGAAGAATTCGTCTATGGTTTAGGGGTTTGTGATGGTTTTGTTTGTTTTAGGGTTTACATGAATAAGGTTATGTATTTATATAGGGGATGAACTTTGGGGTTGGCCTCGAGGTTTGGGCCGGCCAGGGTTCATTGATATGGGGCTGGTCAGGTCCTATTTGAGGTACAATTAGCCATAAATTAATTAACTAGATTAATAATTAACTGCGCAAGGCGAAGTTAATGAACATTGCGAAGCTAAGGATACACTAAGGTCAGAGGGTACCTATAAGTCTCACATAATTCCAATTAAATCTGTTTATCCCTAGTCTCTAGTTTTAACAATAAAAAAATATAATCCCTAAATTGGTTGAGGGGGTTTATAATCTACCCTCCTTAGATCATTTCGTTCTCGAAATTAAAACATACGCATGACAAGAATTTCTAACTGAAAAAATAAAGTGCTAATATGTACCTAGTCCTTCGAAGAGGTGGGGATAGCGCTGTCGAATATCCTCCTCGCGTTCCCAGGTCTGGTGAATGATGTCTCCATGCGACGCAAACTAGAGGGATGGTCTGACCTCGCAATACATTTTTACTCCTGTCCAAAATCTCAACAGGCTCCTCTTGGTATGATAAGCTCGGGCCGACTGTAATCTCTGAATGGTCGAGTACATGACTCAGATCCGGTATATACCTTCTCAACTGAGATACATGGAAGACGTCGTGGACTCCTTCCAAAGTCTGCGGCAAGGCTAATCTGTAAGCAACCTCTCCGATACGTTCTAATACGTCGAATGGTCCGATGTACCTCAGACTCAGCTTTCCTCTGCCTCCGAATCTGATAGTCCCTCGAGTAGGCGAGATCTTTAGAAATACATGATCTCCAACCTGGAACTCTAAGGGTTGTCGATGCGCATTCGCCCAATACTTCTGTATGTCTTGTGCTGCTCGTAGGTGCCCTTGGATCTTCTTCACCTTCTCTACTGTACGAACAACCAACTCTGATCCGAGAATCTGTCTCTCGCCTATATCGCTCCAACATACGGGGGAACGACATTTCCTTCCATACAATGCTTCATTGGGAGCCATCTGGATGCTCGCTTGATAGCTGTTGTTGTAGGAAAACTTGACCAAATATAAGTGGTCCTCCCATGATCCTCCGAAGTTAAGCATGCAAGCTCTTAATATGTCTTCCAATGTCTGAATGGTGAGCTCGGACTGGCCATCTATCTGTGGGTGATACACTGTGCTAAACTTCAGGTGAGTACCAAGACTCTCTTGTATACTCTGCCAAAAGTAAGATATAAACCTCGTATCCCTGTCAGACACGATGCTAACTGGTACTCTATGCAGTCGCACAATCTCCCTCATGTACATATCTGCTAAGGCCTCTGTCGATTGCCCAACTCTGAAGGGTAAAAAGTGTGCGGACTTGGTGATTCTATCCACGATTACCCAAACTACATTGCGACTACTAGGACTCCTCGAAAAAACCATAACAAAGTCCATAGTGATGTGCTCCCATTTTCATTCTGGTATCGGAAGCGGTTGAAGTAATCCTGCAGATCTCTGATGCTCAGCCTTGACTTGCTGACACACCAGGCACTTGGCCACAAAGCGTGCTATCTCTCTCTCTCTCTTTATTCCATGCCACCAGTAGTACTGTCTCAAGTCCCTGTATATCTTCGTGCCTCCTGGATGAATAGAGTAAGTCGAACTATGTGTCTCTGACATCAATTCCTGCCGAAGTTCTCCATTTGGAATATAGCGACGATCTCCACATCTCAAGGTTCTGTCTTCATGTATACGCAGTCTTGTCTGTAATCCAGCCTCTGTCCTCTGTCTAAGCCTCTAAAATCTGGCATCTGGCGGCAAAGCTGCCTTGATTTTCTCCACCAATATCGATTACAACTGGAAACTCGACAACTGTTCGTCTATTCCGGGCATAATAACCTTTATACCCATCTGCTCTAAATCTCTCAGCAGATGTTGTTGGATAGTCAAGAAAAATGCCATAGGTCTTCTGCTCAATGCGTCACCTACTACGTTGGCCTTTCCCGGGTGGTACTGTAGCTCGATCTCAAATTCTGTCATCACCTCGAGCCAACGTCTCTGCCTCTGAATAAGGTCCTTCTGGGTGTAGACGTACTTTAGGCTTTCATGATCAGTAAATATCTCCACTCTTTCTCCATATAAATAGTGTCTCCAAAGCTTTAGAGCAAAGATCACTGCTGCAAGCTCAAAGTCGTGGGTGGGATAGTTATTCTCATGTGTCCTCAACTGCCTAGAGACGTAAGCCACAACCTTCCCATGCTGCATCAAGACACATCCTAATCCTTTCCCGGATGCATCGCTATAGATCACGAATCCTCCGGGTCCAGAAGGTATGGTCAAGATAGGTGCCATAGTCAAATGCTTCTTCAGCTCATCGAATGCCTTCTGACACTCCTCTGTCCAAGTGAACTCCTACTCCTTACGGGTCAAGTGGGTCATCGGCTCTGCAATCTTCGCGAAGTTCTCCATGAACCTTCGGTAATATCCGACAAGTCCTAGGAAACTCCTGACCTCCGAGACATTAGTAGGGGTTGGCCATGTCTCTACTGATGAAATTTTTGCCGAATCCACTAAAATGCCATCTCCTGAGATAACGTGTCCAAGAAAAGCGATATTATCTAAGAGAAATTTGTACTTGCTCAGCTTGGCATAAAGCCTCTCTCTCCTCAGCGTCTCTAACACTAGTCTTAGGTGCTCTTCGTGCTCCTCGTGGCTCTTCGAATACACTAAGATGTCGTTGATAAAGACTACCACGAACCGGTCCAAGTACTGGTGGAATACTCTGTTCATCAAATTCATAAATACAGCTAGTGCATTCGTCAGTCCAAAAGGCATCACTAAGAACTTGTGGTGACCATAACGAGTCCTGAATGCTATCTTTTGAATGTCTTCTCTTCGCACCTTTACTTGATGATATCCCGATCTCAAGTCAATCTTGGTGAACACCACTGCTCCTGTCAACTGGTCGAACAAATCATCAATCTGCGGCAGGGGGTACTTGTTCTTGATAGTCAAAGCATTAAGGGCTCTGTTATCAATGCACATACGTATTGTTCCATCTTTCTTAGGTATAAACAACAATGGTGCTCCCCAGGGTGATACATTAGGATGGTTAAATTCTTTGCTCTGCAACTCCTCTAGTTGTAGCTTCAGCTCATCTAACTCCTTCTTCGCCAATCGGTATACATTAGAAGATACATGTGCTGCTCCGAGTACTAGCTCAATGGTGAACTCCATGTCCCTATCTGGCAGTAAGCCTGGCAGTTCTTCGAGAAATACATCCTCGAATTCTGCAACTATTTGTGGGGGTACCATCTCCATAGCCATGTAAGCTCCAGCTACCTGTCTTATTCCTTGCTCGACGGTCCCTCACATGTACTCAAACTCCGGTTGATCTGGCGGTCTAAAAGTGACTCTACCCTTCCGACAATTCAGTACGGCATTATACTGGCTTAACCAGTCCATGCCTAGCACAATGTCAAAGTACGGCATAGGTAATACCAAGAATCGTGCTCTCATCTCTCTACCACATACAACTATCGAGAACGTTCTGATAGTGCTGGTAACCGGCACGATACCTCCTTCGGTAAGAATCTTCCAACTCTTAGGTAAGGGAGAAGTCGCTACTCTATGCATTGCTACGAATCTACTAGATATAAATGATAATGTAGCACCAGAATCAAACAATGTTGTCGCAGGTAATGATACAACTAAAATGGTACTTGTGATAGCTTCTCCTTCTTTTTCTTCCTCAGTAACTGCTAATACAAAGGCATGTTCGTGCCTCTGCCCTTCGATCTGCTGTCGGGCTCGATCAAACTGCGTCTCCTGTGGGGCCAAGGGTGGTCTCCTCTGGAATACTCTGGTTGCTGGTATATGTTGACCTCCTGGAGGGGGTAGTATCCTCGGGACTTGTGCTGTTGGCCTCGGTCCTGTTTGGGGTGCTGCGTCTCTACGCTATGGGCAGTCTCGAACAAGGTGCTGGCTTGCTCCATATATCATGCATAATTCCAGCTTCTTACGTGTCCCTTCTTTCCACAATGGTGACAAGTCGGGAGCTCCTGCTGTAGGTATGGTGCTGCCCTCTGCTGTATCTGTGCTCCGGGACAACGGATCGGTCCTCCTGCTCCGGGCTGGGCTCTGGCCGATGTGGTCGTACTGGAACGTCTAGCTCCTCTGACGATGGCCTCCTGAATCCTCGCCTCTGCAAGAACCTCCTCATAAGAGATCCTTGCCTGTGTGGTGGTATACCTCTGTAGATCAAAATTTAGGCCGTGATGAAATCTCTGGGATTTCTCGAGATCATTGGGTATCAGGACGGCACCAAATCTGCTAAGGCGGCTGAACTCCATGTTATAGGCGTCAACAGTCATATTTCCCTGCTCTAGATGTAGAAACTGGGAGTACAAGACATTTTTGACTGTAGCTGGGAAATACTTCGCATTGAAGTACTCTAAGAACTGTTCCCAAGTCTGGTTCTTGCCTACACTGCGCTCAATAGAATTTTACCAGTGATGGGCATTGCCTTTTAGTTGGGCCCTCAATGCGGTCATCCAAAGGTCTGGATGCAGTTGTGAAGCCTCTAGTAGCATCTCCGTGTTGGCGACACAATCGAAGATCTGTTCTGCAGTCTCATTTCTTGAGAAAGTATCTGGTCCCATCTGTCAAAACTATCTAACAGTGCCACCTGTCTGGGCTAGTAGAGGTACTGGTACGGTTGCTGGGACATGTGTCCTCTCTAGTACTGCCATCAGACTCTGTCTCAACGTCTCTATCCGATGCCACTGTGCTTGCATCATGGTCTAAAAGAACTGAAGCATCTGTGGCTGTCCATCTAGCTGTGGCATCTGGGGTAGATAAGGTAGAGGTGGTGGTAGTGGAACCTCTGGCTGTGCGGTAGGGGTCTCCTCAGATGTCGGCCTCTCGGTCTGCGGCATCGACGTAGCTCCTGAAGTCTGGCCCTCACAATACTGCGTGGGGATCGTCTGGGAAGTCTGTCCCTCGGGCTGCGGTATAGGATCGCCCTGCGATGTCTCGTGCCAATGTATCAGCGGGGTCTGTAGCGGGGGTTGCCCTTGGGTACCTCCTCTCTTTGAGTGGTGTTATCTGGCACCGCGGCACTGGGTGCTCCTCGTCCACTGCGCAAATTCATCTTGCTGCAAGAGATAGGACTTTATTAGAAGAGTACGGAATCAATCAAACAGGATGCAGATATGTAGAAGCAGTACGAAAGAAGTTCAAAGACGAATCAAAAGTGGATGAGATCTAGTAACTTCTATCCTATTGCAGGCTCGTTGGGCACGTTACCATACCACAAGCGAATAAGTCCACCTGCATGGGCCACCACTAAAACCATGTCACGCCCCAGTCTCAAAATACATGGAACCAGGCCACGTGGCAATAGCCAGCTGTCACGTCTCCGAGGATATCCCAATTTAATGGATCCTAACGAAGAGTGCTACGCTGTCCTAAATACTAACATGTCCCATATCCATAAATAACAGGTAATCTAATCTCATCCACAAAATAAACAGCAAGAAGTACTAAATAACTGCTAGAAGATAAACACCAGTCTCAAGATATCATAGTACAACCAATAAAGTCTGGTGGGAACAAACCCACTACTATGACAGAATAAATATACTGAAGTGATAGATAAAAGAGTAATGACTAGGGCATCGGCTGACTAGGTAATGATGCACCCAATCCTAGGCAGAAGGCCTACCAACTGATTACGGAAACTCTGACGGTAGTACCTCTAACTCCTCTGCAGTAGCGAATCTCGACTCCTGTCCTGGCCCATATACGGTGGGGTAGTATGTCTCATCCAAATCTGGAAAGGTACCAGGTCCTCAGAGGGACGTAACAAGATACATAGAAATATGCCATATATATAAATACTGAATAAGATAAATACAATAAAGTACAAGGGTGTGCTAACCATCTAAGTGAATGCAATATGAGAACAACTTTGGTACGTATGGGTAGGCGTAGACATAACGTCCAACATCCCGAAGAGCGTGGTATCTATAACGTCCATCATCCCGAAGAATGAGGTATCTGCAATATATATACGTCTATATCACTCCGAAGAAAGTGGTGTCTGCAATAAAGGAAGTCATTGGATCCGTTGCTCCTCCGGATACTACGGAGTCTAATGTGTGTATCCCATACGCCTACTAGCTGTCCTCCCCGCCCAATATAAATACACTAGTCGAATACTCGACGAGCATACCCGTATCTATATGCCAGTCTCTATAAATAAAATAATCCTGAGTTACGTGCTAACCGTGATGCATATCACACACAACGATAGCTAGTCGAGTACGCGGACACGCATCCTAATATAAATGTCATAGTGAATACGTGTAAAGTGTCAGGTATTGGAAGATATCAACGTATCCTCCTAACTGGGTTGAGTCTACTAATGACTAGGCCAAGTATACTAAATCATCGGCGTGTCCGTCGATAGCACCCGAGTCAATCTCGGACGCACACAGTCATATGAGATACATCAAAAGAATTATACAACATATGCATCATTTAAATCAAACAGTAAATATGGCAAGGTATCTTGCCTAGGTCCTGAAGCTGTGAATGCCAATAGCCTGCTCTTGCAGTGTCTTTTGGCTGATCCAATGATCCTAAACACACCAATGTAATGTAACAAATACTAATGTCAGACACTAAATATTAAATACACACGACTACAACGCGATGCTTGAATATTGTCGCAAGTTTACGGCTGCTCGAATACAGCGTCACATGTGCGCGTAGCTAAGGTGCACACGTATTCTGTGCTCGGGTATCCTGGGCCTTGAGACAATAATTTCAAGTTACGGTTTGACCATGATTTTTGTTCTGTGCGAACACATGCTTCTTGGTTTCTATGCTCATTGTACGTGGTTTATGTACAGGTATTCGGGTGAAACACTAGTCCTTGATGTTAGGTCTCATGATTAAGGTATTTGCTAGTTAATACACAAATCCTAAATCTTATTAGTCATTAATCCAGCATGTATATAATTAGGGTTTAATTAGGTTTGTGTCCAATGCCACCATTCTTGACACGATGACATGACGATACAACAGTATCATAAAGAAGTGGAGAATTTATGTGGTTACCTCAACGTAGCTGCTTGGATAGGGCCTGCTCTCTTCGAGGGGGTGTACTCCGGCGGAAAGGCAGCTCCGGTTGGCGGCCAGCAAGGTGGCAACGGCGGTGGCGACAACTGCAGCAGGTGCGGCAGCTGCAGCAATGGCAGCAGCAACTTGGCGTACGGAGGGGGCGGCCATGTGGGGGACGTCGGGGTGGTCGGGCAGGGTGGTCAGGCAGGGAAGGCCGGTCGATGGCGGTTGGAGGTGCTGGAAGCGGTCGGGGTCGATCGACAACGGCTACGGGGGGGTCGGGTTATGAAGGGAGTTGATGATTGTGAAGGAGGCGGTGGTTGGCTGGTCTAGGAGGGTGGCGCCGGCGATGTCAGGCGGCGGTGGTGGCAGTGTCAGAAAGCCGGGTAGTCGGGGATGGAGCCTCAGTTGCAAGGGGGAAGAATTCGGCTAGGGTTAAGGGGTTTGTGATGGTTTTGTTTGTTTTAGGGTTTACATGAATAGGGTTATGTATTTATATAGGGGATAAACTTTGGGGTTGGCCTCGAGGTTTGGGTCGGCTAGGGTTCATTGATATGGGGCTGGTCAGGTCCTATTTGAGGTACAATTAGCCATAAATTAATTAACTAGATTAATAATTAACTGCGCAAGGCAAAGTTAATGAACATTGCGAAGCTAAGGTTACACTAAGGTTAGAGGGTACCTATAAGTCTCACATAATTCCAATTAAATCCATTTATCCCTAGTCTCTAGTTTTAACAATAAAAAAATATAATCCCTAAATTGGTTGAGGGGGTTTACATCCTCACAGCAAATATGGCAAATCAGTAATGCGTAAAAGAAGACAAGTCTATTAATCATGATTACATATGATAGAAATCTATTTTTACAAAGGATTTTTCATTAAAGATCATGATGGGAATCCATTGCGCCAGGTTCTCATTTGATGGAGATCTTTTTCTTCTTCTATGGTACTTCATCGGCCGATGAACAACAAAATGATTAATGACGGAAGGATACAGAACTGGGCTTGTGTAAATTATTTAAGCCACCCTCCATACGCCATGGCGGCCGCGCCCTAGAATTGTGTTAGGGATTCAGACCCAACACAATACTGGAAGACAGGGCCAAACTGCCTACCTACGTCCAGCTTCATAATAGGAGAAAATACAGCTAGCAAGCTGTGTGGTCCGATAAGACCCTTCCTCTCTCCTGGACGAATCGCCATATAAAATTGCTGATTATCCCGAGCAAAGGAAGCTATGATATCCTTCCATGATCCATCATTGCAGAGGATATTTGCTTTAAGATGCCTCTTTTTACGGCTCCTTATATGTTGGAAGAGCATAATCTTCTTCTTCCACAGGTCAGCCCGATGAATCTCGACAACCATCTTTTTGGTGAAGGAAGTGTGGAAAAACAGGTTCTCTTACTTACCTTTATATGGGCAGAAGAGAACATACCCAATCCCAACAACTTCCTAAATATCTCCGAAAAATCAGCATTCAAATTTGACCGTTTCATGCTTCATTCAAAGTATTTCAAATTACGAGGAATTTGAAAACTTTAAAGGGGGTCTTGTAGAAGCATAAAAATATGCTAGGGAATTATACGCGTAAAAACCCCTAACATGCATGAAGCCCGCGTAAAACAGAGCTTCAGCGTTGTGTGGCATAAAATATAACTTCAGAGCTATTGGCGTACAACAGAGCTTCAACGCTATTTAGCGTAAAATAGAGCTCCAGGACAGTCCGCATAAAGCAGCATTCAAAGGCTGTTTTGGCGTAAAAAGGTTGCTAAACCTCCCTCCGGCGTAAAATACGTTTGCTTTTAATGCATCGTGAAGTTGTACGAGGAACTCTTCGAATTCCTTGAATGAACCTGTCAGACAAAACAGTGAACCTGACTCCTGACAAAGAGTACTGCACGACGATCGAGAGGACGGCTGTAATGATAATTCTGCATAGAGGCCCAGACTGTCGTTTAGTGACATATCCTTGATACAAGTCATTTTTACGCATTCAAGGAATACGCTGCCTATTTTACATAGGCAGAGATGAGTTTTTAGCTCAAGATAAGACGAAATCAGACGCCACATCAAAAGTTGTTCTTCGTACAGAACTCAAGGCATATCTCTGCAGTTAATGCACGAGATGGGGGCAGATCTCTACATTTAATGCATGAGATTGTGTTCTATTTTTAATGACTGAGAGAGCTAAAACTAGGGCTAATACACTCATATCACCATCCTGGCATTTTACGCCAACCAGGCTATTTTTAACTATAGGAGCACGCCGTATGCTATCTCCTCGAAATATGCCAACCAGGCTATTTTCAACTATAGGAGC
Organism: Iris macrosiphon; assembly: GCA_036927795.1. NCBI lineage: Eukaryota > Viridiplantae > Streptophyta > Magnoliopsida > Asparagales > Iridaceae > Iris > Iris macrosiphon. The sequence goes on along the minus strand of JAYESA010000008.1, from coordinate 114,882,246 downwards.
ACACCGTATGCTATCTCCTCGAAATACGCCAACTCAGGCTATATTTATAAAGGTATGTGATAAGGTCATTTGGCCCAGAATACGCTCAAGACCTCAGTCGGAAAGAATAATTGGCTAGTTTTACGCTGGTTATCTATTATTCATGTAGCATCGAGTTTTACAGAGAATTTGGATTTTACGCCAATAAGACAGCTATCTGGCTTTTACGCCAACAAGACAGCTATTTGGCTTTTACGCCAACAATATAGCTATCTGGCTTTTACGCCAACAAGACAGCTATCTGGCTTTTACGCCAACAAGACAGCTATCTAGCTTTTATGCCAATAAGACAGCTATCTGGCTTTTATGCCAATAAGACAGCTATCTGGCTTTTATGCCAACAAGACAGTTATTTGACTTTTATGCCAACAAGACAGCTATCTAGCTTTTATGCCAATAAGACAGTTATTTGGCTTTTATGCCAACCATCTCTACACGAGAGGCAGTTACCTACGTGGCTTGCATGCCGTGATCTTCGAGAGGCAGTTATACACGTTACCTTATAATGGGACACGCGTCACACACGGATTCATGAGATTATTCATACGTGGGTAGCGGTTATTATAACCGTCGGCTAAAGAGTGCAACTCTCTCCACAGTTTAGCTTCTATGCCAACTGGATAATTACTGTGACTGGGCTCTATAAATAGAGACCCCTAGTCACAGAGTAAGGGGTCAGTCGAAAAAAACAGAGATCAAGAGATTATAGAGAGAGAGCACAGACAGAGAGTGTTGATTGACAACTTTGGCAACGAGAATTCAATCCCTTTTGCAATCTTTGAAGCTTCTTCTTCTTCTACAGCACTTCTTCGTCATCGTGTGGTCCAAGGGACAAAGTGATCGACCGCAGATCAGACTCCTATAGCAATTTTTCCCCAGAATCATTTTTTGTACTTAACATCCTCGTATAGGATTAATTGTACTTCTTTTTTCTTGTTTGTAAACAAAGAAAGGGTTTCGTATAAACCTAGTTTCATTCTTTTGTTTATCATCAAACAGAGGTACTATTCGATTTGGGAGCAGAGGCAAGTTGAGCCCAAGGTACATTAGGCCATTTGATATTCTGGAGCACATTGGTGAGGTGGCGTATCGTTTTGCATTACCTCCATCTTTAGAGGGAGTGCATGATGTATTCCATGTCTCACAGCTGAGAAGGTACATGACTGACCCAAGTCACGTAGTCGATCATTCTGAGATCGCAGTGGGCCCTAGCTTGAGATATGAAGAGCAGCCAGTTGGCATACTCGACATCAGTGAGAAGATATTGCGAGGTCAGACGATTAGACTGGTTCGTATAGCTTGGAAACATCACTCTCCTGGCGAATCTACCTGGGAACGAGAGGATATCATGTGCCAGCATTATCCTCACCTATTCGAAGATGCAGGTATAACCTAAGCATTCTTGTAGTTTCCCTGGTTTCAATTTCCTTTTGTAGTTAATTCTTTGATTGCAAGGACGGAATCCTCTTAAGGGGGTAGATTGTAATCACCTGTATTTTCAGAAAATTTAAAAATAAATTTTCAGAATTTTTATGATTTTTTCTGTAATTATTAACTAATTAAAATTAATGTATTTTTGAAATTAAACAATTTTAAATAATTTTAATTAATATTAAAATATTACGAAAATAATATTTTTAGGTGTAAAATAAAATATTAGACATAGGGTAATTTTTCTGGAATTTATTGGACCCCAAAAACATTTTTAAAGACCTAAAAATTAAGTTTTTATTAAACCCTAAATAAATCCCAAATAAACCCGGTTTATTTTCTGAACCAAACCAAACCAACCCAAATCCTGAACCAACCTAGACTTGACCCAATTCTTATCGGATCGGGTCGGATCCGAATTCCATGACCCGACCCGACCCGAATCCGCTAACCCGCTTCTAAAACGAATCCCTAACGCTCCAACTTCTCCGGCAGCCGCCCGCGCCGCTCCACCTATTGTAACTGTCACCGCCGCCTCCGTTCAGATCCCCCGCCAGCCGATTGTGGCAATTCTGCTCCGCCGTAACCCGTCGTCCCTAACCCTTCACCTCTGCCGTAACCCGTCGTCCCTAACCCTTCACCTCCGCCGTAACCGCCGGCCTCCACCTATATAAACCCCTCAGCCACCGCACTTAGCCACCATCACCCACCGCCTCACCACCGTAGCTAGCTGCCATCTCCGCCCTAATCCTCCGCCGAGGACCCCCAAGCACCACCGCCATCTCCAGCCTATCCGGCCACCATTAACGATCCTCCACCGTCGTCCCCGACAACCATAACCACCACATCTCTCCTCGACGACCAGAGCCGGCAGATCGACCCGAACCCCTGCGCCTCCCCCGCCGACGAGCTCCGCAAGCACGCCGCCTCCAGCTCCGAACTCCGCCGCCACGACGAGCAGCCGCCAGCGCCACCTCCACCAGCTCCGGCCACGTCCAACTCCGGCTAGAACCCTAACCCTAGCCGCCTTGAGGATCGCAATTTTAGCCCTTTTCAGAGCCCAGTTCAGGTAGTCGTTTCTCTCTCCTTGCTGCCCTGTTTCCCATTTCGTCTACTGTGACCCGAACCCTACGTGACCCTCTCGATACCCGTACAACTCGCTTGGTGTGTCGCGTCCTGTGACGATCGCAAACTGCGACCCAAAATCAGGAAAATTAACACCCTATTTTTCCCCGGAACTGAATGCGCCCCGCCAAACGGGATGACTTGGTCATGTGCGGACTTTACCGAAAGGTGTGCGTCGTTAATACGAACGTATAAGATTTTGCGGAAGTTGATTTGGATGTGCGTGCACACCGGAATCAATGCGTATCCGTCGACAACGCCCCATATCGGCCCCGTTCTGGAACTCATTGTAACTTCGTGTATGCATGTCGTATCGAAATAAAACTTACGCCATCGAACTCGTAGCAATACGCTGGTCCTGTGACCCATGTTTGGTTCAATTCGGAGAACGTTGACAAAATCGCGTATCGTGGGCCCTACGGCTCCACTTGACGGGCAATTTTGTAATTGGCTCATCGGAATCCAATTCTGAAAATTCTGTTGGGTTCGTATCATCGTTCTGGACTTTTTGACACTATATTTGATGAATTTGGAGAATATTATCTCTGACATATTTTTCGGTACGAAGCGGGCCACATGTGGACCCCGCTTTGACCAGGAACTGTCACTTTTGCCCCTGAGTCCAAATTGGACTCAAGGACATGCAATTCTAGCTAATTGATATTTTCTGAATCTGATGGTGATATTTATTACAGCTTTTGGAGGAGTACCTGCAGATTTTGCCGATATCGGAATAACTGTTGGTATTCAAACCCCAGGCAAGTGTACCTTGCCAACCATGCAGTTCTTGTTACATATTTTTTTTGATTTATTTATGTGTTGTATCTGTTCAACCTAGGACCGTGTGATATTACTTAGCGTCCGATTAATATTCGGGTGCCAACACCGTACGCGGAGTTGTGTAACGTCACATAGAGATGGATATCGAGACCCTTTACATTCTCGTGCTTGCATTATCAAGTACGCCATACCCAGGACACCTGATACTATTCATAAGATAGAATCTTCCTAAAATATTTAAGGTGATTCTGTGTAGGTTGCAGGATTTGTGACATAGACATTATAATCATAGCTATTATATGACTTGTTGCATTAGTTATGATCTTGCGTAACATGGACATGAGATGTTGTGGACATGAGACGTGTGATTACATTGGATGGGAAGAGATACACAGGCTATTTTATATATGTATTTATTATTGTGAGATCGTAGACTCTACATCAGAGCTAGGCACATTACGTGATATTACTGCTACCGGCTCCCCGACACAGAGCTTATAGCGGTATCAGCCTGAGTACTAGTGATGCTCTCACTTGCATTTCACTTAAATATTTACTTAGTTACCCTATTTGTTTTATTTACTATTGCACTGCATTTATTTTGGCTTGTGTTATTTTGTACCTTGCTATGTCCCCTGAGGACCTGGATTCCGGATGAGGTCCCCAGGTTTAGCAGAGGATTTCTATCCCGAGGTATACGGGACAGGAGCAGAAGCAGGAGCAGGAGCTGACACAGGAGCTGAACCGATCCCTGAGGACGAGGTGATGGCTGAGGACTTCTCCTGAGTACCTGTTATTCATACTCAGTATTTGTTTTATTTAGACTCTTTTGCTTCTGGTCTGCAGAACCAGTGTATCAGACTTATATCGGGTTGTTCCCCGATTTACTTTATTGAGACTTGTTATTGGTTTTCATTTCATTATGTTGTTGATCATATTTATTGTCCATGGATGAGATTAGTTTGTGGCATGTTTAGTAGACTTTATTTTGTGTTACAGCTTAAGTATACCCTGATGGATCCATTAAATTGGATTTGTCCATTGGTGTGTGCTGCTGGCCATTGCCACTTGTCTAGTCCCTCGATAATTTGGGACTGGGGCGTGATATTGTAAATTATTTGAACTGCCAATTATTTGAAATTATTAATTTTTAGATTATTTTATATTGGTTATAGGAACAACCTCGTACAGATGTTGTGGTACATCCTGCTATTGGGGTTGATGTGGAGAATATATTCTCAACGGATATTTAATTTGCATCCCAGGAAGAAGCATTAGATTGGTACAGAGAAGTTGGAAGACGACATAACATAGTCATTGTCATTGCAAGATCCATCAGATCTCGGTCGGACCAAAAATATGTAGAGCTTAGCTGCGAAAGAGGAGGTGTGTTCATGGAGCATCGTAAAAAAAGGGTGGTGTTGAAAAAAAAATCTCCAAGAAAAATATTAGGACGAGAAAATATGGTTGTCCATTTAAGGTGTTAATTGTAAAAGTAGAAGATGTGAAGTGGATAATCGAAGTTAAGAATGGAATACACAATCATCCTATTCCAGAGACACTTACGGGTCATGCCTACGTGGCACGGTTGAAGGAGGATGAGAGAAAGTTGGTTGAAGAACTGTTCCTTTCCGGAGTTGCACCGAAATAAATTTATTTTGCCGTGCGACAAAAAGAAGATGGGAAGAAGTCAACCATGATGACGATCTATAATAGTTTGGCGAGAGCAAAATGTAATAGTATGAAAGGAAGAATGGCGATGCAGCAAGTATTAAAGTTACTTGGGGAGCATCACTACGTGGAGTACCATAGAAGACATCCACAAAATGATGAACTCCTTTCATTATTTTGGGTTCATCCTGATTGTACACACTTGGCTCGGTCCTTCGCAGACGCGTTGGCTCTTGATTGTACATATAAGACCAACAAGTTCAAGATGCCTCTTTTTTATATTATTGGGTTTACGTCTACGGGAAAAATATTTTCAGTTGCTTTTTATTTTATGAAGAGTGAGACAGTAGAGGATTACACTTGGGTGTTGAGAAAACTACAATCCCTTTACATAGGATACAAAGAGCCCTCTATTTTTGTTACCGACAGAGAATATGCGCTGATAAATGCTATATATATTATATTTCCTCATGTGCATAGACTACTATGCACTTGGCATATAAATCGAAATATCCAAGCTCAATGCAAGAGAAAATTTGAAAATATGGACGATAAAATCGACATGCTTCGCTTCGAAGAATTTTACAGTGATTGGAGTCTTGTATGGCGAGCAAGTACTATAGACAGCTACGACACAACATGGTACATGTTCAAACAAAAGTGGGAGATGAGTAACCCGACATACATATCTTATATCAAAGATACTTGGCTAGAACCACATAAAGAATAATTCGTCTTAGCATGGACGAACATGGTGAAGCATTATGGCACAATCACTACAAACCGGGTCGAAGGATCACACTCAAGTTTAAAAAGATATCTACGATCATCGGTCGATAATTTTGTCTCCGTTTGGCAATCGATTCATTTGATGATTATTTCCACGGTGAACGAGATTGTAGCATCATTTGAGATGAGCCTCAATATTTCAAAGTATAAATACAAGCATGAACACCTCTTGGATGGTTTAATCCATGTAGTATCTCACAAGGCCTTGGGCTTATTGTTTGAGGAGATTGGTAGGTCTAAGTTGGTTGGTTATGATCCCAAGGTTTGTGGTTGTTCATATCGACATTCACTCGACCTTCCTTGTGCACATGAGATTAACGAATATCGTCGTCAATCTATACCTATTCCAATAGATGTTGTTGATCAACGTTGGAGACAACTGTCGATAATGCCGACGGTGGAAGTTCACGATAATTTCTTTTCTTTGCCACAAGTGAAACTCCTGCACGCAAGGTGGTGTGTCGCATCGGAACAGGAGAGAAGATCCATTGAGGTTAAAATCCAAGAAATTGCAGCCCCGGCGATAACTCGATTGCAAGAGCCATCTGTTGTTTGAACTCCTAAGGGAAGACCACACTCAAGAATGAGTAGAGCAAAAAAGAAGGAAATTGAGTCAACTAAAAGAGATCCATCCTTGTTTGAACATATTGAACGCAATTTAGAGCAAGTTGAGGCAAAGTCGGTTATCGAAAGTGTGGTATTTTCGCAAAAAAAGAGTAAGCTTACTATTCGAAGGGAAAAGAAACAGAAAACGAACGATTTAGTCACGGCGGAGGGTTTAGATAACTTTTCTGATTCATATAGTCTATACATTCTAAATTTTCTACCTGAGATACGGGATTTCATTTGGTCTATTGTTGATGTTCCTAAGGATGGCCATTGTGGATATCATGCACTAGCAAGACATCTAGGCTATTCAGTTGAAGCAGGATGGAGACAGGTTAGGTAAGAGATGTACGAGGAGTTGGAGTCTCGTCTACCTTTCTATAGGCAGATACTCGACGAAGAAATTGTTGGAGATTTGTTGGCAAGCATACCTTGTACGAAAACAGTTACCGGACCAGACCATTACATGGATGTCCCACCTGCTGCATACGTATTCTCTAATAGGTATAAGATACCTATTGTAATTATCTCACAAGGCATTAACAATACTTTCTTTCCAATGTGCGCTCCCCCCGCCCAACACAGATTATCCAATCTATGTTCGATAGGGCTTGTCGGACAACACTTTGTCATCCCAAGGTTGATCGATCATTCTCCTATTCCTCTACCTTCTACGCTTTGGTATAAACACGCACCAGAGGAAGCGATCGCATGGACGACACCCTACACGGATACAATTGTTGGATATAAGAAGATGATAAAGATGGAGGATCCAAAAATCTTGCCGAAGGACTACTTTGATATTCTAATTGATTGATTCATCTTATATTGTATGTTATGCAATGAGCCATGTATGTTGAACTGTATACTGAACTGTATGTTGTACAATGAGCAATGTATGTTGAACTGTATATTGAACTATATGTTTGTGCAATGAGCCATGTATATTGAACTATATATTGAACTATATGTTGTGCAATGAAAGAAATAAAACTAGAACTGTATATTGAACTGTATGTTGTGTAATGAGTCAAAATCTATATAAAACTAGGACTGTCAAAATCTGGACAGCCCCACAAGCAAACTAGACTGTCATAATTTGACAGTCATAGTTTTAACCCACTGTAATATATATAAAACTAGGACTGTCAAAATTTAGACAGTCCCAAAAGCTAACAGGACTGTCAAAATTATGACAGTCATAGTTTTAACCTACTGTCTGTACATTTATATACTGTGAAACTAAGACTGTTAAAAATTTGACAGTCCCACAAGCTATGAGGACTGTCAAAATTTTGACAGTCCAAATTTTAACCCACTGAAAATTTTATATAAAACTAGGACTGTAAGGATTTTGACAGTCCCACAAGCAATGAGATTGTCAAAATTTTGACAGTCCTAATTTTAACCCACTGTCTACACATTTATATATAAAACTAGGACTGTCAAAATTTTGACAGTCCCACAAGCTATGAGGACTGACAAAATTCTAACTGTCCTAATTTTAACCCACTGTCTATTTTATATAAAACTAGGGCTGTCAGGATTTTGACAGTCCCATAAGCAATGAGGACTGTCAAAATTTTAACCCACTGTCTGCACATTTATATGTAAAACTGGGACTGTCAGGATTTTGACAGTCCCACAAGCTATGTGGACTGTCAAAATCTTGACAGTCCTAAATCTAACCCACTGGAAATTTTATGTAAAACTAGGACTGTCAGGATTTTGACAGTCCCACAAGCTATGAGGATTGTCAAAATTCCAACAGTCCTAATTTGAACCCACTGTCTCTGCAAAATTTTATATAAAACTACGACTGTCAAATTTTTACAGTCCTGATAGCTTTTAGGACTGTCCAGAATTTGACAGTCCAAGTTTTTAGCCACTGCCTCTGCACATTTAATAACTTTATGTAGCAAACTTAAAACATAACCAATCAAAACATTTTAATAATACATAACCACTCAAAGTTTTCAAACTGTAAAGTTTTACATGTCTCAAAACACAAATTTTAGTAAAGTTTTACAAGTCTTGAAACATGGCCTAAACTTTATGCCGCCTCTTTGTACGTTGCTCTCTATTTTCCAAGAAAGGAAAATCTTCAGCATTGACGATTTGTTGTAGCTCGTCATTGATTTCCATATAATTCGTACCCTGGCAACTTACGAGGCTTCTTCCCAACTTTTTCACTTTCCTAGCCTATTCATGAGAATTAAATAAAATTGTTAGGTTATAAATATTTACATATATCAAACTGAAAGTGAAGAAGTTGGCTCACCATCTTGACCAATGCAGTATACAAGACGGATTTGGTGGGAAGATCTGATGGTACACGCACAATATCGACTCCGCGTTTGAACAACGTAGGTAGTCCGACACCAGCGTAGTAGGCGAGGTAGTCGTCGCTATATTCCGTCATATTTATGGCTGCTTGCCATTCAGTTTCTCTAATAACGTGACGTTGCCACTCAGTGAAGAAGTCCGAGACTCAGTTGAATGCCGCAGGAATATAGTTTAGCGATTTTGTACCTCGCAGAGCAGTTATCATTTTTAATTTGCGCTTCGGGACTGTTTGTACGTAGCCAAACTGACGGAGCACTCTATCAGGAATATAAGCCTCCTCGATTTTATGACAACTTATCAGACCGTGATATAAAGCGACTGGTTGCAATGGACGACTAGTCTGTCGCAAATCACTATATGGATCCCAAACAATCTGCAATGCATAAAATTTAGCATAACATCATTTAGCATAACGTAATTTAGTAAATTATTACCAAACATTAAAAAATTAGGTCTCAATTCACCTCTTCTATCGTCATATCTTCAAGTGCATTCCGTAGGACGGCCAATGTGTGTGGACGTTTGGCATCTTCCTTAGTTGGCTTCCATCTGCACATTCTAGGAAGGTGCTCATCATACCCTCGGTTAAGTTTAGCCCGCTGCAGAGTTGGAAAATGCTCGTATATCCATGCCTTCACGTAATCAAGTTAAAAAAATATTAGTCCAAAAATTAACAACAAATTTTTTAATTATGTATACAAGTTGACAAAGATATATCTATACATGGAGTAGAGTCTGGCATCCAGATATTATCTTCGAACCGACGCGAGATGCCGCACCAAGCTCGTGGCAAATGTATGCTAGTATACCGCTTCCCCAAGATATTTCTTCTACCGTGTCTATGTCGTCCAAATTCAGGAGATATTTGGCATGTATAGACGTTCTAGACTTATCCGTAATGCCGACAGCCCCTAAGATGAACTGCATATATTCGCGGGCCACATTATCGCTATTATCCACTTCGGGGTCTGGATCAACGAATGTCTCCTCCAAATATTTTAAAGGAAGTCCGTACGACTTCTTGAATTCTCGAAGGGTGGTAAAACTAGTGGCATCAACTCCCAGATACCCTGATACATAATCCACGATATGGTCGTAAAAGTTGATGCTCGATTCGTCAAAAGTATGATTCATCATGACTCGACCATCAACCCTAAGTCCCAATATATGATGGACGTCATCAAGGATAATCGTCAACTCCCCGTTTGGTAGATGGAAAGTGTTGGTTTCTGGATGTCATCGTTCTACAAATGCTGATATCAGTGCATTATCCACCGTCGTATATGAGTAGTTACCCAAATATTGTAAACCGGTGGGAATGATTTTAGCCTTCACATCGTCTCCCAATAATTCAAACCTCCATGTATTGTATTTTTTCGTGGTTGATCACCGTTAACATACAAGAACTCTCCTGAAAAGTAAATAATTGGATGAACTTATACCTATATATAAAATATACTTATCTATAAATAATTGGATGAACTTAGAACTTACAACTATATATAAAATTATCATAACGTAATGTACTTACCGGATTGTTCCATATTTGGTATGCAATATGGTTCTTGATCGACGACAACATAGAGCAACCGTTTGGACGAGTCTCGATTGGACTATCTGGCTGCTGAGAAGGTACTGAACCATCAGTAGCCCAGTTTCCGAGGGTTTATGGGAGAGTCTCGACATGACTATCTGCATGCTGAGAAGGTCCTGAACCATCAGTTGGCCGATTTTGGACATTTGGTATGTCCTCATCGGAGGAGGAAGAAGAACCAGAAGTACTAGGAGGAGCACGTCTCTTCGAACGAGTGACAGTCTTCTTCGTCAGTCGACGTTTCCTAACTTCAGGGCGTGCCTCGGGGTCGCGGATAGTGAGAGCTGGTTCAATAGTACGTTGAACATTGCGTTCCTTATGCATCGACGCAGTAGGGCATCTTCTTATGATATCTTTATCCTCAGTGCCCTTTCGAGGGTCGTGACTATAAGACCAAAAAAAAAATTTTAACATCCCAAAATAATTGAACATTCAGGACTGTAGAAATTTCTACAGTCCTATATATATACAGGACTACAGAAATTTCCACAGTCCTAAATTATACAGGACTGTCAAAATTTCTACAGTCCTTTATACATATAGGACTAAAAATTTCTACAGTCCTCAATCTATATAGGACTGTAGAAATTTCTACAGTCCCGCATGGTTCTGCTCCAAACGTTCGATGAATGTCGAACTTGTATTCCCTAAAATCGGGTACGAGCCTCCAGAAAAATGTCCAAACTACATCCTAAACTACATTAAGGACTTGTATGCCCTCATTTTAAGATTGGAAAGATAACCACTAGAAATTTTCGAAATGCAATAAATTTTTTAAAATTTTTGTAAAATTTTCTACATGCAATAGAACAAGGAGAAGGAAGAATTGTACCTTGATTGTTTCGAGACTTTGGAAGCCATCGACAAGGGGGAGGAGCAAGAAGTGGAGGAGGACGGCTCCGACAAGAAAAGGAGGAGGGGGGAGGGATCTGGTGGAGGTTTGGAGGGTTTGGGAGGAGAGTTTAAAATTTGGGCTAGTATAAGTAAACTTTTGGGCTAGTATGAGTAAACTTCATTCATTAATGGGCTAGCCCCAATCCTGGGCTAGCCCTTAGTAAATTATGTAGTGCCCTTATCAACAGCCTTTATCAACACTACATTTTTGCTATGCCACATTCTAGACAGTCGGACCCACCTCTCTTAATTTGATGACTTTTTTTTTCAAACATCTCTATCCTAGTGTTTGGGTCTAGTCTCAATTCGAGATACTATAGGACAGTCTGGACATGGACATAGAAAAAGTTTTGTTGGAAACCAACCGAATTCAGACCGAATTCTGCTAATTTTTAACAGAACTTGCTGGGCATATCCCAACCGAATTCGGTTCGGATCGGTTCTGGCGACGGACAGATCTGTTGTTGTCCAATATTTACGTTAAATATTTTATTTGACCAGATTTTGACGTTCCTAATTGGTGTTGAACTATTTTAGTTATTTTCTATGACCTAAAATAGAATTTCTCAACCTATTTATATGTGTTAAGGGTGGAGGCACAAAGAAGCAAAATACAAGAGATTCAGGGTGCATGTTCAGATAAAATCTAAAAGAAAGTCCGTACTTTGCTCTTAGGGCTCGCCATCGAAAACATAAGGAAGAAGAGATCTGATCGGGGAATCGTCTCCTTCGTTCAGGGAGATCGCTATGGATTAAGTGGTTTTATTGTAATCTTTGCCTTTCTTTTTGAGTTTGGTGATGAGATTGAATCTTTTGGTAAATGGTTCAACATAGTTTTATCAATCTCGTATCTTTTGTTGAGAGTTACAAAGATTGAGATTTGTCCAGGTGATGTAGCCACTAAAAATACTGTGTTTGATTTGTATTGGTGTTCTTGGTAGATTGATTTGTTATCTTCATGTGGGTTGGCATCGCTTTCGCGTCCGTGTCTGTGGCCTACTCCGGTTCGAATCACACACGGGTTTCCGACACACATATCTGATTAGCTTTGGGGTTAAGTTTAGATTTTTGGAAGAAGGGATAATGTATGGGTTTCTTTTTTAATTTAAATAACACAAATGTCCATAATTATTTTTGTAATGTTCATGACATTTAATTTCGATGGTAATTTAACAAAAGGTGTTAACTTGCAAAAACTTAAAAGTTTAGGGTATGAAGTTGCCTATAAAATATTTTAGGATAGCAAGTTATATGATAATTTAGGATAATTAGTTGCAAATTAGCATAGAAGGTCCGAAAGAAACTAGTTGAAACTAAACACCCATTTTTTTTACCTGTATATAAATTAATATTTTATTAATGATATTTTTTTTTTAGATATCCGACGATACCTACGGAACATTTTGTGCACGTTGCATTGTATGTCATTTGGGCCCACTGTCTCACACCTCTTCCTCATTTTGATTCCGGGACCATCCGTCTAGCTAGGGAGGTTTTTGATGTTAACATTGATGACAAGTTTTTGCTTCCTACTTTTTAGTAAAAAACAACATTTATGATGGAAAACTCACTTTTCTTAATTTTTATGGTTTTTAAAAATCAAAAGATACTAAATTTGCAAAATAGATATCAAGTCTTTTAGTTTCTAAAATTTTTATGAGAAATTTTGACTTACCCACCACTTTATTTATCCATATTCATGGTACACCCTACATTTGTTTCTATAATGTACAAGACTTTCAATTTTTGATGGAATCCGTTCAGTCATGACGGCCAACTGCTTTGACCAAAAAAAATTTGACGAAAATGACCTCCCATAATTTCTTCTTCCTCTTCCCTCTCACCCCCTCTTCCTCCCCACGCGGTCATCCCTCCACCGCCGCTCGCCCCAGCTCCCCCCATCCCCGCCGCCGCTCGTCCCAACTCTCCCCCTCCCCGCCCCCGCAGCAGCAGCTGGCCGCGCTCGTCGGGACTGTGGTGGAGAGAGGGGGCGGGGAGGGGGGGCTGGGGCAGTGGCAAGGAGGGAGAAAGCGGGGTCGACGACGGCGGTTGCGGGGGGACGGGACGGTGAGGGAAAAAATGGAGGCTTGCAGCAAAGAGAGGGGAAGAAGACGGAAGTATTTTCGTCAAAAAATATGAGTCTAACGAGTTAACCGTTAGGAATCGACGATTTCCGTCAAAAGTTGGACGACTTGCACATTATAAAAATAATATGGGGTGTACCCTAAATATTGATAAATAAAGTGGAAGGTAAGTTAAATTTTTTCAAATTTTATCTGTTAAACACGTCTACTGAAAGAGGAGAAAAAAAATGTATATAATAACCGGGTCCATATGTCAGTGGCATGGTTGGTGTGCGCATGCGTGACCACACACCTGAACAGAAATTGGCACAGTAAATTAACCAAGTTAGCCACACACCTGTACAGCCGAAATGTATACGCCTAAGCTGACAGCATAAGAGAGCAATTTACCAAAGTTACAGGAACCGGAACAAAATTTTCCCTTCCTTTTTGCCTTTTCAGCTGCTTCGACCCCGACCTCGTTCCGCCATTCTTCTTCGAGCACCGATCAAAATATGGTGAGAGATTCTTTTCTTTACATTTAATCATTTCATTATCAATATTTATTTGTATGTTCTATTCTTCCACGATTCTTTTCTTAGCTTGCGTTTAGGGCTATCCTTATTTGATAATGCACGCCACTTGTTTGTAGAAATGCGCCTGTGACGGCTTTCATGGACTTGATTGTTTTGATCAGCACAAGAATACCTCTATTTTTGTTTTAGCAATCTTTAATTGTACTAGTTGTCTATAAAGTTTGGTTTTTGTTGTTGCATAGTGATTCCTATTTTTCTCTTGTAGTTGACTAATTACTCAATGAGTTGGTTGAAGCAATTGTGCTGCTCCCGGCAACACGTTGTCTCCAGAAGCCGCGGAGGCATGATAAGCGCTCACGAGGTGCCACAACTTCCTTCGATCTCATCTTATTGCTCCGGGAGCCCCGACCCACAAGGAAAATATTCGATAGGTAGGGACTGGCTAGTGAAGCTGTGGCGTGAAGAGAAAATAAAGAGGGTCGCAAGTAAAAGGACACAAGTGAATGGTAGGAATGTCCGGACCGGGAATGGTGTGGTCGAGGAGTCGCTTTTTCAACTGCCATTTGTGAAGGCGTTCTTAAGTAGGGAAGCTCCGGCTGAAGAAGGACAGCGAAAGACTGCTGCTAGGCAGCCTCCTGTTAGTCAGTATGGCGGAGGTTATCCGTCCCCAACTTCTTCGCAAGAGGCAAGTGGTAACTAATTACCCAGTGTTTTAGTTGCTAAACTCGTGTTCACCGAACTAGTACAATAATAAATAAACTTTATCCGAAATTTTTGGAGTCTCCTAGACTATATATATTTCTGATGCGTGTATTTAGTGTCAATTTTTGACACGTATTACACATTCCCAATACCAGTACCTTTCTCGAGATGCTCTGCGCTCTCTTTGGCAGACAGGTTGGGAAGGTGGCAGTGCCCTCCTCCGTGGGCGTTAATCCTGACCACCTGTCACCCGAAGAAGCCACTGCACATTCACATGAAACGTTTATTCAAGGAGCATTTCTCTTTCCAGTAATCTGGTATGCTTATTTGAAAAATGATATCCTAAAATGACCACTAGAGCTTCTCCTTTTATGCTCAGGTATAAAAATGAGTGAGATTTATGATCTATTATACTATATCCTTGTTGTGCTATACATCAATACCACCATATTAATATATTTTTATTTAGTTCAATATATGATCCAATCTCTTTTCCCCTTGCTATCGTGGTTGGTTTCTCTTTGGATGTGTGGATAGATATATGCAAGTTTGAAGACTGGAGTGAGCATAGCTTCCGTAGCAGAAACAAAAGCTTACTAGTTTTCACAATATTGCTTGAATACTTCCCTTAGTTTTTCTTGGTAACTTCCAAATGGAAGAAAAATCCATGATATAAACAGATATAAGTTAATGTTTTGCATTCTCTAGAATACTTACCATGTCCATGTTACCTTGTCAAAATTTCAGCTAACACTTTTGTAACGGAAATTCGTCAAACCATGATGATGTCATAATTGCTAGAACCAAGTGAAGTTTAAAAGCCTATTCAAATTATTTTCGAGACCAAATCTATGTTGTACTGGGCGCTAGGTGAGGCCAGGCGACATGCCACCCGCCTCGCCTAGGCGTCCGTCCAGGATTTTTGCATGTTCTTGATATTCTGCAATTCTGTATACAACTATAAATATACTATATGTAATGTAAGAAGCAACAAATAACCAATATTCAACATCTAGTAAGCATTAAGCAATAAGCATAAAAGTATCACTAATAATAAGTTCTAATAAGCATTAAACAAGCGTTCATTAAGCAACACAAGAAGTCTATAACTAGTAAGTTCTAATAACCCGCCTAAATACCATCTTTTTTTCTCCTGGGCGACCCTAGGCGGTCGCCTAGGCGACCATCGTCACACCTGGGAAAACTTTTTCCAAGTCGAGGCGCCTCCTCTCCAACCTGCCTGCCTAGGCCGCTGCGTCGCTTGTGACAACATAGGACCAAATTATAGTGAAACTGATCCAGTTTGCATGATGCAATCTAAAGTTATTCCGTTGAATAGAAGATAGTCGATTTTCTATAGCTCTTTTGTATTAGGCGTACTTTTAGTCCCACATTGGAAAAACACTAGGAAGGGTGAGTCACCCTTGCCTATAGATTGTAATTTCTATTCCCAAATTAATTAAGTCAATCAAGTTGAACCAACTTTTTAACATGGTATCAAAGCCACAACTCTAGCTCTCTTACTTTGCCCAATACCCAGCCTCCAACATTCCAAGATCTTGATCTCCTTCCCTAAATAATAATCCTCTTCCCTCTAGTGAAAACCATAACCCTAACTCCACTTAGAAACCCTAGCCATTGCCATACCTACCAAAACCCTAACCCTAACCCTATTCCATTTAGAAACCCTACTTGTCTTCATCCCTACCAAACTCCTATCCCTACTCTCCCTCCTACAACTCTAGCCGCTTTCTTCTCATAGCCCTAGCCCTAATCTGTCGCCTCCAGCATCTACCTCTGGACACTATAGCCGCTTCCAGCATTTGGACACATCTCAAAACCCTACCATTTCTGGTGACCCCACTTAAAAATCTTGTCTGTAATCATCACCATAACTTGCAACCTCCATGCCTTCCTAGTCGCCATCGATTTGCAACGTACAACCACGAGATCTGTTGTCTCCTTCTCTGACCACGACAAGTCCAGATCCGATTAACTATAACGTCATCTCCAGTAATGGCTTATATTGATATGGTTCTCTAGTTCTTTTGCTTGGATTGATTGTGAGATGTCTAGTTTCTCGTGAGTTCTGTAGCATTACGTCTTCCTAAATCTTGCATCTTGTGAGATTCTCCAGCTTTCTACCTATATTACGAGATATTTAGCCAATCGCTTGAGTTCTTGCATCTCGAGTTTTAAGTACAATGAACAGTTATGCACAGGGCCAATTCTAGCAGTATAATCTCGGTCCAATTCTAGCCGTTCATATTTCATTATATTCACGCCACACACAAGCTCAGGCCTATATTGTAATAATGTGACGATTTAGCCCAACGTACAACCTACTTCTGTGTTTTTCTTCTTGTTGTGATCATTATTGTGATAATGATTCTTGCAATCTCGGTTTCTTCTTGGGGCATGTTTGAAGCTTGTGCTTGCGGGGTCCCTTCCCACTATTGATTTGTTCATTGGTGATGTTTAGCGCTCGGTAGTAGCGTGTGTTCTTTCTTCCGTTGTTACCTCAATTTTGCTCTTATTTATTGTGTGGACTTACAACGACTTCTCTGATTTCTTCTTTTGTCTACACCCGCAACTTGATATCTTCTATAGTTGGTATATTGCCTGACGTTCTTCTTGTATTTACCTACTTCAGTTATCTGGTTTTCTTGATCTTTTCTTATGCGTTTCGTTTCTCCGGGTTCTATATTTGGTCACGGCTTAGCATATTATGGCAACTTCTTCTGTATATGTTCATGGTTGTGGGGAGTATGTACTTCTACTGGACCCCCTTTTGGCTTAGGGTATACTGAGCGAGATTCTCCATTGTCCTCACCTTCTCATTATTGGAGATGCAACGACTTCGTGGTCTTATTTCTGCATCTTCTTCTTCTTCTTCTTCTTCTTCTTCGACATCTATGTCTCCCGATTACTTCTCACTATTGGAGATGCGTAGTCTACATCATCATATTTCTTACTATACTTGATACATCTCATCAACTTATGCTTTTGGTATATTATGTATGACTCATGGAGATTCATGGATTGTTGATTCTGGTACGACCAATCATGTTACTCTGCAGCCAGTAGGGATGAGCATTCGGTTAATTCGGTTCCAACCGAACCGAATAATTGAAAACCGAATTGGACCAAAAACCGAATAAGCAAAACAGAAACATAACCGAAATGGTCCATAACCGAACCAAACCGAACCGAATTAAATCAATTCAGTTTTCGGTTTATTCGGTTTATTTAATTTTTCGGTTTATTTGCGTTTTTTTTGTTAATATATATAGTAACTATATATACCTATATATATAAACTAAAATTTGACCGAAACCGAATAAGAAAATTTAGTATATTCAAAACCGAAACCGAACCGATTTTTTTAAACCGAACCGAATCTCTTATTCGGTTCGGTTCGATTTTCGGTCCAAAACCGAATAATGCTCACCCCTAGCAGCCAGTGAACTTTAGGGATGCGATGTTCCCTAATTTTGTTACTCTGGCTAATAGGAACACCACTATGGTTCTTGGATCACGGATAATACCTCTTACTTCTAAACTTTATCTTCTGCCCATGCTTAATGTTCTTGCTTCATATTTAATCATGTTTCTGTTAGCCACCTCACCAGAGACCATAATTGTTCTATCATCTTTTCTCCTTCTTCATTTGCGATTCGTGATCTTCAGATGCATGTAGTTTTGACAGAGGTCTACAAGCTAATAAATTATATTTTTTGGATATTCCACCACCTATTCGGACATCTGTTTCTTCCATCAACTGGCATTGACAACTTGGGTATGCCCCCTTGTTTATTCTTCGAAAAGACTTTCATATTTTTCCTTCTCAAGTTCTTTTGTGAGGCATGCATTTTTTGTAAATTACATCGCTCTACATTCTCCTATGCCTTCTCTAGAAGTGATGTTTTGTTCTCTCTGGTACACTTTGATATTTGGAAATATTAATAAACGACGTCTGTTTGGATTTTACTATTTTTTATATTTATTGATGACCATTCTCGTATGACGTCGCTATATCTTCTTCGTGATCGCTTTGAAATTATGCAAGTATTCCGCAAATTTATTGCTCAGACTCGTATATACTTTTTTTTTTCTTTTATGATTAAAATTGTTCGAACCAATAATGCTCGTGAATACATTAGCAAGAACTTTCATAATACTTGAACTTCGCATTGCATCATTAATCAAACACTCTGTTCATATCTTCCATAACAAAATGTCATGGCAGAATGTAAAAACTTCACATTCTTGAGGTTGCGCACTATTACTTATTCATATAAATGTTTCTAAGGTTTATTGAGCAAGAGCACAAATCACTTTTTCCCATCCTCTTTCCTACTAAGATCCCATCTCGGTGGTCCATGGGTATTCGTTTATACATGTTTTGTTCACCATCTTAGATTGATTGTTGATAAGTTAGCTCCTCGTGTTGCCAAATTTATCTTTGTGGGGTATTCTTCTACTCAAAAGAGTTGTGTGTTATTCCCCTCATGACCGGAATCTTGTTACATTTATTGATGCTACTTTTCTTGAAAATCAGCCTTTCTTTCCTACTCCACCCACTACTCTATCACCACTGCCAGAGCCTCCATGTCCATTTGTTCCCATCGATGGACCATCTACTAGGATTTTCATGATTAAAGCAGAATTGTCTTCTCATTTCTAAACCAAAGATCTTGGCTTCCTTTGTTACTTTCTAGGAATTGAGGTTCCCGGACATGGTGATTCTCTTATTTTCACTCAGGAGAAGTATTATATGGTTCTCTGTACAATGCTGGTTATTTGGGGTGTAAAGCAGATGATACCCCTATGGGTAAACATTTCAAGCTCTCTTCTCTTGGCTCTGCATTATACTCACTATTGCCCAATCCTGATTACTATCGTCCTCTTGTGTGCATGTTGATATATCTGACTACCATATGTTGGGACATTTTATTTGTTGTGAGCATTGTTAGCCAGTATATGCAATCTTTTCGGACATCTTATCTTCAAACTGTTGGGCACATACTTTGCTATCTGAAGAAGTCTCATTGCCAGGGTCTTGTCTACCAACCTTTCTCGTCTCTCTCACTGACCCCTTATGCAGATATTGATTATACGGATTCAGTGGATAATTGTTGCTCGACGAGTGGTTTCTGCACATATTTGAAAGAGAATCTTTCTACTTGGGGAGAAAGAAACAAACTGTTGTTTTCCGCTCTTCTGTTGAAGCTGAGTATCATTCGATGGCTCATACAATTTTTATTTTACATGGTTGAAGAGTCTTCTTACTGAATTTGGCGTCACTCTCTCTTCTCCAGATCTTTTCTACTGTGATAACAAGAAAGTCATTCACATTGTTGAAAACTCGGTTTTTCATGATTGCATGAGCATCAAATACATTGAGGTCAATTGTCACTTCATTCGTGAGGATGTCAAGCTTTGTGAGGTTCAACTCTAACGTGTTTCTGTCAATTCACATATCGCTGATATCCTTGCTAAGGCCTCGCCTCGTCCGCTATATCTTCACTTTTTTCTCAAAGCTTGGAGATCTCAACATCAATGCTCCAGCTGGGGAGTATAGAAGATATTAGTCTATTTTCTATAGCTCTTTTGTCTTATGCTTACTTTTAGTCCCACGTTGGAAAAACACTAGGAATTTGAGTCACCATTGCCTTATTGTAATCTCTACTCCCAAATTAATTAAGTCAATTAAGTTTAGCCAACTTCTCAACACATTGGTTGCAGCCCATCTTTTTGGACTGCTTAGGCTTATATAATCAACAAAATCAGTTTATTAGTAAGTGATTAACAAATGTTTTGTGCTTCCTTTTTTTCTCTTGGCCCTCCCCTTTTTCTTTATTTCAGTTAAAATTAGAACAATAATATGGTTGAGTTCTAGTGCTTAATTATGGCTGTCTCACGATTATACTAGACAGTCTTGGACACTTGAAACTTGCATAGATACGTGATTTCATGCTGAAAACCGATTATGATTGTCACTGTTTTCTGTGTCAACGGCCAGAGGCTCTTTTTGGAAATGAACAAAATGATGTGCAAAGCCAACTTCAAATTTAATTAGATGATGTTCTTCTGGTTATGGTGAGGAATTACTGAATGCTACTATATTCAGTTAGTGTCATTATCATTGTGAAATAAAAAATTTCCTGCTGCTTCTAGCATGCAGTTGCAAACATTCTTGGTGTCAGACAGGGTAGTGGATCACATGTTAGAGAGAGGTACAAGGAATATGTCTTGTTAGAGAAGGTTATTGTTTTTGTAGTCTTCTACATTGTGTCTGCATAAGAAAGTAAAAATGTTGAAATTGAAGCTCTTCTTTATTTCTTCTTTTGTTAAATGTTGCAAACTTTGTAGTTTATACTGTTGTCCAGTGCATATATTCCTCCCAAAATTTACACTGTTTTTGCATACATGTTAAGGTGCAGTCGTTTCAGTTGTTAAAGATGAATCGTTGCATATGTTCCTCTGTGTGGTACAGGTCAAACTAGCACCTCTCCTTGCCAGAGCCAATTTGCTTATTACCAGGGAGATAGAATGGGCAAATATTATGTTTGCTTTTGAGCAGGTATGTGATAAAAACTTTATATGCCTTGGAATCTGAAAATGTTATTTTGATGTCATCACGTGGCAGGTTAAAATGATCCATTGTTTTATTGTTGTTCACCCTTTTCCTTCACAGAATCAACTAGAAAATAAAATGACGTAGACATTGGAGATGCTAGGTGCAAATTGGATAACACCTTTATCTCAAGTACACATTAATTTTTAATTCGATGTTTCTTCATAGAATGAACTGAAGCATATATGTACTTTTGAACCTGTCTGCATTCCTGTTAATCTTCCACAACTTTTAATTCATGTTATCATATTTATTTGTTGATATTCAATTCTCTTCCTTTGATTATTTGTTCCTTTGATTATTTGTTGGCTTAATTTTTCTGAAATTTGGAAGCTGTTACTACCTTAAAAGGTGTTAAAGTCCCTGCCACTTGCACCAAAATTCCAGAGTGTTGGTGAGGGTTGAAGGTTAATATTAATATTTTTGAACACAGCCTTGTGGGTAGAGAGCTGGATTCACGCAGCGATATTTCTTTTTTAATCTGCTTGAAATTAATACGTACTAGAAGGTTCGAAACCAGGTTGCTCTACCATGTTAAAATCCTTGCCACTTGCACTAAAATTATAGAGTGTTGGTGAGGGTTAATATTAATAATATTAATATTATTCAACAAAAGCATATATTGTTGAAGTTAGCTTATGGCACTCAAGGTCTGCTTGTTGGTATAGAGATTGACATCAATTCTTGGCACAGAGAATTGACTATTACATATGGTGGCCCTAGTGAAAGACTTTTAATTATTATTTTTGTTCACATTATTTAGTTCTTCATATAGTTGGATTTTCTCTTTGCAGTTTTACCTCTTAGGGATTTTGGTAAAGGATTTTTTTACACGGGTGATAGAAACTTTTTTTGGTTCGGGCTTGGCTGTAAAATAGGATTGCTGACTATGTTTACCAGGTATATTGCCGATCCTTGCACACTGTGTGGACCTAGATGAAGAGCTCTCAAAATTTTGGCGTTCATTTTATTCAGTTCTTTATACAGTTGTATTCTCTATATATTGTTTCACCACTTAAACTGGTTTGGTAAGTTTCTGTTGATGAGAACATACTGGTGTTGGTTAGGCCTTAATGGATAATTCTAATTCAGACTAGCTTAAGAGGTACAGTCTGCAATTGTTTTAATGTCAAAGAAAAAGAGCAAGGAGTTAGGCTGTCAACAACATTGTTACCAAGTATACATCACCACCCTTGTGTCATCCCTTTCTCCCGCTTTGCAACTGGGTTGGTTTTTGCCATATGGTGGGGGATAAGATCTTGTAAATACAGTTTTGAGCATGTGCTTTGCAAATTGTAACAAAAATATTTGTCACCAATAGCAAAAGGTTAATAAAGATTATAATCTTAGGACAAATTGTAGTGTAAATGATGCAGGGTACTGTGAAATGTTTAATTTCTTACCACATAATGACAGGTATAATTTGATGGACTCTTGGAAGTTGGTAAAAAAACTTATTTAAATATTATATTTAGTTTCTTACACTTGATATTGTTGGGTTATATGTACAGTCCTGTTTTGATCAATGTTGCATGGACGTGACATGATGCAATATGGATACAAACCGATACAACACCTGTTTTGAATCTTTTGATATTCATGTGTCCTAGTTATGGAGTCATGAATAATTCAATTTCTTAGTGAGAGGTTGCAATAAATTTGTATTTTCTGAAAACAAGAACTTAAGGGTTGATGTGACTTACTAATAAGGATTAGTAATGCTTCATGAATGGAGATTAATATATTGATACCTATTTATAGAAACATGATATAAAAAGTTGTACTAACTATTACACAATCAAGCTTATGATCCAGAGAGTAACTGAGCAAAGACGAAGAAACCATACAATAATCAGAGAATCGATTTAGTTTTATACCAGGTTGAATGATGTCTACTGTATGCATTTGTGACATGTATGATATATAAACTGCAGCCTTTTCTAACTCTATTGATTAAGCTGTCACTTACTGTTGATGATTATAGCATTTTTGCATCTAGCACTCACTTACCAAGTTATAAGATGGATTAGCTGCTTTCTAACATCATGATACTACTACAAATCCTATCTTGTCTCCAGCCTTTTGTTAATTGATGGTGGTTATTATTTCCGTTTTTTTAATTACAGGAAAACCGCTATGCTATAGTGGACTCTTGCTATCCTGGATCTGTGTGTAACTACTCTTTGGCCCATTAATTCGAAATTCATGAACATACTTTGTAGGAGTGTGCCTTTTTCTTTTATCTTTGGGGACTCAAGTAAATTAACTCTTCTTTTCAGCCTGTTGGCCATATCCGTGAGCAAAGCAATATTATCTTTAGGCAGGTATGGTACTATCTGTAACAGTATTTGCTATTTATAAAATATGATCTTTGAACTCTTTCTAGGTCTTATGTTTGTAGTAATCTCCATATTTCTGCCATTTCTTCTTTCTGGACCTTTGTTTTGTGGTACTTCATGTTCACATTATATTACTTGAAGCATCTCATGTTTACTTGAGAATACAAATTCTAATCCTAACACAAGCTATCTCTAAATTCTGTAAATCCGGAAACTGTAATGAATAATAACAGTTGTCAGGATCATCTTTGCTATTATTGTATATAAGCGGCATAAGTAGGTGCACTATTGAGTTTAGCACTGACCATAGTAATTCCACAGTGAAGCATCAGTTGATATTGTATGCAAAAAAGGCATCCCAGGCATCCCACTGACCATTGTAACTTTGCAATAGGTTGAGAGTTTGGTGATGTTATCCCTGGAGATGGAGAAGAATCATTGACCCCATGTAAATGGCTTAGGTTTGAATTGAATTGCACATGGATCAAAATTGAGCCCTTTTGATCACCTAATAATGTAGGGATAGGATAGGGTAGGATATATATAGTCAGTGTAAAAAGTTATTATTTTTATAAAATCTAAGTGTCAAAATAGAAACTTATATTCTGAAACTGCTGTACCATAAACTCATAAAGAGAGAGAGAATACCAGTTATGTTGCCACACTTAATGGTCAGCACTTGAAGACAAAGACTAGGAAGCCAGATAGAGGTTTTAATTCTCCTGGGCTCGCTACGCCCTTAATTATAAAGGACAATCTGGGATATCCAGGTAATAACTGTGTGGGATCCGGATTTGGAGTGGTCTAATTTGGTAGGACCGTAGGAGGAACGGAGAATGGTGATTAACCCAAGTGGTTTCTGTGAATTAGCTTAGCCTCAATGGCCGATTGTGCGGTGGAGATCAATGCAAGTGGTGAGAAAACATATGGAATGGGCGTAAAAATCGGAGATCAGCATGCAAAGAAACCAGACCTGAGCCTAGGTTAGAGAGTTTGTTATAAGACCAGACACGGAGAACTCTACTTCTGAACGACCCAAACAGGCTTTCTCGTATGTTAATCAATGAATGCGTGACCTTCGAAAGTGGTGGTAACCGAATGAAGCAGTTGAGTGAAAGCATTACCACTTGAGTTGAGTGAGGCTTGCCTCACTTCGATATATCTCGCCTCTATTTCTCGAGAGTTCTGGACAGAGGTCGTCCTAACCTGCGACATAGAACATGCGTGAGCGTATGCCTGCCCATCTCATAAAGATGGGTTATGGTCGGTCGATAAGACGACCTCAGAGGTCCTAAAATCGATCTACTATCGATTTAATCTCGATTTCGGTATCAATGCCCATTTTGTAGCTTGAGGAGTCGAATGATTGTGAGAACTGACTCTTTTTTGCTTATGCATCTAGTAGTTGGGATTTAGAAGGCTATACATATCATTCATTTCATGAATAGGTTTTTTCAATCCATATAAAAGTTAACCTACATGCATTTATGATTTAAATCGTTATGAATAGTTTGGATGTTTAAAGCAATAACCTATCCTGTCGAATTTGAGGTCTATGAGTTATTATTATTATTATTATAATATATATATATATATATATATATATATATATATATATATATATATATATATATATATATATATATTAATGGAAGGAGTAATCCGCTTCCCGTGTATTCGAACCCCGAACCACCCAGCCAGGAGCGTTGTGTTTCCACATGCTTGGCCATGAGCCTTTGATATATATATTATTCCTACCATTTATTAATGGAAGGAGTAATCCACTTTCTGTGTATTCGAACCCCGAACCACCCAGCTAGGAGCGTTGTGTTTCCACATGCTTGGCTATGAGCCTTATATATATATATATATAAAGGGTATCCAAGTGCCACGAGGCTCCCACATATGTGTATATATATATTTTGTTAGCACAATTTTAAATAAAAATCAAAATAATTAAATATAACAACAGTCAGATTTAATTATGACAATCGAAAGTTTTTCTTTTTTTATGAGTCTGGCCTTTGGGAAGAAGCGAGATATAGTCTCTTCCTTGAGAAAAACCGATTCCGGCTTCGTCCGGCTCTCAATGGAGTGATCTCTGTGCAAACCCCAAGTGCTGGCTCTTCCTTGTCCAAGCAAACAAGCATAATGAACCCAATCTCTGCTTGCTCGATTGATGAATTTGGTGAGAAAATAATAATAGAAAACTGTGAAAAGGTTTAATGCTTTCTATACTTACCCAGAAGATGAACCTTCTATCTTTATAATTATAGAGGACTACGTTGAAGACGATTGCTATGTGTGTGGAAGATCCAACCACTTTGCGAGCCAATACTTCTAGAAGAAGACGGGAGTACAAGTCCCCATGTCAAGGAAATGGTAGACCCAACTCTCATGTGAACATGTTAGAAGTGGGTCCTTCCAACCCACACTTTAGGTCTGGTCACTCCTCATATGGGTCACATTGATCTTAGTAATCGTTAGCTTAGATTGAAAATTTACAATTAAGTTGCTGCCTGCATTTGTTCAGTAACTTCTTAATGCTGGTGAATTCTAGATAAGTCACCTTTTCGTGCAATATTCTATGTATATTTAGGACATGTTGATCTGGCTGGATTTGGAATCTGTAAATAACTTGTGGATCTGTTTATGTTGCTGATAATGCGGTCAATATCTGTAATTGTGTAACATCCAATGTGTTGTCAATATGAAAAAGGTCCCCATTGCTTCAAGTATGCCTGCTACAACAAACAACAACAATAACAACAACAACGCCTATATCCCAAAATTTGGAAGCGGCTGTTTGAATCCTTTTCTTCCATTCAGTTCTGTTAAGGACCATGTCCTCTTTAACACTAGCAAAATCCTAATTCAAGTTTGCCTGCTGGTAAAGCCAAAATGATGAAAATAACTACAAGTTTAATATGTTTTCACCATTTTGATCAAAGGAATATTCTGACTTAAATATTATCAATTATTTGATGAAAGATCCTTTTTAGTTCTGTAAATGTAACACCTTTCATATGATAGAGGTTCACTGAAGCTTAATTATTTGTATTACTCCATTGACATCATGTGTTCACACTGTTTATATGTCCTAAAATATAATCGGTTATATCTTGCTTGTAAATAACTATATGGCTGCAAGTATGCAATCAACATTCTGTTTATCAAATCCCTGGCCTCTTCGACTGATCATCCGACTTCCATCATATCCTGTATGTGTTTACCTTAACTTATGGGTTTCATTCTACTCTGGGAGGAAGTGCATTGAACAGTATCTGTAATTTCTCTGATGCTTGTTGTACACTGCTTCTGTGTAATTATACTGTGATTGTTGCTGAGAGACTGGTTTTTAACACAGCTTCTTCGTTCAAGGCGCCCATTTATTGCTCGTATAACTGATGCCATGGGTAACGAGATATTTAGGGTAACGGCCTTTATCTAAATGCTAGACAGCTTGTTAACATTCTTTTTTCTATTTGCTCGATAAAATAGTTTTTCAGATTTATACTATATTTACATTTAGCATTAGGTTCGCAGGCCATTTTGGTTGATAAATAGCACAATTTATGCAGAAGTTGACGGTGAGGTACGTGAATTATTCTATACAGTGGGATTATATACTTTAACATTAGATTTTGTCAAACTGTTGTGTTATCCTTTGGTTCCTTTATAGGAAGTTGGTGTAGTTCATAGACGTTGGCATCTCTGGAGGCGAATTTACGATTTGTATCTTGGGTAAGATATTTTTGTTAGGTTTCTCTTCATTTTTGTATTGTAATTCATCATTGCAACTTTTTCATTGTCTAAGTCCACTTCTCAGGCAAATGTATCAGAAGAGGTTAACAATGGAATTTGGCTATCAATCTTAAAAGTTTTTGTCAGAATTAACAATGAGGCATTTAAGCTTAAAACTCCTTACAGTTACCATATCTTTTCGCATGAACTTTCCTCTTTCAGTATATTTGTTCATATATAACACAGAATACACAAATAACTCCTGCCAAGTGCTTTGAGTAGCAGTAAAACATGCACTGCATATTTTCTCAACCAATCAATTTAGCTTTATGGGTCACTACAACATTCACAATTTGCCCTCTCAAGCAATCAATTTACATTCCAATGCCTAAACTACTATAGAATAATTTTTTCCCCTTGAACTCTCTTATTTTCTCAACCTTTCTACAACCTCCATAGAAAGAGGCCACGGAGCAGATATATGGTCAGCCTGCCTTCTCAGAATTGTGCATTCTTACTAGATTCGAGCTAACCCAGGAAGGTGATAGCAACTAGGTGTGGTAATTACTGGGTCGGGTTGAGGCCTATATTTTGGACTAATTTGCAAGTGGAACCTAACCTGCTTAGTGAACAGGTCATGTTCGGAACCTGAACCTGGCTCATTGATTCATAAATGTACTAGCTTTCATTCGTGTTCGAGGTGATTGGACCCATTTAGAAATCTGCTCGTCGTCTTCTTGTCTTCCCATGAGGGTGGTACCCCAAAATGAAACATCAAAAGTAGGTGTTGAACCTCTACCTCATATTTATCAACAACCTACTTCCAATTGATTTGAGTTATTGCAAGTATTCAAGAATATTTTTTTTCTTTGTATTTAAGGTTTGGAACCTTAACCATCCTGATAATTCTAAAGGTTGACAGTATATATATGATACAAGCGCACTTACTACTACTTCTAAATTTTTTATATATTAATCCATATGAAAATTGCTCTTCTTACTAGAGGTTGGGCTAGCAGGTGGTTGACGCCTTTGGTATAAGGGAAGGGAGGAGACGGAAGGTCCTTGCCCTAAGTTGGAATCCCAGAATGGGAAAAGTCAAAACTGGCCTTAATTTCTCAAGAAATTGTTTGCCTATTTCTTTTTGATATAGTTTAATCTTTTTTGCTGGCACCGATTAGATGAGAATGCGCCAGCAACTTCCCAGGGTTCAGCATTAATTTACCAACAGTCCAAATCTAAGAATGAGTATTACAATGGCATTCATCATCTCAATAAAAACATATGCCTCGACATGGGAATTTCAAGTTTGACTGCTACTATTTGCAAGTTATAATCATGTTATCTTAGTACAATATATACATATTCTTGGACGGAATTTTTGTTTCTTCACGCCTTTTGTATTCACACAGATCAATTTATATAGTATTTTATGGCTTCATGTGTCCTTTTTCTGTTGTTTACTACATCTTTAGTACCGTGGTGTCTGCATTGGTTATTGTTTGACGTAACATGTGCTTTTGCCTTTCTGTTCTGACTTTTGGCATGCATGACAAGGAAATTTACCCATGTCAAACAATCTCTACTATGAAGTGAAAGGTCCATAGTCACTGGCATTGTCATGACCCTCGGGTTTGTGAGCAGATTTTTCTTTTCTTTTCCTCGTATAATTCTTCAAAAATGTTCTTTCTTGCATCTATTCGGTCAAAAGTTACACTCTACGTACATGCTTTCTAGAATTGGGAGTACTACTCGGGTTTGTTAAAGTTCAGTTTGCCAAATTGGAAGTACTCGGAACTCAAAATCCCTAAAATTTGCACATAACATTGTTGTAAACTTAACTAATGGACACTATTTTCATCTCTTATCATCTGGATCCCCGTATTCAAAGTCTGGTTTGAGTTAACTGAATTGAAATGCTTGGTAAAAGTAGTTTAGATTCAATTTGGTAAAATGTTGAAGTTCAGTTTGCCAATTTGGGAGTGTTAGAAAAATATAAATATTAACCCTCATCCCTCAACAACACTCTAGAGATTCGATGCAGTGGTAGGGACTTTAACATGGTATAAGAGCAATCCATGTTCGAATCTTCTGTCACGCATTAATTTTAAACGGATTTAAAAAAGAAATACTGCTGCGTGAATCCATCTCTCGGCCCATGAAATCGCCTTCAACCTGCGGGGGTGTGTTAGAATATTATAAATATTAATCCTCATTCCTCACCAACTCTGGTAGGAGCTTTAACAGGGAACTCAGAACTGAAAATCCCTAAAATTTGCACATAATATTATTTGTAAATTTAACTAATGGACAAAAGTTTCATCTGTTATCATCCGAATTATAGGAATAAGCAATTTGCTGTGGTTGAAAATCCTGGATTCTGGAACTGGACATTTACTTTGAAGGATGAAGATGACAAGGTGTTGGCACAGATAGATCGTGACTGGAGGGGCGTCGGTTTTGAGGTTAGTTCTATTTATCTCATTAGGGGAAATTGGACCTTTTGTTATGCGTTGAAATCTTTAAGACTTGCCGCACAATGTATCTGCTGTTGATACTTCGAGTTATAAATCTCATGAAATCTTAAATATGACGGAAACCACATCTCATTGATGTTAGGCTATAAATTTGCTCTTCAGGTATGTACTATGTATGCATATGATTACCCTGTTTGTCACTATTTTCCTGTATTTGTTGAAGAAATATTAATTATTCACTAGGTTAATATTGGGTGTATTCTAGAGTTGGAAATCAATATATGTGCTAGTGGTTGATCATGTATAACAACTCCCAGATGTATATATTGAAGTAATTTCTATATGGAACTTTTGGAACGAGATCAAGTGTGTTTTGTCTCTCACTTCTCTAGACCTCTTACTATCCAGTGGCATCTAAATTACCAAACTCAACATCACCACATTAAAAGAAATATTATTAGGAGACTGATCTTCTCTTGCAAGATCAAGAGGCAACTGAAAGATCTTTGTTGATTTCAATGTTCTACTGATGTTTCTGACTCCTGGGATGATCCAAAATATCCTGCAATTGTTTGAGGATGAGGATAACATGGACAAGCAATACCGTAGGCATAATTCAATGATATCACTCAGTGGAAATAGTATAGGAAAACATTAGCTATAGGCTTTTATCATTCTGTATGCTAGTCACGCAAAAGTTGCTAGTAGCTGTTGGAAGCTTGAGATGGCTACTGTTGTGGAAGGCATTGTTGCTTGCTCAGCATGTCAGTGACAAATATACAAAATTAGGCATACATGTCCAAGCCCTTAAACCTCCAATCAGGATGATGGAGTTCTTTGGAGGTGTTGGAACTCATGGTCCATTGAGACATGTTAAAAACCTGCTGACCGAGTGGAGGTTTTCCTACTTATTATCCTAATTACTGTTTTATTTCCTAGGCTTCTTTTCTTTTGTCATTGTATGGCCGAGTATGGAGCAAGGTTTGCAGTATCGGTATCAGACCATTCCTATGAGCATCGGTATCGGCACAATCAGCGGTTTCGGATTTGAGTATCGGATTTTTCGGTATAGGAAAGCAAATAATTTTTAATTTTTTAGAAAATATATTTTATACATTTAGGCCTAATTTTAAATATTTTCAGTGTTGTTTCTTAGTAGTTTTGAAATTGAATGAAATAGTAGTCACCCATACCGATTGGTTTAAATACGATAGATAACTTTTCTTATTTTACATGCTTTTACAACCTTATACCTTTGTTGATTGGTCTTTTTGGTTCAATTTTCTTTGCCGAATTGACCGAAAAAAGATTCCTGCTGAATTGACAGAAAAAAAGATCTCCAATGTCAATATCGGTCAGTATTGGATAATGGTTGGTATCGGATTGGGACATGCCAAACCGTATCGGTATCGACCGTATCGGATCGGTATTGGCCGATACTGTAAACCGTGGTATGGAGGAGACTGTATTGTTCACTCCAGACTTCATTATGCCGAGTTACTATCAGTTGATGATATTTTATATTTGTGTTACACATTATTTGCATATTTCTTTTCAACTCCAAAATATTATATTTTTTATTTAAGGCTAAATTACAACTTGATACTCTTAACTACTCAAAATGTTCAACTTGATACCCTCAACTTTGATAGGTACCAACTTAATAACCTCTCCCTAATGGTGTCAACCGAAAAATGATAAATGACCAAAATATCCCTCCTTCCCCCCTCTCTCTCTCTCTTCGACAACCCTTTTCCCCTTCTTCTCCGTCCGGAGGCGGCGGTGCCGCAGCAGCGGCGGGCACATAGGGGGCCGCACAACGTGCGCGCGACGGAGGGGAGTACGGCGGGAACGCTGCCGGGGAAGCGGGCCGGGGAGGGTGATGGCGCGCGGCGGGGGTGGGGCAGGGGTGTGGCAGCGGATGGAGGATAGTTTAGGAATTTTTTTAAAATAAAAACTAACGATAGTGTGATGGAGGGTACCAAATTGAAAATATTAGTTGACAGATGGTATTAAGTTATTACCTATCAAAGTTAAGGGTATCAAGTTGAACATTTTGAATAGTTGAGGGTATCAAGATGCAATTAAGCCTTTATTTAATGCGAATAGTTGAAGTGGATTCTTCAAAGAGGGTGGATTATAGGAGTGTGTGACTTAAACTATTAATTGGCCTATGTCGATATATGATTTTATCTGTCACGTTGGAATCCATAACCAAATGTGTCTTCGTATCCAACCACCATATAATTCCCCCTATGTAGCATATGATAGGCCGGTTCGCTTGAGAGAATCTTTTCTATGATCATACTTGAATTATGTCGTGCATGAACATACTTCGTAAGATCTCGTAGAATAAATAAGTGATGTGGAATGATTCCATATTCTATCTATTCCACTTACCTATTTATTTATAGTACGTAAATGCATTAATTTTCTCTGCATCGATACCAATCTATGATACTATCAGAGTGAAATAAAGGATCCAAGGAAGAACATATGCTATACTTGTAACAAGTAAATACTTTGTATGTAAGAAAATCGAGATGTTTGGGGGATAAACATTAATGAAATCAAAAGACATGATACAGTCCAAAAAGCACTTGATTATGATCAAAATTAATAAGTCTACTTCAAGATTAAGTGATATATATATATATATATATATATATATATATATATATATATATAAAAGCTCGTGGCAATGACTTGAAGACTACTCGGGAAACCAGGTCGGAGATTTGAATTCCCTTGGGCGGGTTATGCCCTTAAATATTAACTATCCAGTTAAAACGGTAGCAAAACTACCGAGTACAGCTTTTTGACTAGTCGGAACTAGTCATAAAAAATTGGTAAAAAAATTATCTTGTTATTTTTAATATTAGTACTAATTCTACATAATAATATTCAATGATCTCTTTTTCTCTCTCTCCCTCTCCCTCTCTCCCCCTCTTTTATTCTTTTCTTCTACAACTTTACTTCCTCTATAATTTATTCTCTTCATGCTCATGTGTACATCCCAACAACTTCTTGTATAGAGACTACAAACGATGTTGTCCAAATATGTAGCACAGGCTTTTTACACTTTCTATATTTTGCTAAAAGCCGACTAACACCCATCTATATATGAAACCTAGCTACTTGGATTCAAATAAGACTCCTAGTATACTAAGATTGGGACATACCATATATAACTCTTAATAAATCTCAAATATATTCATAAATTAAGTAGGATTTGGATTATATTTTCAACAAACTAGTAAGAGACAATGCACATTGCTTTACAACATAGTTCCAAGACAAAAGATTACTTGGGAAAAGAATTCTTAGTTGTCAAGGATACTTCCCTATTTTAAAGCATGAGATGGATGTAATTAACCTAATAATATATTATCAACACTACGTATATTACTAGGTTCCGGAGTCTCTAATACCTGACATTGATTTGAAAATATTTTCATTAGTATTGATTTCACAATTTCCAATTATACGTAAAAACTTGCACTAATTCTACATAATTATATCCAAAAGCGGTAAAAAACGACAAAATTGATAACTAGTCGGTGCTTTTTAAGGGCTGATTTTCTTACCCAATATTTGTGAAAAATTAGGCGGTGCTACAAAGCCAGCCCCAACTAGTCGCCGACTACCCCCGCTTTAACTGCATAGAATATTAATGGATGGATGAACCGGAATATTCAGGTAGTGGTTGATTGAGAGCTAGACATGGATGAGCAATCTATACAGACAAAATGATCGTGGTACCGACGATCAATCCTAGTAGAATGTGCGATGGAAATAAGACACAAAATCGAGGTTCAACATGCAAGCAAGCAAGCAATAAATAAATAAATAAATAAATTTCATCTCTTGTTCTTCAGTCATTTTTCATAACTCTTGCCCCAAGTGCATAAGAAGTTACGACCCGATAATAACCGATTTTGTGTATATTTTTCTTTTATATTTTTGTGTATGTTTCGAAAACAATAATTCTATGTATATTTTTTGAAGTCCAACTTTTGTAATTTAACCACAAGTTGAACTTTGAAATATAACAATTTTATGTATAAATTTGTATTTTGTTGGTATAATTTAACCCCAAGTCCAACTTGGGCCTGACCCATTGAACAATAAAAACATCCAATTGAACAAACTGAATAAATTGAATTGATTATATTGGTTTTGGTTATGGCTACGATTTCGGTTTGGATTTTTAGAATTTTGGTTTATTCGGTTTTGGCTACTTCGGGTTGGTTGAAACTGAATAAACCAAATGCTCACCCATAACGTCACCTATTTATTCACCAAGTCTTGCGAAGTTCAATGATTCTCATTTCTACTGGCACACTTTTGTTGTATGATCCATCGTGAGTTTGAAGAGGATGTTACTGATATATATATGTTTCGTTACAAGGGGAAAATTGCTTGCTAGTAGTTGTTTGATTTCTTTGTGATATATGTTCTTCACTTGCTGAAATACTAATAATACATGTGAGGAAACCCTCACATACATCTATGTTATATGGAAGTCATTCTTATTCTACTTTCTTTATTAACAGATGGTTCTAGTAATATCATCTATATCTGGTTCTGGATCCTCTTTTTCTCTTCATCATTGCAATGTCTTCTTACAATAGAAGCAACATGCATCATATATTCACACTATTACATACAATAGAAGCAACATGCATTATATATATTCACACTATTATAAATGAACGGACACTCGCCAATGTATTTGGAATATAATCTCACTTTCAGCCTATGTTTGCAGCTCTTCACAGATGCTGGCCAATATGTCATTCGATTTGGGGATGATTCAAGTCCTAAATATGGTCTGGCTGCAGCAGTAAGTGTTGCTGATGGCTGTCTCGGCTACATTATAGCATAATATAGGACAACTTCAAAATGGTGGCTGTTTCTAACATATAATGTTATATTTATTTAGATACAAGAACTGGAAGTTGCTCGTCCATTAACTATGTCGGAAAGAGCTGTTGCTGTAGCTCTTGCCGTGTCTCTGGACAATGACTATTTCTCTCGAAGTGGCGGCTGGTAAGCTTACTACCCTGTAAAAATTCCTCTTTTGCTTGCTTGACTAATGATGAGGTTATATCCCCTACTGAATGTGCTGCTGCATTCATGTGATGCTTTGTGAACTTGCTTTCGAGCTCAATACCCTAATGAAATAGTTAGTACTAGTATTTAAAGACTGTAATACAACCTGCTTAAGATGAAAGTGATAAGGAGTAATGGTTGGCTTCCCTATATATTTAACTAATTATTATGACAAAAAACAATATTTTAAAATGCCATCGGAGGTCAAGAATTTTCGTGGCACTGGTAATACTAAAGGGTAGTTGTGATTCGATTAATCCCTTCTAGTCAGTTCTATACAGTCTGGTGTTTGTAACTGCTTGGAATTTTCTGAGATTTCTTCCAAGGGGGGGATGTTGTAAACCTGGGGTCAGTTTGGGATTGCTGAAGCCTATAAAAAGTTCAAAAGTGTAGTTACAAGTTCTTTTGTAAGTAGCTGTCATAATATTTTGACCAATATTACCGAAAAGCTGTTGTCAAAAGCAATTAGGTATAAACTTGCTTCGTTGCTGAAATTATTAAAAATGGAAACAAAAATTGGACGTGTTAACAAGAATGGGTAAGCGGGGAACTTTTAGAAAGGGAAAAAAAAAACTAAAGAATGTTTTTGTAAAAAGTACATGATAAGCTGATTTTGAGAGCAACCCCTCCATGCCCTCAAAAGTGGCCCTAGATAAACATTTTTTCACAATAAAATAAAATAAAATAAAATAAAAAAGAAGAGTAGAATCAGCTTTTCCCAAACACGCTACTTTAAATAAAAATTTAAAAAGTAGAAGAGAAGCTGCTTTCATAAGTTGTACATAAAAACTAGACTTAGTATGAGCAAAATATCCGGGATGCTATCTTTTGACTCTGTGTTGTTTTGAGTCAAAGACACCATTTCTGGCTACATTATCAACTCTTTCATTGGCAGCGCACAATTTCTTTTATGTTTTTTTGCTATAATTTACTGCTTATAAATATTCTAATTGAGTAAACTCGTGAAATCTGATATAATATTTGTTTACTTGAGGTGTATCTGAGTATTGTTATTTCTTTTCCTCAGGGGGCTCCCTATTCTCATTGCAGGCGAGTAGGACGCCCTAAGTTCACTCATCACCAAATTGATTGGTGCATCTATCTACCCAATGATTATGATGTTGGAATCCTTTGTAGCTTTGTCTAGTTCTCAAAAATTGTGGATTGAAGAAATGAAAGGGCTTTTAGGTTTTAAAGTACTTTTTTCTCTTTTTTATTTCTTTCTTAATCGATATGCAGAAACCGTGCCTGCTCGTTTCCAACAGTGGATTAGATAGCAAGAAGTCTTTATGTAAACTAAAATATTTGTCACTGTGTCATTTATTTAGCTGTTTTCTTTCTGCAGTTGATTTCAATTCGACTACAGAAACTCAAGTAAGAACTCAAAATAATAACTTACAATATGGATATGACATCTGGATTTTACTAACATTGAAATTGTACTTATTTTACTCTTTAGATCAGATGCCATGTAATCCAATGATTTTTCATGGCTGAATTTTAAAAATTGAGTTCCTTTAGGGTCGTTGAGTTGATTTTTGTATATTGTTACTATTGTACCTCGTCTCCTAAAGTCAGATGCTAAATATTTCTGTGTCCTAACCTCGCCGCCAGCATATTTCCGTGAGTCTTAACCAAATTTTTTGATAAGGCATTAATCTCGTTGTTGAGTCTTAACCTCGTTGCCAGCATTTTGCTGGAACCAAAATTTTGGCTAGGGCGTTAATCTCGCCGCAAAGGCGTAGCCTTGCCTTGCCTCGCCTCGCTAGTCGCTGCCAACATTTTTGCCAGAAGCAAAGTTTTAGCTAAGGCTTGCAAAATGGCCCAGCTCTAGCTTCGTTGCCAACATTTTTCCTACAACGTTAGCCTCGTCGTCGTAATTTTGCCAGATGAAACTCTTGGCCAGAGCCCTAATATTGTCATACTATCAAGAAACAATTGGGTATTCTCACTCCCCCTTTGGCGAAGGAAGCCTATATCTTCCTTTTTTTTTTTTTAACCTAAAGTTTATAAGAACCTTAAGTTCACTTCAACTATCAAAATTTGTACTATCAAAATAAGTCAAATTAGCGACATTTTAATAACTTCAACATTGGACGTCGCTATTTGCTACAAAGTTAGTGATTCCATAATAATGTATTGCTAGTTGCAACAACGAATTATGAAGAACTTGCAACTAGTTTGAGATAATATGAAAACAATCGTTGCTAAGTGTCGTTGAAGGTAGCAACGTCTAGTGATGTCTTTCTAGAAAGTCGAATAATTGGCGATCGCTAAATAATAATATCAGCACCACACATAAAACAAACTTCCATCGTTCTTTTCCCCTTTCCTCACCTCCTACTTTGCCACGCCTACCTGTTGGGAATGCGATGTGATCCGAATCGGAGTTGGCCCATGAGGTGCCATATTGAATTGGACCCATATGCCTTAAAAGAAAATTTCTATGTAAGGCCTGAACCAATTCCAATTATCTACATCTCATGATCCCACCTCCTATCCAATGTGGGACTAAATTACCAGCTCCATTGTCATCTCCTTTTGAGCGCTCAACCGGGAACGATATACAATCCAACAATCTCCATCTTAGCTCGTTTGCGCTAGCCGAACAACCTTAGTATACCCCGGCTACCTTTTGTTCGTTTTCGCTAGCCGAACAACCTTAGCACACCCAGGCTACCTTTTGCTCGTTTTCGCTAACCGAACAACCTTAACACACTCCGGCTACCTTTGTTCGTTCCCGCTAACCGAGCACCCAGGAGATCCAACATTTTGTCATATCGATCTGTTCGACCACAGAATCAAACCTGACACGATCATCCACACCACCATTATGTGCCAACCACAATGTCTTGCTCCACCTTGAACTCGTCAGATCCAACTTTAAAGCCAATTCGTGTAGTTGATGCTCCTACTCCACCTTGAGAAGAATCCGTATAATCCATGAACGTTCAGCACCATCTGTCTCGAACCAATTAAAGCCACTCAGACCAGTTTCGTAACCTTGGGCTCTGATACCAATTGTTAGGAACGCGGTGTGACCCTGAGCAAAAATTGACCCATAAGGTACAATATTGGATTGGGCCCATATGTGTTAAAAAAGAATTTTCATGTAGGGCTTGAACCAATCCCAATTATCTACACCTTATGATCCCACCTCCTATTCGATGTGGGACTAAATTATCAACTCCATTGTCACCCCCGTTTGAACGCTCAACCGAAAACGAGATACAATCCAACACTACCCCTACAGCTAACCTCAGTGTCCTACCCCCTGCGGCTACCACCACCAATGCTCCCCTATTCAATCTTGAGCTCTTGTGTACCAACAGAGCTTCTATTTGGCCTCCTGCTCCTTTACGATGTCAGCACCCCCAACCTTCATGTCTTCGTGTCAACTCCTCCCACCCTCTTGTGGTCAGGTAAGTTTTCTCTCCCTCTCTTTCTTTCTTCAATCATAGTTGATTAGGGCATCTTCAAGAGCTTGGTTCACTTTGGACTTTGACATCTGGTATGTAAACCAAAATTGGTTTATATATAATCCAAAATTTGTGCTCTATCATTGACAAGTTCAATCTTTAACTTTAACTTTCAATTTCTATTTTTTGTGGTGTTTTCTTTAACATTTAAAAAAAAAAAAAAAAAGCTTTTTAAGCACTTCTTCTACTTTGGAACCTTTCTGTTCTCGAGTGGTCAGCCTCTTCACTTTACAGCTAATGGGCTAAGAACCTTACCACTTCCATTTGTCATCACAATACTATCATTTGTATTTTAGTGAATGAGCCAATTCAACTTAACCGCTCCCACGTATTTCTTCATTGGCAAGGAGTTTAGTTTTCATTTGATTGATAAGGCCCATTACAATTTCACATTTCTTTTCGGTACTTTTTGCCAATGTTGCAACTTCATGGAACCCATTGGACATTTTTGTGTAGCGTTGTGTATCCAAACTATAGCTGGTCTTAACAAAAGTGTGCGCACTCTTCAAATATTTCCGCCACAGTGACAAAATCTCTCTTTGGAATTTCTTTTAATTTTTTAGAGTGAATATGAAAGTGAGTGCCTACATAAAATCCCTCCAAACTTAAATAAACGACACATACAATTGACTTCATATGTTTTTTCACTACAATGAATGGCTTCTCGTGCTTCCATTTATTTTCACCAAATTTAACTTCTTCAGTAACTTCATATGAGCAATTTTCTTCTTTAATTGAGGGATGACAATATATTAACCTCTTCAATTCCTCTTGGATTTTTGGAGCGTGTGTGGGGTTCACAATCTATGTGAAAAATATTCCGGAGTGCGACGAATATCATCCGTGTGTCGTAGAAGTTCGGAGAGTGCATCGAACATTGTA
The DNA here is from genome assembly GCA_036927795.1 of Iris macrosiphon. NCBI lineage: Eukaryota > Viridiplantae > Streptophyta > Magnoliopsida > Asparagales > Iridaceae > Iris > Iris macrosiphon. Next base: position 114,842,994 of record JAYESA010000008.1, on the reverse strand, counting down.
TATTGGAACATATATGGTAAGCAAATATATGATTGGATTTCCATCTTTAACTTTGATTATATTTATGATTGGATCTTTCATATATTGACTTTTCATATAATTGAATTTTCAATTTATGACCAACCAATGAATGATTGGATTTTCATATCTTTGGCCATAAATATATGATTGAATATAATTGGATTTCTATATATATATTAGGCTTCCATATATAAACCATAATTCATAATAGAGGGTTTAAAAAAAGGTTCATACAGTACAAAAAAAAATGACAATAGTGCTTTGCAACTATTGGGAGGAGAAATGAGAGATCCACGTCTATTTCAAAGAGGGGATCATTTCGGATAATTTTATTTCTCGTCGTTTCTGTTCTTCGTGTGTCTGTGATCAATTTTCTATTCTAAAGAGTTGTGGTGATCCGTGTTGGATCGGTGAAGAGTTTGTAGAGTGTGTAATATTTTATTCCAATAGTGGAGGCTTTTCATGGTTGGACTCTAATCGCCCCGTGGTTTTTTTATCTGAATTTTTCACGTAAAAATCGTTTGTGTCTGTATTTGGTTTTTTGTGTATAATTTTGGCATTTTGTTTGTGTTGCTTTTCTTCGATTCTCTCGCACCCTCTTTGGTTGGGGATAACGATTTTTGCGTTGCGTTCCCAACACGTGGTATCGGAGCTAGATTTTGTTCTCCTGATACCAACACGTGGTATCGGAACATTGGTTTAATTTGTTCTACTAATACCAACACGTGATTTCAGAGCAAGGTTCAAAGGAGTTGGTGTCAGGGGTTGACAATCAAACCAAGGAGGAGAGATGTGCGCAAAGCCGATGCGCATGGTAAACCTGAACGGTACCAACAACCACTACTGGTGGAGAAAGATGAAGGATATGCTATTTTTTAAGAAGCTGCATCTTCAGGTATTTTTTTTGAGAGGCCCAGTAATAAATTCAAAGAGGACTGGAATTTCGAGCACATACATGTTTGTGGGTACATACGACACTTCGTTGACAAGAACGTGTACAATCAAGTTGCCAGTATAGAGCACGCGAAGACACTTTGGGAGAAGCTAAAATCTTTGTATGCGAAGAAGACCGGGGTAAACAAGCTATCCCTGATCCGAACGATGATGGGTTTACGGTACAAAGATGGTACGCCTATCACGGATCACTTGAGTGAGTTCCAGGGCATGATTGACTAGCTATCCTCGACGGGAGTCAAGTTTGACGACGAAGTTCAGGGGCTTTGGTTGTTGTGTACTTTGCAAAACTCATGGGAAATCGTACGAGTGTTTATGATCGCTTCTGCTCCAGAAGGCGTGGTCAGTCTGGAGTTCGCCAATAGCGGGATGCTGATTGGAGAGATGCGGAGGAAATCTTAGGGCACGTCTTCTTCATCCCATCCAGAGACGCTTGTTTCAGAAAGCCATGGAAGGAGTAAAAGCAGGGGTCCGGACGGTGGCAGAGACAGGAGCAAAGGAAAGTCTAAGTGTCGGTATGAGGACTCGAAGTGCTACCATTGTGGCAAGAAGAGATACATCAAACGAAACTATTTCGTTTGGAAGAGAGAGAAGATTGACGACAAGGGAAAGCAGAGTGAGAACACAATATTGATTGCCTCGACATATGGAGACGACGTGATCGTTGTAGGTGATGAGGTAGTCATGAACCTCGTCTACGATGACAATTCTTGGTTAGTGGACTCTGGAGCTTCAATGCATATATCTCACAATAGGACACTGTTTGCCACTTACACAACATGATATTGTTGAGTGTTGAAGATGGGCAACGGAGATGTGTCAAAGTCTGTTGCTATTGGATATGTGCATGTGAGAATCAAGACAGGTGCAGTTCTTGTTCTCAAGGATATTCGTCATGTCCCCGATATCTGTTTTAACATAGTGTCGGTTGGAAGGTTGGATGATGAAGGATTCTTCAATCTCTTTGGAAAAAAGTTAGTGGAAGCTTTCTAGAGATTCTATGGTGATTACCAGAGGAAGCTTTCTAGAGATTCTTCGGCAGGTGCATTTCAAGGATTGCTTTAGTTTTGTCGGGGTCTACGTGGATACCCTTCGAAGTTATGACAAAATTCGAAAATTTGTCGCTGGAGACTCCCATGAAGGATTTGGTAGGATTCATCTTAAGCTGGTGCGCACACATCAGGTCGAACACAGTTTTCAAGTCTCGGAGGTGATCATCTTTAGAGCGACTCTTGACAGCGATGTCATCAATGTAACACTCTACTATCTTGCATAGATGTTCATGGAAGATGGTGCTCATAGCTCACTGGTATATAGCATATGTGTTCTTCAGACCGAAAGGCATGTCTGTGTTGTAGTAAACTCCTATCGGCATTCAGAATGTGGTATGCTTCTCGTCGTCAGCAAACATCTTAATTTGTTGTAGCCTGAGAATCCGTCCATAAAGGATATGCGCTCGAAGCTACAAGTGTTGTCGATCATTATGTCTGTGATCTAAAGGGGAAACTCGTCCTTAGGGCATACCGCATTCAGATCACGAAAGTCAATGCAGATTCGAATCTTTCCATTCTTTTTGACGACGGACACGATGTTGGCTAACCAATCCGGATGATGTTCCTCGCGGATGAAGCCACTAGCTTTCAGTTTGTTGACTTCAACTTCAATGGCGTTCATGATGTCCGGCCCGAACCGTCGTTGTTGTTGTTTGACCGGCTTAGCATTCGATAAGATCTTGAGCTTGTCGATTGTAATCTGGGGGTCCAGTCCAGGCATGTCTTCGTAACTCCAGGCAAAGACATCGATGTATTTCCTGATGAACTGTAGCAGGGATTTCTAATCCTCATCGGACAGACTCTTACTGATGAAGATCGATTTAGGGGAGGATTCGTCGCCCAGATCAATTTATATGACTTTGCCCTCAGTGAGAGATTTTTGTTGTTCGAACCGCATCTCCCATTGTGCATCTAGGCGTTGGACCCACGGTTCTACTTCAAAGAGTTCAGGTGGATCCTCGTCGTCTTCTTCAAAGTCAATTGACACCATGTTGGCAGACAATGTTTGTTTGAGCAATTCCTCGATATTGATGTCGGAGTCCCAAGAGAAAGATTCTAAAGAGTGAGAGTGTAATCTTATCTTACTCATCCGAGCCTTCGGGGGTCATGGGAGGCATGGCGTACCCTAAGCCATGCTTGGTCTTATAGTAGTAATACTCGGACTTGCATGCAGGAGTCTGCAGATGCAGAGGCAGCCATCGTCCTTTGCCATGGTTCAAGCCCCTAGCGGCTTTCAGATCGTATCCCATCTTCTGGATGAGGTGTTTGGTTTGATAACTATACCGGTGAAGTAGTATTTTGCCGGCATCGAGTTCTGTCTCCAATTCCTCTGGGACGGAGGATTGGGGACTTTTTACTCTGCGAAGATAATGAGTTTGTTTGCCCTCTTCCTTGCTGGAACTCTGAAGTAAGAGTTTTGACTGGTGAGAACTCGGTTGACTGCATAGGTGGTAGTCACAAGAAGAGTAATTTTCAAAGCTGAACTCCGTATGCTTTGGGTACTTGGGATATTTTGAGGCCAAGAAGGAGTATCCTCTGCGTGAACCCTTGCAATTGTCCGCCTTGGGATTTGTTCATATATATACGCATACTCTGGCCTGCGTATTTTTCAGATATGCGGAGAGTCATAGATCTGTAAATGTGGATGAGCGTAAAATCATAAGTTCGTAGCCTCTCGAGCGTAAAAGCTGCTGAGCATAAAAGCATCCGGGCGTAGAAACTGTAGATTTGTAGCCTCTGAAAAAAAAATCTTCCGAGCGTGAAATTGTGGATCTGTTGCCTCTGAGCGTAAAAGCCACGGAGCGTGAAATCATAGATTTGTAGCTCCTGAGCGTGAAGTCATAGGTTTGTAGCCTCTTGAGCATAAAAGCTACCGAGCATAAAAGCATCCGGGCGTAAAACCATAGACTTATAGCCTCTGAGCGTAAAACTGTAGATTTGTAGCTGCCGAGCGTAAAAAGCTTCTTGGCGTAAAACCACGAATCTGCTTTGCACGAAAACTTTTCGAATTCGCTGACTGTCTGCCTTCCCTGAGTAATAGGCTGACGTAGTCCCCAATCATAACCGAATATTAATTATCGGATTTGGTTAGGGATTCGAGGAGTCCATCCGAACTCTATATATACCCCAAGGCTTTTAGAGAAAAACTTTTCATCTGTCTTTTTGCAAAAGAAAGCCTTCGACTCTTCGAGTTCTCTCCTTCGTTTCCTCTCCGAGCATTCTGAGTTTTCAGTAATGGCCCCGAAACCAATCTCCTCCTCTAAGGGAAAGAAGGCTGATTCTTCTTCTCGCTCCTCCGCCCAAGCAAGAGTGACTTCCGTCGGGCAAGACGATCTTCATTCTGGACGAAGTGCCCCACCGATGAGCTGTGCACCGGGCGTTATAGGTAAAGCTTTTGGGACGACAAGAACGAAGAAAATCCTTCGCACATGTTGTACGTGAACGCGCTAGGTCGTCTTTTGTGCTGATAGCCTCTTCGAGGAAGATGATGCACAGAGATGTTTCATCTTTTACGCCCACATTTCTAATGTGTCAGCGTAAAAACTCCATATTTTCGCAGTCTGGCGTAAAAGCTTTGACTGTCGAAACTTGGCATACTATAAAATTTGAGTGTTACGCTTCTGGATGAAAATTTCGGCGTAATAACTCAAACTTTGGCAGTCTGGCGTAAAACACAGACTGTCAGGTTTTTTGTGTACACTGTCAGTCTTGAATTTTACGCCTTGGAATAAGATTCCAGCGTAAAAGATCAAGTTTTTACAGTCTTGGCGTAAAAGCACAGACTGTTGACTTTTGGCATATGCTGCAAGATTGTGAGGTCTAGTATAGAAACTGACGTATTTTTCTTGCACTTTGTAGTTAACTTGCATATGTCTCCATTGGCTGAGGTGATGGGTTCTGCTGCCGGGATGCTGCATTCCAATTACCTGGAGGATTTGTCCCACGTGACATTTCCTATCTCCGGACCCCAATATCCTGAAGGAAGGGGAATCCTGATATCGTCTCAAGGCGAGCGAATGCTGTTGAGCATGATCAACGGAGAGCCCCTGACGTACATAGACGGGGCCTAATATATAAAACCGACTTTTCTCTTCGGGGATATGATTGACAAGCAGTCCCAGACGAAGCCCAAGAAAGAACTCTGGGTTTTCCCTGCCGGGGGCTTGGTCATGTATCTGCCCAAGATGCTGAGAGACTACCCTATCTCGGCATTCTTCCATGCCACACATCCCAGGAGGATGTCGTGGACGCTGACTCCCAATCTTCACGGCCAGCCGGGGAAGATATTTTACCAGAAAGGATCTGACCAAGGGTCATTTTCAGCCGCCCTTCCGGCTCTGTGATGCCGTTCAGGGGATTGTATCCGGGCAGTGTCCCGAGTGAAGATACTTCACTGCTCCAACCGGTCCAATTATCGACTTTCTGCATTGATTTCATGGGGCATGGAGGAGTATACCCCAAGGTTAATCCTCGGACCAATGGGTGGATCACCCCTACAAATCTTCGATGGGCTCGTTTAGCTGACTGGGCCCTGAAGCATTTTCAGACCGAGCTGGAGAGCATTGGTCTGTACGCAGCTGTGAGTGCTACCAGTATTGGGTTACCTCTCAACCCCAGCCTGTTTCTGGCTTTGATGGAGCGATATATCTCGCTCACCGGGACTTTCGCCACTCCGCTGTGTCACGCCCCAGTCCCAAAATACGTAGGACCAGGAATACGTGACACGCCAGCTACGCATTCGACCAGACTCTGGTCTGACTCGAATACGTATAAGCTGTAATATAAAAGGGCACTATCTAGATATTCCATAAATGTAAACCTCTATGTCTCAATCCACAATGTACAACAGTATACAAGAAAGAGCTATATGTGCTAGAGTCGGCCGCCCAATAACACACTAACTCGAATAGACTCGAGAATAAGTATGAGTCTATAAAAACTAGGCTACAACAGCAGATGAAATAACCAATGTAAATAACTATAATGCCGGAAGATATAATGTGAGTACCTGGTACCATGCCCGCAAGACATGCAACTCCAACAGCAACTCCAAATGCTCCATAATCATCTATGTTGCAAAACTGGCAGGGAACCAGGTCCTAAGAGGGACGTAACAAGGTACAGAAATACAACATGCCAAGTAAACAGAAAGTACAAGTGCACGATATGGTACTCTATCATAACCAACTAGTGTGACACAGTTTAAAGACAATGTTCGACGCGTGGGCTGTCCAAAATAAAATCGTAGCTCCGAACACGGAAACACACGGCACGTACCGCAGCTCCGGGCAAAGAGTCACACGGGTGAAACAGCTACACTAGATACAGGTATCACTATAAAATACTACATATATATATAAGCGCGTGTAGAGTAGCCCAAATGTCTAGTAACTGTCTTCCCCTTCCCAAGCGGTCAACGATTGTGCGCTGAACCTGAACCTCTATCTAACAGTCTCGATACACGGAAGATAACTCAACAGACGCGACCCTAAGGTCGTCCCAGTCTCTGGTCATGATGTCAGTATCAGGAAACAGGAATCTGGCACGATCACGGTGTATAAGTGTCCTGGGGTATCGATGTACTCAGGTACGTGCATCGAGGTGCTATGACGCATCTAACAATTATTCTAAGACGTTATGTCGAATGTCAACACCTGATTGTGAACCGGACGCGGAGTATCGAACGCCAACATAAATATGTGCACGAAGTACAAAAAGAACAAATATCTGTAAACTGAAATACAGGGTGGCAAGGTACACTTGCCTACGTGCGGCTGCTGGTGACGGGGATCTGGTACCGCGTCCAAGTCCTCAGGTTCCGTAGTACCTAGAGATAAGATACAAACCAGAATCAATAATCTATTCTACGTCTGCGGGGTTGCGACACACAGCTACACTAAACTCAGTCTCAATACTCAAATGATTAACTAATATTTCATAGTCCTCAATCCCTGATTCATGATCCGATATAATACCTATTTCAAAGTCAATCACCTGCTCCCCATTTCTATCCTTATCTGCATGTATTTCGTATCCTCAATCAAACCTTATTTAAACCGTAAATACTTGATTTAGCATTTATTTTTCAATCATGCAAAACACTCATAACCTCAAATTTTAAATCAACTCTTAACTCATCATTTATCCCAATCTCATAATATCATCACTTGCTCATCTAAACTATCTTACATCAACACAACCATGATTTAGACACAACTTAGCTAAGGTACACAATTACACATTTATCAAGAACCCTCATTCAAATCTTACTTAAGCCATAAATGATTTACTTAGCATTCCTTTCAACCATGTATATATCCATGACATTTAACCATGTTCAAACCCTTTTTCTCCCATGAAAATCTTTCATTATGTAATAATTACTTATGTAAACATCAACCTAAACCTATATTATTACATGCTCAAAAATACACTACACTACACTTACACAATATAAACCCTAACAATATATAAACACATCCATAGCTAACATCATTCCAATATATATACACTTCCTATTTAACACAATAATATTCTGGAATTAATACAAGAGAGGGGGAGGAGTGAACCTCAACGAGGCTCGTTGGAGTCGATGGTGCTCGGTGGTGGTCGTGAGGCTGGATGGTGGTGGTGGTGAGGCTGGATGGTGGTGGTGAAGAGACTGGTGGTGGTGGTGGTGAAGAGACTGGTGGTGGTGGTGGTGAAGGGCCGGGTGGTGGTGATGAAGGGCTGTGCACAGCAGTCCACGGTGGTGGTGGGGCTATGCACAGTCGCTGTGGGGGTGGTGGTGAAGGCTGAGGTGGTGGTGGACAGCCCAGTGGTGGCCGTAGGTGAGGTGGTGAAGGAGGTGGTGAAGAAGGAGAGAAGAAGAAGAAGAAGAAGAAGAGAGGAAGAAGAAGAACTCACGGGAGGGAAGGAGAGGGAGGAGTGAGAGTGAGGGGGGTGGTTTCCCAAGCTCCTAGGGATTAGGGCCGGCCTAGGGAAGAGGGGAAGTGTGTGAGGGATTAAATATGGGGGTGTGCATTGAGTGTGTGGTGAGGATTGAGTGAATTAATTTGAATGAGTGGTCTTGATTTAACATGAAGGGAAAGTACATCCAAGGGGGAGAGAGAGTGAGCTAGAACCGGTCAAGAGAGGGGAAGGGTGTTCTTCATTTGCCTAAGCCAATGGGATGGTGACACCTATCGCTACATTTGCAAATAAGCCCCTTAAGTTCGGGAACTTGTACAAACACAAGAAATGACGCGAAAATTGTAGCAAAAAATTGCGTCTATTAATTTGTATGGCGAGGGGGTAGTGTGGGTGAGGCACGGGTTTAATTAAATGGGCATTGGGATTAATTTAGGATTAAAAATGGGATTTACAAAGTTGGTATCCCCGATTTAAATAGAAATAAAGTGTCCCGCGAATTTAAATTAATTGGGGGCACTTGGGGTCAAAATTCGGAAATGACGCTAAGGCCAAAAATAGTGGGGGCTTGGAGTCAGTCTTGGACCCTTTAGTTGGTTCGGCTCAACGGGTTAAGTTGGTATCCCAAAATTTAGGGTAACGACACAGGTGTCCGACACGAAATTAAATATGTGTTACGATTTCGGAATGTTGCGCAATTAATTTAGAGCACACAAAAATTAATATTAAAAGACGAAAAAGTCCAATGCCTAATTTGGCGGGTCAGGTCAGAAGTACAAAAATTGAACGGAATTTATGGGCTGATATTGGGCTCCGAAAAATTAGAAAATGATGGGGCGCGCCAAGGGTTTAAATAAATTGAATTAAATTCCAGATAAAATATCTCTACGCTAAACCTCAACATCTGCTATCAAAATTTTCCAAAACTACTCTAACTATCTATAGAATAAATCTAGGGGGTTTACATTCTTCCCAACTTAGAAAAATTTTGTCCTCGAAATTAAAAGTAAAGCACGATATTATCTAACAGAATTTTAAAACAACTAGTAATTAATTGCCGTACGTAAATTCGTACCTTGCTCCTCAAATAAGTACGGGAACCGCTGCCGAATAGAATCCTCGCGCTCCCAAGTAGACTCGCCTGGCGAATGGTGCTTCCATGCCACTCTGACCAGTCGAATCGTCAGCCCTCTCAAAGTCTTCTCGCTGCGATCGAGGATCTCAACTGGCTGCTCTACGTAAGACAGACTAGGCCCGACTGTAATCTTCGAATGATCAAGCACGTGGCTAGGGTCTGCGACATATCTCCTCAACTGCGATACGTGAATTATGTCATGTACTCCCTCTAATGATGGAGGTAATGCAAGACGGTAAGCCACTTCGCCAACTCATTCCAAAATGTCAAAAGGTCCGATGTACCTCGGACTCAACTTGCCTCTGCCTCCGAATCTGATGGTACCACGAGTGGGCGATATCCTAAAAAATACGTGGTCACCCTCCTTGAACTCCAATGGTCTGTGGTGCGCGTCTGCCCAGTGTTTCTGTCTGTCCTGTGCTGCGCGCAGGTGGCTCTAAATTTGCTTGACCTTCTCTACTGTCTATGTCACCAACTCTGGACCAAGTATCTGACGCTCTCCTACGTCACTCCAACAAACTGGTGACCTACATTTCCTGCCGTATAGTGCCTCATAAGGTGCCATCTGTATGCTGGCCTGGTAACTGTTATTGTAGGAAAATTCTACCAAGTGTAGGTGGTCCTCCCAAGATCCTTCAAAATCAATCATGCACGCTCTCAACATATCCTCTAATATCTGTATCGTGCGCTCTGACTGTCCATCAGTTTGTGGATGATACGCAGTGCTGAACTTGAGTCGAGTTCCTAAGCTCTCCTGCATACTCCGCCAAAAATGTGACGTGAATCTAGAATCACGATCCGATACGATGCTGACAAGCACTCCATGTAATCGTACTATCTGCCTCATATACATGTCAGCTAGTATCTCTGTGGATTGCCCAACTCGGAAGGGCAAGAAATGTGCAGACTTGGTGAGTCTGTCTACGACAACCCAAACTGCATCCTTTCCGCTAGGGCTCCGCGAAAATCCTGTGACGAAGTCCATGGTAATGTGTTCCCACTTCCACTCGGGAATGGGGAGTGGCTGCAATAATCCTGCAGTCCTCTGATGTTCAGCCTTGACTTGCTGACACACTAAACACTTCGCCACAAATATTGCAATTTCCCTCTTCATCCCATGCCACCAGAAATGCTGTCTCAAGTCTCGGTACATCTTCGTACCCCCGGGATGAATGGAATAAATCGAGCTATGAACCTCGGTCATCAACTCTTGGCGTAGCTCGCCACTCGAAACATATAGGCGATCTCCGCACCTCAACATTCCGTCTTCATGAATCCTGAGTCCCGTCTGCATGCCGGCTTCTGTTCTCTCTTGCAGACGTCAAAATCTCGCATCTGTAGGCAATGCTGCCTTGATCCTCTCAATCAAAGTAGACTGAACCTCAAGATTGGCCATCTGTCCATCCATGCCTGGCAATACGATCTCTATCCCAAGCTCCTGGAGATCCTCTAGCAACTGTCGCTGCGTCATCAAAAAGTATGCCATGGGCTTCCTGCTTAAAGCATCTGCTACGACGTTCGCCTTGCCAGGGTGGTACTGCAACTCAATGTCATAATCTGTCATCAACTCTAGCCAACGTCTCTGCCTCATGTTGAGCTCCTTCTGCGTGTAGACGTACTTCAGGCTTTTATGATCTGTATAAATCTCAACACGCTCACCATAAAGGTAATGTCTCCATAGCTTTAGTGCAAATATCACTGCAGCTAGCTCCAAGTCGTGCGTCAGATAATTCTTTTCATGAACTCTCAACTGTCTCGATGCGTAGGCTATCACCTTGCCGTGTTGCATCAGTACACATCCCAATCCGCTCCCTGACGCATCACTGTACACTACAAATCCTCCTGATCCTGAAGGTAGTGTCAAAATCGGTGTTGATGTCAGACGCTTCTTCAGCTCATCGAAAGCCGCCTGACACTCATCTGTCCAGATAAACTCTTCGCCTTTACGCGTCAGTCGCGTCATAGGCGCAGCTATCCTCGAGAAGTTTTCCACGAACCTCCGATAATATCCGGCAAGTCCGAGGAAACTCCTAACCTCTGTAACTGATGTAGGGGTAGGCCAGGTCTCTACTGCAGCTATCTTCTCTGGGTCAACTGATAGTCCATCTCCGGTGATTATGTGTCCCAGAAATGGTACTCTATCCAAGCAAAACTCACATTTGCTGAGTTTGGCGTACAGCCTCTCATGTCTCAGCATCTCTAACACGATCCTGAGATGTCTCTCGTGCTCCTCCTGGCTCTTGGAGCATACCAATATGTCGTTGATAATTACCACCACGAACTTATCTAAGTATTGGTAAAAAATACTGTTCATTAGGCTCATAAATACTGCTGGCGCGTTGGTTAAACCAACCTTCATGACTAGAAATTCATAGTGTCCATACTACGTCTGAAAAGCCGTCTTCGGAAAGTCCTCTCTCCGTACCTTGATCTGATGATAGCTTGATCTGAGATCGATCTTCTAGAATACATATGCGCCACTTAGCTGATTCAACTGTACCGACCTGTCTCTCTTCGGCACAATTAAGATGGGTATTTTCCCATAGAAAATACTAGCCCGACTGAAACCCTCGTCTAAGAGATCCTCCATGACGGACCTACAACTCAACCAACTCTTTCGGTGCTAGTCTGAAGACGGGAAAATAATTGGCTCCGCTCTTGGAGTCAACTCTATCGCAAATTTTATCTCTCTGTCAGGTGGCAAGTCGGAAAGATTATCTAGAATCACATCCTCAAACTCTGATATAACATGGTGGTACACTGGTTCACCTCCTGCATTGTATACCCCTAGGGTAGATGGGCACCATACTCCTGGGCTTTCTGATCTCAACTCAGGGTAACCTGTTGGTCTAAAAAAAAATTTATAATGCACTACGTCGACAATCTAGTGTCGCGTGATATTGGCTCAATCAACTCATGTTAGGACGGTGTCATCGTCAAGACTTAACCTCAAAATAAATTCTCCTGTTCTGTTTACCAAACTAATCCTCCAAAAGAAAAATTCCTTCTTGCTTAATGTATAATTTTCTCTTCTCCTCAAGATTTTCCCTAAAATTTTATTCCTCGAATATCTTCTTTCCGTTATTTATCTCTCCAAGTCGGATAGTACAATAATGGTATCACTCAAGCACATACTAGAATTTCCTGGAATCCGATTATTATCTCCCAAGTGAGAGCCTGGAATTTTATCTTCTTTAGTCCATAATATCATTCTTGGTATTGCTATTATATCCAACCACTAGTTTCCATCATCAGGCTATGCATTCCCATAAATCATTCTAGGTCATGATCAACAATTCTTCCAGCTCTCAGTACTTCCAAGATCACTGCTACCTCAAGCACGGGTAGGGTACTACTGGGTCCAACTCTCTTGCCAACCTTCTTACTAGTTCTAGAATCCAAAGAACCCATCAATCTATCCTGATAAGGTAACAATCTTCTCCGAGAAAGGTATACGAATTCTGTCTCCTGTCGTCTGGTCTTCGATCTTCTTCTGGAGGGAAGTCATCAGTCATAAGCATTCGTCTCCCCGAAGAATAGGGGACGAGAAACAAGGAAAGCGATATTTACAAAGATTGAACGAATGCAAAGTGGAAGTCCAAGGGCGATAATCACATACAAAGAGTTTTAAAATCAATTATGGATTGAGATCCTATTCAACAATCATAACATTTATTCCTAATTTGCAGGCTCGCTTGGCACAGTCAGGTGACCAAGACGATTTAAATCGGACCTGCATGAGCCACCACAAAAATATGTCACGCCCCAGTCCCAAAATACGTAGGACCAAGAATACGTGACACGCTAGCTACGCATTCGACCAGACTCTGGTCTGACTCGAATACGTATAAGCTGTAATATAAAAGGGCACTATCTAGATATTCCATAAATGTAAACCTCTATGTCTCAATCCATAATGTACAACAGTATACAAGAAAGAGCTATATGTGCTAGAGTCGGCCGCCCAATAACACACTAACTCGAATAGACTCGAGAATAAGTATGAGTCTATAAAAACTAGGCTACAACAGCAGATGAAATAACCAATGTAAATAACTATAATGCCGGAAGATATAATGTGAGTACCTGGTACCATGCCCGCAAGACATGCAACTCCAACAGCAACTCCAAATGCTCCGTAATCATCTATGCTGCAAAACTGACAGGGAACCAGGTCCTCAGAGGGACGTAACAAGGTACAGAAATACAACATGCCAAGTAAACAGAAAGTACAAGTGCACGACAGGGTACTCTATCATAACCAACTAGTGTGACACAGTTTAAAGACAATGTTCAACGCGTGGGCTGTCCAAAATAAAACTGTAGCTCCGGACACGGAAACACACGACACGTACCGCAGCTCCGGGCAAAGAGTCACACGGGTGAAACAGCTACACTAGATACAGGTATCACTATAAAATACTATATATATATATAAGCGCGTGCAGAGTAGCCCAAACGTCTAGTAACTGTCTTCCCCTTCCCAAGCGGTCAACGATTGTGCGCTGAACCTGAACCTCTATCTAACAGTCTCGACACACGGAAGATAACTCAACAGACGCGACCCTAAGGTCGTCCCAGTCTCTGGTCATGATGTCAGTATCAGGAAACAGGAATCTGGCACGATCATGGTGTATAAGTGTGTCCTGGGGTATCGATGTACTCAGATACGTGCATCGAGGTGCTATGACGCATCTAACAATTATTCTAAGATGTTATGTCGAATGTCAACACCTGATTGTGAACCGGACGCGGAGTATCGAACGCCAACATAAATATGTGCACGAAGTACAAAAAGAACAAATATCTGTAAACTGAAATACAGGGTGGCAAGGTACACTTGCCTGCGTGCGGCTGCTGGTGACGGGGATCTGGTACCGCGTCCAAGTCCTCAGGTCCCGCAGTACCTAGAGATAAGATACAAACCAGAATCAATAATCTATTCTACGTCTGCGGGGTTGCGACACACAGCTACACTAAACTCAGTCTCAATACTCAAATGATTAACTAATATTTCATAGTCCTCAATCCCTGATTCATGATCCGATATAATACCTATTTCAAAGTCAATCACCTGCTCCCCATTTCTATCCTTATCTGCATGTATTTCGTATCCTCAATCAAACCTTATTTAAACCGTAAATACTTGATTTAGCATTTATTTTTCAATCATGCAAAACACTCATAACCTCAAATTTTAAATCAACTCTTAACTCATCATTTATCCCAATCTCATAATATCATCACTTGCTCATCTAAACTATCTTACATCAACACAACCATGATTTAGACACAACTTAGCTAAGGTACACAATTACACATTTATCAAGAACCCTCATTCAAATCTTACTTAAGCCATAAATGATTTACTTAGCATTCCTTTCAACCATGTATATATCCATGACATTTAACCATGTTCAAACCCTTTTTCTCCCATGAAAATCTTTCATTATGTAATAATTACTTATGTAAACATCAACCTAAACCTATATTATTACATGCTCAAAAATACACTACACTACACTTACACAATATAAACCCTAACAATATATAAACACATCCATAGCTAACATCATTCCAATATATATACACTTCCTATTTAACACAATAATATTCTGGAATTAATACAAGAGAGGGGGAGGAGTGAACCTCAACGAGGCTCGTTGGAGTCGATGGTGCTCGGTGGTGGTCGTGAGGCTGGATGGTGGTGGTGGTGAGGCTGGATGGTGGTGGTGAAGAGGCTGGTTGGTGGTGGTGAAGAGACTGGTGGTGGTGGTGGTGAAGAGACTGGTGGTGGTGGTGGTGAAGGGCCGGGTGGTGGTGATGAAGGGCTGTGCACAGCAGTCCACGGTGGTGGTGGGGCTATGCACAGTCGCTGTGGGGGTGGTGGTGAAGGCTGAGGTGGTGGTGGACAGCCCAGTGGTGGCCGTAGGTGAGGTGGTGAAGGAGGTGGTGAAGAAGGAGAGAAGAAGAAGAAGAAGAAGAAGAAGAGAGGAAGAAGAAGAACTCACGGGAGGGAAGGAGAGGGAGGAGTGAGAGTGAGGGGGGTGGTTTCCCAAGCTCCTAGGGATTAGGGCCGGCCTAGGGAAGAGGGGAAGTGTGTGAGGGATTAAATATGGGGGTGTGCATTGAGTGTGTGGTGAGGATTGAGTGAATTAATTTGAATGAGTGGTCTTGATTTAACATGAAGGGAAAGTACATCCAAGGGGGAGAGAGAGTGAGCTAGAACCGGTCAAGAGAGGGGAAGGGTGTTCTTCATTTGCCTAAGCCAATGGGATGGTGACACCTATCGCTACATTTGCAAATAAGCCCCTTAAGTTCGGGAACTTGTACAAACACAAGAAATGACGCGAAAATTGTAGCAAAAAATTGCGTCTATTAATTTGTATGGCGAGGGGGTAGTGTGGGTGAGGCACGGGTTTAATTAAATGGGCATTGGGATTAATTTAGGATTAAAAATGGGATTTACAAAGTTGGTATCCCCGATTTAAATAGAAATAAAGTGTCCCGCGAATTTAAATTAATTGGGGGCACTTGGGGTCAAAATCCGGAAATGACGCAAAGGCCAAAAATAGTGGGGGCTTGGAGTCAGTCTTGGACCCTTTAGTTGGTTCGGCTCAACGGGTTAAGTTGGTATCCCAAAATTTAGGGTAACGACACAGGTGTCCGACACGAAATTAAATATGTGTTACGATTTCGGAATGTTGCGCAATTAATTTAGAGCACACAAAAATTAATATTAAAAGACGAAAAAGTCCAATGCCTAATTTGGCGGGTCAGGTCAGAAGTACAAAAATTGAACGGAATTTATGGGCTGATATTGGGCTCCGAAAAATTAGAAAATGATGGGGCGCGCCAAGGGTTTAAATAAATTGAATTAAATTCCAGATAAAATATCTCTACGCTAAACCTCAACATCTGCTATCAAAATTTTCCAAAACTACTCTAACTATCTATAGAATAAATCTAGGGGGTTTACATTCTTCCCAACTTAGAAAAATTTCGTCCTCGAAATTAAAAGTAAAGCACGATATTATCTAACAGAATTTTAAAACAACTAGTAATTAATTGCCGTACGTAAATTCGTACCTTGCTCCTCAAATAAGTACGGGAACCGCTGCCGAATAGAATCCTCGCGCTCCCAAGTAGACTCGCTTGGCGAATGGTGCTTCCATGCCACTCTGACCAGTCGAATCGTCAGCCCTCTCAAAGTCTTCTCGCTGCGATCGAGGATCTCAACTGGCTGCTCTACGTAAGACAGACTAGGCCCGACTGTAATCTTCGAATGATCAAGCACGTGGCTAGGGTCTGCGACATATCTCCTCAACTGCGATACGTGAATTATGTCATGTACTCCCTCTAATGATGGAGGTAATGCAAGACGGTAAGCCACTTCGCCAACTCATTCCAAAATGTCAAAAGGTCCGATGTACCTCGGACTCAACTTGCCTCTGCCTCCGAATCTGATGGTACCACGAGTGGGCGATATCCTAAAAAATACGTGGTCACCCTCCTTGAACTCCAATGGTCTGTGGTGCGCGTCTGCCCAGTGTTTCTGTCTGTCCTGTGCTGCGCGCAGGTGGCTCTAAATTTGCTTGACCTTCTCTACTGTCTATGTCACCAACTCTGGACCAAGTATCTGACGCTCTCCTACGTCACTCCAACAAACTGGTGACCTACATTTCCTGCCGTATAGTGCCTCATAAGGTGCCATCTGTATGCTGGCCTGGTAACTGTTATTGTAGGAAAATTCTACCAAGTGTAGGTGGTCCTCCCAAGATCCTTCAAAATCAATCATGCACGCTCTCAACATATCCTCTAATATCTGTATCGTGCGCTCTGACTGTCCATCAGTTTGTGGATGATACGCAGTGCTGAACTTGAGTCGAGTTCCTAAGCTCTCCTGCATACTCCGCCAAAAATGTGACGTGAATCTAGAATCACGATCCGATACGATGCTGACAAGCACTCCATGTAATCGTACTATCTGCCTCATATACATGTCAGCTAGTATCTCTGTGGATTGCCCAACTCGGAAGGGCAAGAAATGTGCAGACTTGGTGAGTCTGTCTACGACAACCCAAACTGCATCCTTTCCGCTAGGGCTCCGCGGAAATCCTGTGACGAAGTCCATGGTAATGTGTTCCCACTTCCACTCGGGAATGGGGAGTGGCTGCAATAATCCTGCAGTCCTCTGATGTTCAGCCTTGACTTGCTGACACACTAAACACTTCGCCACAAATATTGCAATTTCCCTCTTCATCCCATGCCACCAGAAATGCTGTCTCAAGTCTCGGTACATCTTCGTACCCCCGGGATGAATGGAATAAATCGAGCTATGAACCTCGGTCATCAACTCTTGGCGTAGCTCGCCACTCGAAACATATAGGCGATCTCCGCACCTCAACATTCCGTCTTCATGAATCCTGAGTCCCGTCTGCATGCCGGCTTCTGTTCTCTCTTGCAGACGTCAAAATCTCGCATCTGTAGGCAATGCTGCCTTGATCCTCTCAATCAAAGTAGACTGAACCTCAAGATTGGCCATCTGTCCATCCATGCCTGGCAATACGATCTCTATCCCAAGCTCCTGGAGATCCTCTAGCAACTGTCGCTGCGTCATCAAAAAGTATGCCATGGGCTTCCTGCTTAAAGCATCTGCTACGACGTTCGCCTTGCCAGGGTGGTACTGCAACTCAATGTCATAATCTGTCATCAACTCTAGCCAATGTCTCTGCCTCATGTTGAGCTCCTTCTGCGTGTAGACGTACTTCAGGCTTTTATGATCTGTATAAATCTCAACACGCTCACCATAAAGGTAATGTCTCCATAGCTTTAGTGCAAATATCACTGCAGCTAGCTCCAAGTCGTGCGTCAGATAATTCTTTTCATGAACTCTCAACTGTCTCGATGCGTAGGCTATCACCTTGCCGTGTTGCATCAGTACACATCCTAATCCGCTCCCTGACGCATCACTGTACACTACAAATCCTCCTGATCCTGAAGGTAGTGTCAAAATCGGTGTTGATGTCAGACGCTTCTTCAGCTCATCGAAAGCCGCCTGACACTCATCTGTCCAGATAAACTCTTCGCCTTTACGCGTCAGTCGCGTCATAGGCGCAGCTATCCTCGAGAAGTTTTCCACGAACCTCCGATAATATCCGGCAAGTTCGAGGAAACTCCTAACCTCTGTAACTGATGTAGGGGTAGGCCAGGTCTCTACTGCAGCTATCTTCTCTGGGTCAACTGATAGTCCATCTCCGGTGATTATGTGTCCCAGAAATGGTACTCTATCCAAGCAAAACTCACATTTGCTGAGTTTGGCGTACAGCCTCTCATGTCTCAGCATCTCTAACACGATCCTGAGATGTCTCTCGTGCTCCTCCTGGCTCTTGGAGCATACCAATATGTCGTTGATAATTACCACCACGAACTTATCTAAGTATTGGTAAAAAATACTGTTCATTAGGCTCATAAATACTGCTGGCGCGTTGGTTAAACCAACCTTCATGACTAGAAATTCATAGTGTCCATACTACGTCTGAAAAGCCGTCTTCGGAAAGTCCTCTCTCCGTACCTTGATCTGATGATAGCTTGATCTGAGATCGATCTTCTAGAATACATATGCGCCACTTAGCTGATTCAACTGTACCGACCTGTCTCTCTTCGGCACAATTAAGATGGGTATTTTCCCATAGAAAATACTAGCCCGACTGAAACCCTCGTCTAAGAGATCCTCTATGACGGACCTACAACTCAACCAACTCTTTCGGTGCTAGTCTGAAGACGGAAAAATAATTGGCTCCGCTCTTGGAGTCAACTCTATCGCAAATTTTATCTCTCTGTCAGGTGGCAAGTCGGAAAGATTATCTAGAATCACATCCTCAAACTCTGATATAACATGGTGGTACACTGGTTCACCTCCTGCATTGTATACCCCTAGGGTAGATGGGCACCATACTCCTGGGCTTTCTGATCTCAACTCAGGGTAACCTGTTGGTCTAAAAAAAAATTTATAATGCACTACGTCGACAATCTAGTGTCGCGTGATATTGGCTCAATCAACTCATGTTAGGACGGTGTCATCGTCAAGACTTAACCTCAAAATAAATTCTCCTGTTCTGTTTACCAAACTAATCCTCCAAAAGAAAAATTCCTTCTTGCTTAATGTATAATTTTCTCTTCTCCTCAAGATTTTCCCTAAAATTTTATTCCTCGAATATCTTCTTTCCGTTATTTATCTCTCCAAGTCGGATAGTACAATAATGGTATCACTCAAGCACATACTAGAATTTCCTGGAATCCGATTATTATCTCCCAAGTGAGAGCCTGGAATTTTATCTTCTTTAGTCCATAATATCATTCTTGGTATTGCTATTATATCCAACCACTAGTTTCCATCATCAGGCTATGCATTCCCATAAATCATTCTAGGTCATGATCAACAATTCTTCCAGCTCTCAGTACTTCCAAGATCACTGCTACCTCAAGCACGGGTAGGGTACTACTGGGTCCAACTCTCTTGCCAACCTTCTTACTAGTTCTAGAATCCAAAGAACCCATCAATCTATCCTGATAAGGTAACAATCTTCTCCGAGAAAGGTATACGAATTCTGTCTCCTGTCGTCTGGTCTTCGATCTTCTTCTGGAGGGAAGTCATCAGTCATAAGCATTCGTCTCCCCGAAGAATAGGGGACGAGAAACAAGGAAAGCGATATTTACAAAGATTGAACGAATGCAAAGTGGAAGTCCAAGGGCGATAATCACATACAAAGAGTTTTAAAATCAATTATGGATTGAGATCCTATTCAACAATCATAACATTTATTCCTAATTTGCAGGCTCGCTTGGCACAGTCAGGTGACCAAGACGATTTAAATCGGACCTGCATGAGCCACCACAAAAATATGTCACGCCCCAGTCCCAAAATACGTAGGACCAAGAATACGTGACACGCTAGCTACGCATTCGACCAGACTCTGGTCTGACTCGAATACGTATAAGCTGTAATATAAAAGGGCACTATCTAGATATTCCATAAATGTAAACCTCTATGTCTCAATCCATAATGTACAACAGTATACAAGAAAGAGCTATATGTGCTAGAGTCGGCCGCCCAATAACACACTAACTCGAATAGACTCGAGAATAAGTATGAGTCTATAAAAACTAGGCTACAACAGCAGATGAAATAACCAATGTAAATAACTATAATGTCGGAAGATATAATGTGAGTACCTGGTACCATGCCCGCAAGACATGCAACTCCAACAGCAACTCCAAATGCTCCGTAATCATCTATGCTGCAAAACTGACAGGGAACCAGGTCCTCAGAGGGACGTAACAAGGTACAGAAATACAACATGCCAAGTAAACAGAAAGTACAAGTGCACGACAGGGTACTCTATCATAACCAACTAGTGTGACACAGTTTAAAGACAATGTTCAACGCGTGGGCTGTCCAAAATAAAACTGTAGCTCCGGACACGGAAACACACGACACGTACCGCAGCTCCGGGCAAAGAGTCACACGGGTGAAACAGCTACACTAGATACAGGTATCACTATAAAATACTATATATATATATAAGCGCGTGCAGAGTAGCCCAAACGTCTAGTAACTGTCTTCCCCTTCCCAAGCGGTCAACGATTGTGCGCTGAACCTGAACCTCTATCTAACAGTCTCGACACACGGAAGATAACTCAACAGACGCGACCCTAAGGTCGTCCCAGTCTCTGGTCATGATGTCAGTATCAGGAAACAGGAATCTGGCACGATCATGGTGTATAAGTGTGTCCTGGGGTATCGATGTACTCAGATACGTGCATCGAGGTGCTATGACGCATCTAACAATTATTCTAAGATGTTATGTCGAATGTCAACACCTGATTGTGAACCGGACGCAGAGTATCGAACGCCAACATAAATATGTGCACGAAGTACAAAAAGAACAAATATCTGTAAACTGAAATACAGGGTGGCAAGGTATACTTGCCTGCGTGCGGCTGCTGGTGACGGGGATCTGGTACCGCGTCCAAGTCCTCAGGTCCCGCAGTACCTAGAGATAAGATACAAACCAGAATCAATAATCTATTCTACGTCTGCGGGGTTGCGACACACAGCTACACTAAACTCAGTCTCAATACTCAAATGATTAACTAATATTTCACGTCCTCAATCCCTGATTCATGATCCGATATAATACCTATTTCAAAGTCAATCACCTGCTCCCCATTTCTATCCTTACCTGCATGTATTTCGTATCCTCAATCAAACCTTATTTAAACCGTAAATACTTGATTTAGCATTTATTTTTCAATCATGCAAAACACTCATAACCTCAAATTTTAAATCAACTCCTAACTCATCATTTATCCCAATCTCATAATATCATCACTTGCTCATCTAAACTATATTACATCAACACAACCATGATTTAGACACAACTTAGCTAAGGTACACAATTACACATTTATCAAGAACCCTCATTCAAATCTTACTTAAGCCATAAATGATTTACTTAGCATTCCTTTCAACCATGTATATATCCATGATATTTAACCATGTTCAAACCCTTTTTCTCCCATGAAAATCTTTCATCATGTAATAATTACTTATGTAAACATCAACCTAAACCTATATTATTACATGCTCAAAAATACACTACACTACACTTACACAATATAAACCCTAACAATATATAAACACATCCATAGCTAACATCATTCCAATATATATACACTTCCTATTTAACACAATAATATTCTGGAATTAATACAAGAGAGGGGGGGGGGGGAGTGAACCTCAACGAGGCTCGTTGGAGTCGATGGTGCTCGGTGGTGGTCGTGAGGCTGGATGGTGGTGGTGGTAAGGCTGGATGGTGGTGGTGAAGAGGCTGGTTGGTGGTGGTGAAGAGACTGGTGGTAGTGGTGGTAGTGAAGAGACTGGTGGTGGTGGTGGTGAAGGGCCGGGTGGTGGTGATGAGGGGCTGTGCACAGCAGTCCACGGTGGTGGTGGGGCTGTGCACAGTCGCTGTGGGGGTGGTGGTGAAGGCTGAGGTGGTGGTGGACAGCCCAGTGGTGGCCGTAGGTGAGGTGGTGAAGAAGGAGAGAAGAAGAAGAAGAAGAAGAGAGGAAGAAGAAGAACTCGCGGGAGGGAAGGAGAGGGAGGAGTGAGAGTGAGGGGGGTGGTTTCCCAAGCTCCTAGGGATTAGGGCCGGCCTAGGGAAGAGGGGAAGTGTGTGAGGGATTAAATATGGGGGTGTGCATTGAGTGTGTGGTGAGGATTGAGTGAATTAATTTGAATGAGTGGTCTTGATTTAACATGAAAGGAAAGTACATCCAAGGGGGAGAGAGAGTGAGCTAGAACCGGTCAAGAGAGGGGGAGGGTGTTCTTCATTTGCCTAAGCCAATGGGATGGTGACACCTATCGCTACATTTGCAAATAAGCCCCTTAAGTTCGAGAACTTGTACAAACACAAGAAATAACGCGAAAATTGTGGCGAAAAATTGCGTCTATTAATTTGTATGGCGAGGGGGTAGTGTGGGTGAGGCACGGGTTTAATTAAATGGGCATTGGGATTAATTTAGGATTAAAGATGGGATTTACAAAGTTGGTATCCCCGATTTAAATAGAAATAAAGTGTCCCGCGAATTTAAATTAATTGGGGGCACTTGGGTTCAAAATTCGGAAATGACGCAAAGGCCAAAAATGGTGGGGGCTTGGAGTAAGTCTTGGACCCTTTAATTGGTTCGGCTCAACGGGTTAAGTTGGTATCCCAAAATTTAGGATAACGACACAGGTGTCCGACACGGAATTAAATATGTGTTACGATTTCGGAATGTTGCATAATTAATTTAGAGCACACAAAAATTAATATTAAAAGACGGAAAAGTCCAATGCCTAATTTGGCGGGTCAGGTCAGAAGTACAAAAACTGAACGGAATTTATGGGCTGATATTGGGCTCCGAAAAATCAGAAAATGATGGGGCGCGCCAAGGGTTTAAATAAATTAAATTAAATTCCAGATAAAATATCTCTACGCTAAACCTCAACATCTGCTATCAAAATTTTCGAAAACCACTCTAACTATCTACAGAATAAATCGAGGGGGTTTACACGCTGGGAGAGTTGGGATTGGCCCTCCACGAGATGGCAGAGATTTCAAGACTGCCAATAGGGGATACTCCTTATGAAGAGTATGTTCCCACAAACCGGGAGCTGGGAGATTCAGACCCTCGGGTAGTGGCAGTGTACCAGGAGCTGATGTGCCACTATCTTGCTTGCACCGCCTTTTATAATGAGCCCTCTGATTTGGCTCATACCAATAAATGGGCGTCCTACCTCTTCTTTCACCGGGCCAGGGCTGCTAAGCCAGAGAAAGTCTTGGATAGCAAGGCTCAACCTCTGAGCTTTCTGAGCGTGCTTAGTGCTCAGGTAGTCGATGATCTTATGGAAGACGCTGGGGCTTCAGATCAGATTCTCGACGAAGGGATAGGAAAATATCCTGCAGGCACTAAGGCCTACAGTTATTTGAGGCATTGTCGCAGGCCTCTGTCCAAGGAAGCTCAACTGGCTGGCTTCCTCTCTATATGGCTGCGCCGACTGGTAGTACCCGGCATTGCATCTGCGGATTGCATTCACCGCAACACCTTATAGCGTACAGTGCGTCTAGTGTTCGGGGGCAAGACTGGGTTTGCTCCCTGCCATGGTGTGCCGCATACAAGCTGGCCTGAGGGCCATTACTGATGGGCTGCTTGCCGATGAAACTTGGCGTGATAGCTTTCCTAGGGTAGAATTACCGTACCTATATTTGATGGGATGGTTAATTCTCTATAACCCCAGGATGATGTCTCCCGGCTCTGGCAGTAGTTCGGAGAGTAATTTCTTGCTGAATTACAAGAATTTCTCCTAGAACGTGACCACAGTTTTAGACTGTCGGCGGGCACTGAATTTCAGTCACAGCTGGAAGCTCTTCTGCACTGTCCCCTCTGTACATCTCAATCAACAGGGGCGAAGACTTCAGGATTTAGGCGACGGGAAGACCGTTCTTTCTCCTGAAGCTTTTAATTGGTTGGTCTGCATTAGACCTTCCCATTTACTATACAGAAGTGAAGACCAATGCTTCTTGGAACCCTACATGCCTAGTCGATTTGCCAGACAGTTTGGGTATGACCAATTGCATGTGGGCAATGCCGTCACCAGCTTCAAGTCCAGGGGTGGACTCATTGATGGAGCGAGAGGATGGCGATACTTCATCATGGGTTGCACTGAAGCAATTTTTACTGTACCCGCCACTTCACTCTCCATGGAGCTGCGCATCCTCCACTCGTATGCCTAGTTTTATGTGGCAACCAACACCTTCCATCACGATTTTGATATGCGTAGAAGTTTTAGGATGCCCTCCTCTAAGTCCGCGGGAAGAGACGAAATCCCCTCGGTCTCCTCTGACGAGGGTGAAGATTCCGTCAATCCAGATGAACCTTTGTTGGCAGTACCGAGGGGTGAAATACCTCCGCCTGCAGGGCCTCTGGTCATCTCTGGTAAGTGAAGGGCTCCTGTTTTGAAGGAGACTTCCCCTCGCAAGAGGAAGAAGAAGACGGTTGGTCGTCCTGTCAGGACTTCCCACCCTGAGGTTCCTAGGAGTGAACCTGCTGTTTCCCCTGTTGGGGATGATCCTTTGACTAGAGGTTCCTCGCCTTTTAGAAAGGGAACCTCCACAGTTCCGGCTGGCGGTGCCGGAGAATCCCTGCTTGAGGCTGCTGTCGCTGCTACCGCTTCAGGTAGTGGTACGAGATCGCCCACGAGGCCGAGCCAAATAAGGATATCTTTATCCAGACCAGCAATGGGAGAAACCCCTGCCGTGTCTGTAAGTATACCCTTGCGAGATTCCACCTGATGAACCTCGATTGGATCTGGGTGAAGATTCGGAAGAATACCTGCCGATGTCAGTTAGCACACCCCCTTCTCCAGGTATGACAGCTCGCTTAGCATTATTAAGAAATAATTTAGCTGTACTTGCCACAGACGCGACATATATACCATCGGCTATGGGTAAATGTCGTCTTTATGCCTCTTTTTAGAAAAATTAACATTATTTTGATATTAACTTTCTTGTCTTCTTTTCAGGGGAAGACATCTACGGGGAGGGCAGTGTTGACGCGCCTTTTGGCTCTGTTTTAGCTCCTGGCGATGACATGGAGGTGCCCGACTTCGAAGAGGAAACATTTTTGGGTGCCGGCTCGCCCGAAATGGTTCTGATATCTCAAGAGAAGGATGAGCCTGTCATTGCGACAATGCCTCCTTTGAGTACGCCGGTCACTTCGTCCGTTGTTGGCGCATCTTCTTTTGTCGCACCATCTGTTGAGGCGACGGCTGTGGCAACATCGTCTGCGGTCATTCCTGGAGGGAGGTTCGCCAATATTGCAGCCACTCCCAGCGTCAATTCGGATCTAGCCATGCTGACTGAGCAGTATACTAGTATCTTCTATACCACTTTGAAAACGCTGATATCAATGGTGATGGAGAAGAATCTAGGCTTCGAGGCGCTAATGAGGTCCTCTCAGTTTGCGATAGTGCCGATCAGAGACTTCAACGATACTGGGAGGGCTGACACGCTGGAGCAGATAGTTAATGGTTTGGAGCAACCCATTAACGAATATTTGCAGCTATCTCGAGGTTGAGGAACATGTTGTCCTGGTTCACTTGCAGCTCCAGGATCTAGCAAGAGATTGGTGGGCCATGATGGAGGTAGGATTGATGCATCCTATATTGTGGGACAATTTTAGGACCCGATTCAGGACGAAGTACTTTGGGATTGTGGCTTAGTGCGAGCTACAACAGAGATTCACCAACCTCAATCAGGCTGGAAAGACAGTAGATGGTTACGCGGCAAAGTTTTGCCGACTGAGCAGGTTTGCTCCAACCATTGTGATAACAAAGTTGGAGAGAACGATGAGGTTCCAGCAGGGACTTAACTTGGAGATCTTACACATAATAGAGGTGCATACTTACCAGACCTTCGAGGCAGTATTGATAACGGCCAAGAGGGTTGAGCGTACCTCTCAGAGGATGGCATCAAGAAGAGTAGACCGGAAGGTGCCTCGTGAACAGAGCATCGAGGGAGGACCTGTAATGCCCTTCTTCCAGCGGTTCACTTATGTAACACTTATTACTTTGACTCGGTTGAGAATCGAGTCTCGGAGAAACCTTACCGCCAAATCAAACACGGACAAAATGCAATGAACCCTTCAAACTGATGGAACGACTTCTATTAAAATGAGTCCAGGAGTTTTCGTTGGTTGTTTTGCTGCTTGATTTTGTGTTGCTTTGTGTTTTGTCTTACTTTCGATGACTTGATTTTTCATGATTCGCTTTCCCGCTTGCACATTCATTTTGAATCGTAAGATAAAGAGATCGAACGATGCTAACCAAGTGTTGTTGCAATTTCAAGATGCATAACCAAGGAGTGATCATTGCGTAAGGCTTCTCCATCCTCTCTCTGATTCAATCGGTGAGTGGCTTTGGCCCTTCGATGAATCCTTTGGTCTGCACGACTTAATAAATAAATCTCTAGTTCACTCAGTTGCATGTTCCTCTACTCAACGATATCTGCATAACAAGATAAAATAAAAAGATAGAAATTTGCATGCTATATTTATAGAACTAGTACTTGAACTTAGTATTTCATTGAACTTGTTTAGAGAATTGATGCTTGACCCTTATTGCTTGAATCAAATCAAATATGACATATTGACGTATTAAAGAGCTAAGGCTCTATAGAAATGAGTTAATGCATTTTGTTCAAACTGTTGCAATAGAATTTTCAAGTCTAATAGAATATTTTTTTATTGCATCGGTCTCGAACAACTTGTGCATAAGGTATCGGGTCTCTTGAACGGTATCCTGGGGCACTGGGAATCGTTCGGCCTAGGAGAGGCTAATCGGAACACCCCGAGGAAATGAAGTCCTCGCTATTAGGAAGGTGTTTATGTCTATTAGTTAGCTGGTTCACGTGTCAAAGCAGCAATTTGAGCGTATTTTTGTGTAGTGCTGGGCCGTGATAACACCGCTACTAATCGTGGGTTTCCCATGGACCATTATATAGTTAGGTCATATGCTAGGTTTACCTTCTTGCATACCTACTACTTGATGCCAAGATTGATTCATAAGTTAGATATATATATTTGCAAATTGTTGCTAAGTTGTGTGTTTGCTGCAGGGATAACCGTTCGGCCGTGGGTAAAAAATTATCACATGCTTGGTTCAATATATCGTTTATGTTTTTTTGCATAGATTGTTAAAAAGAAACTAGACAACTAGAAAGATCACCTAATAATGCTAGCTTCACTTGTTTACTTAGTGTGGATTTCTAGGTGAGTTTGGCCACGGTCGCTCACCAGTACATGTTGTAGTACTGACCCACGTTTGTGGGTAAATCTTCAGGTTCTGGTAGCGAAAATTTGGCAAGCATTTTGAAGCTTTAGGAGCATCATTTCAAGCAGAACCGTGCCCGTGCTGCTTCCCAACGCTTTTCTCTCCAGTGTGTAAGTTCTTCTTCTGCTAGGTGTTTTGATTTTGGTCCTACTAAAAGGATATGATGCTTGGGCGTTGTGGCAAGTTTTGGGTTTGTAAAAAGAGTTGTAAGTCCTCTATGGCATATTTTATATCAGCCAAGCAAGTACTTTATAATCAAATCTTCAAGTATTCAATAAAGAAGTATTTTGTGTTCCTATCAAATGTGTTCAACTTTGCTTCTCTGATTTTACATTCCGTGCTTGTATATATGTATATTTTTGTCTAACTTGTGTCTTGTACAGGTACTATGCCTTGTGCAAGCGCAACTTAGGCTTGCACGGGATCACGTCCAAGCGAGGACGATCAGTTCCGTAAGGACCAAGCGAGGACAATCAGCCCTTACGAGATCGGGGCATGACAGGACCAATACCGCGAACGTCAGCACCATCCCCTAGCATTCGCATCCATGACGTGACACAGAGGAGGCCAGTGACCTCGATAGTGATATCATCTACTCGGCAGCAGCAACAGCAATAACAACAACGACGACGGAGAGTGCCGACGGGTTGCACGTATTGTGGCAAGGGAGGTCATATCCAAGATATTTGTCGGGTAGCGAATGGACTATGCTTGAGATATGAAAGCCCCAATCATAGGGTTGCCACTTGTCCAATGATACAGAGGCCAGGAGGGCCAGTACAGTAGTTTTCTGCATTGCCGGCTCCAATGGCAGTGCAGTAAGGAGGACCGGCAGTAGCGGTGCGGCCTATAGATCAGTGTCTGTTGATGACGCATGCTCAATTATACCGACAACAACAACAGCAGGAACAACAGAGACCGCAACAATGACACCAGGGAAGACAACAGCTGGGAGCTAGACAAGACCAAGGGTAGACGTTCACCTTATCCCTGGAGGAAGTTATGGCGTCAGGCGACATAGTGGAAGGTAACTTTTCCGTTACAACCTTTTCTACCATAGCATTATTTGATTCTGGATCTTCACACTCATTTATATCTGCACAATATGCGACATATATTGGATTAAAGTTTAAGGCATTGCTAGAGAGGCTGAATATACTCACTGGCAATGGGATTGTAGGAGTTAGTAGGGTGTGCCTAGTGTGTCTAGTCATAGTATGTGGACATTTATTCCCTGCAAAGTTGATCAAGTTCCCTATGAATAACTTTGACGTTATCTTAGGCATGGATTGGTTGAGAGACAATCATGCGACGATAGATTGTCATGAGGTAGAGTATTATTTAGATTCCCTGGTCTAGAAGAGTTTGTTCTTAGCAGAATAGCAAAAGACGATCATAAGGAAAAACTCGCAACGGTAGCAATGGAAGAGGACCTGATACCCAAAATAGTTGAATAATTCATGGACGTATTTTCCGACGAGCTTCCTGGATTACCCCCAGTTACAGAAGTAGAGTTATGTATAGAGTTGATGTCAGGAGAAGAATCAATATCCCATAAGGTATATCCAATGTCACCATTAGAGCTTGATCAGTTATATCGATATGTGAAAGAACTGAAGGCAAAGAAGTTCATTCGGACCAGTGGATCACCATGGGGAGCACCAGCGGTATTGGTGAAGAAGAATGATGGATCGACGTGGTTGTGCATGGATTACATGCGATTGAATGCGGTGACCGTGAAGAAGAAGTATCCATTTTCCAGGATTGATGACTTGTTTGACCAATTAAGCAGAGCAAGAGTCTTTTTCAAGATATATCTGCGATCAGGATATCATCATGTGCGAGTTCAGGAGCAGGATATACCGAAAACAATATTTAGGTCACAATATGGATATTATGAATTCTTAGTTATGCCATTCGGACTGACTAATGGTCCAGCGGTATTCATGAATTTGATGAACCATATTTTTATGCCATACTTAGACCAATTTGTGGTAGTATTTATCGATGACATCCTTGTGTATTCTCGTAATGAGGAGGAACATGAAGAACATCTCAGGATAGTACTACAGACTTTGAGGGAGCACCAGTTATATGCGAAGCTTAGTAAGTATGAGTTTTGGCTGGATCACATATCCTTTCTTGGACATATTATTTCTGGAGCAGGAGTGTCAGTTGATCCCAAGAAGGTAGATGCAGTAGAGAACTGGCCAGTTCTGAAGATAGTGGCCGAGGTGCGTAGTTTCCTGAGCTTGGCAGGATACTACAGAAGATTTATGTCAGACTTTGCTAAGATCTCGGCACCTTTGACTCGGTTGACGCGCAAGAAGTTTGTGTGGTCAACAGAATACTAGATAGCCTTTGAAGAGTTAAAAAAGAAGTTAATCTCTATCCCCCTTCGATAGACAGGTGGCAACTTGACCTCTAAAACCCTAATCCCTTTTGGGGGCCAAATACCTTCGATCTCACCAATCTTTACTATTCTAGCAGGCTCCGGAGGATTCACGGTGTATTATGATCATCTGGCAAGGGGCTTGGATATGTTTTGATGCAGCACGGGAGAGTGATAGCATATGCTTCTCGGCAGCTCAGAGATTACGAGAAGAACTATCCAACTCACAATTTGGAATCAGAAGCAGTAGTATTTGCACTTAAGCTATGGAGGTACTACTTATATGGCGATCAGGTGGAGATCTTCACAGATCATAAGAGTTTGAAATATGTATTCATGCAGAAGGACTTAAACATGATACAAAAAAGGTGGCTAGAGTTGTTGAAAGACTATGACGTGGAACTTCAATACCATCCAGGCAAGGAAAATATAGTAGCTTATGCACTTAGTAGAAAAGGTGGAGAATTCATGTTGACCACTCAGAAGCACATTCTAGAAGACTTACGAGAGATGGGAATCGAGATAGTACTTCCACATGATACAGGAGTTCTGGCTAGTCTACAGATCCAGTCAACTTTGGTGGATATAATCAAGATAGCTCAGGCAGAGGACCCGAAGATTCAGAAGCTACGGGCAGAATGTGAGTCCGATCTTCGAAAAGAGTTGACGATTCATGCGGATGTAACGCTAAGGTTTGGGAACCGTCTATGTGTACCAAGCGGAGATATTCGAAAAGAAGTTATGATTGAAGCACATAGTTCCAAGTACTCCATTCACCCGGGAGGCACGAAGTGTACCAAGATATCATGTAACACTTTTTGGTGGAACAAAATGAAGAGGAAAATATCACGCTTCATATCGCCATGTCTGATATGTCAACAAGTGAAGACATAACAACAGAGACGGCTCGGTTATTGCAGCCGCTTCCTATTCCAGAGTGGAAGTGAGAAAATATCACCATGGACTTTGTGACCGGTCTACCTAGATCCATGACTGGTCGAGATGCAGTTTGGGTGATAGTGGATCGACTCACAAAAGTGGCACATTTTCTTTCCTTTAGAGTGGGACAGTCTATAGAGCAGTTGGCAGAATTGTATATGCGACATATTGTGAGACAATTTGGCGTGCAGGTAAGTATAGTGTTTGATCGAGATACATGGTTCACTTCTTATTTCTGGAGAAGCTTGCACGAGAGATTGGATACCAGGTTAAGATTTAGTACTATGTAACACCCCAGACATACGGGCAATCAGAGAGCATAATCCAGACCCTGGAACATATGTTACGAGCTTGTACCCTAGACTTTGGTGGATCTTGGGAGAATCACCTTCAATTAGTGGAATTATCATATAACAATAGTTAACAGGCCAGTATTCAGATAGTATCTTTCGAGGCACTATACGACATGAGGTGTAGATCACCGTTGGCATGGGACGACAATGGTGAGCGAAAGATGTTAGGTCCCAAAATGATCACGTAGACCGTAGAAGTTGTCAGGCAGATCAGAGAGCGACTTCGGGTTGTGCAGGATCGATATCGTCACTGGGCAGACCAACATCGTAGGCCTTTAGAGTTTCGTGTCGGCAACTACGTGTTCTTGCAGATTTTGCCAACCCGTTGAGTTATTAGATTCGGAGTTTGCGAGAAGCTTAGTCGACAATACGTTGGGCCGTTTGGCATTCTCGATCGGGTAGGCGATGTGGCTTATCGTCTTGCCCTTCCACCTTCGCTATTAGAGATTCACGATATATTTCATGTATCTCAGTTGCGTAGGTATGTCCTGGATCTGAGTTATATCCTTGATCGCTTTGAATTAGTCATTGGTACCGACTTATTTTACGAGGAGAAACCCGTATCCATTCTGGACCGAAGGGAGAATGCACTCAAGAACCGGACTATTCCTCTTGTCCGAGTTTCCTAGGGCCATCACACTCTTGGAGAATTGATGTTGGAGCGCGAGGACGATATACGATCTCGGTACTCGCACCTATTCAATTCATAAGGTATATTTTATCTTATGCCTTCGTATCTTAGATTCTGTGATCAGGCGATCACCTATGTGTTGTGATGTAATTGCTTGCATGTGTAGATTTGCTAGTAGATTTGTATCATTCTTGTCCTGACTTCTTTAGCTTACTTGGATTCGAATTTTGAGGACAAAATTTTTCTAAGGTGGATAGAGATGTCACTCCTCGTTCCTAATATACGTATTGGGAGCGTATTATTTCTTGCTGGCATGTTATTTATTTGGTTGCTTGAAACTAGACCTCATTATTTGGTTTGTCTTAGTTCTTGGTTTATGGTTTGGTCATGAGTTGAACCCATGGTCTAAACCTCAAACCCTAGCTATATAACCCAACTTCTTTCTCTCTCCATCTTTCTTTCTTTCTTTTTCTTCTCTCTCTTAGGTTTTTCCTCCCTTCATAGGCAAGTATACCTTGCAGAAGAAATAAAAAAAACCTCCATATTATTGGTCTATTATGTTTATTGTGTAATTTTAAGCATGTTTAGAACTTGATAATTTTGAATTTGGTGGATGGAATAGTGTATATCTGAATTCTTATGAGTATGGGTGTTCTTGAGTTTTTCTTGGTTTTGATTTTCAAAAACTTATTATTCTATGTGATAGAGCACTTTATTTCGAGCAATTTGGCTTTTGAACCACTTGATTTGGAGATGAGATGAGAATTTTATGGCAGAACTAGTTTTTCGGATTCTTGGAGTTTTTTCATGTCCGAACTTGCTGTTCTGGGACGATGGAGTACCATGTGGCCCAGCAACATACGCACCCTCAGCATGCGCCCATCTTGTTGGACACATGTCTGCTTTGTGCATGCTTTCAAAAGTCGGACATATAGTACCTTGAACGCATGAAAATTCATAAAGTCCCGACTCCATGCGTCCAAGAGATTATGCGGCCACGAGCCATGCGTCTCTTCTTTTGGGCGCATATCTCTACACGACTTTTGTGTCTCTGCACGAGTTTATGTGCTTTTGTCTTTTCTTTCTGACACTTATGCCTTGTTACCTCAACCACCTTTATGTCACTTCCCTGACACTTTATTTATTGCCCATTACTTTGGCACTTGTCCCAAGTAGTAGACTTTTGCTCGAGCATGCGGCCTGGAGGAACATGCGGCCTGGAGGAGCATACGGCCAGGTTAGAACATGCGGCCGGGTTGATTCATGCGTCCTGACCTTCTTGTGCACGACTTAAATACGTATTATCCTTAGTAACTTACGTGTACACGTAGTGCTTCCTTTGTAGTACTTTCTTGTTGGGATCATTTATTTTATTTGGAATGTTCGTTATCATCTTGTATGTGGTTGATCCTGGTTATTGCTTGTGTTATGATTATAGGGGAGAATGGACTCAGTAATCCGATCCTACTGGTTTTGCATGGCCAAGTTTCGAGCCAGCACCTAAGGATCCAACATACTTTCTTCCGACTCATGGCGCGTACCAGGAACATGGCCGCCGAGAATAACAAGTGGGTTTTCTTCTTCCCTACTCATTTTTGTAAATTTTATCTTTTGTGCGTTTAGCCACCGGCACCTGTTAGCAGGCGCGTTTGGACATTTAGTTTTCTTATATTTTGTATAAATCAGACTGCAGTTGATCACCGTCATGTACTTTTATCACTCTACCAGCTTCTTATTTTGTACAACTGGTCTCAAGAACATCTTGAGAAAGCGTTTGGGATGCCTTATTGCTTTATCATATATTCTCTATGATTTCTGTTTCTTGTTTGATTGATTGAGACATAGATGTTCATGTGACCCTAAGTGACCTTATTGTAGCATACACCTCCTTGTTTAGTTATAGCCGTGATCGTTGTACAACGTATAGTACCTTGTACGGGATAGTTGGTCGTGTCCGTCTCCGTATTCTAGTACTAGGGCGTGAGAGATGAGCTACTTGGTGAACAGGAAGGTGATTTCAGGTCTCAAGTCTACAAAGTTGGAGAGATTGATGCACTCTTTGGCGGGAAAACAAAATATGTTGTCTTTCCGAAGTCACCCAAGTTCAAGGAAGTCGATGTTGCTCAAGTTGATTAACTCGGATGTCTGCAATCCTGTAAAGGTAAAATTTATTTTTGGTGCTTCTTACTTTGTGACTTTTATTGATGATTGTTCCAGAAAGTTTTGGGTCTATGCCTTAAAGACCAAGGATCAGGTGTTGTCCACTTTCAAAGAGTTTCAAAGAGTTTCAGGTCTATGTTGAAAGGGAGATGGTCAAGAAGTTGCTATGTGTTCAGTCCGACAACGACGGCGAATTGGTCCCTTTGATGTGTATACAAAGAGCAAGGGATACGACACCAGAAGGCTCCACCCAAGACCCCTCAGCTAATGGTATAGCGGAGCTCATGAATAAGATATTGATAGAGAGGGTACGATGTTTGCTGTCTGAAGCAAACCTACTGGAAAATTATTGGGGTAAGGCTCTTAACACTGTTGCTTATGTTATAAATTTATCTCTTAGTGCTCCTTTACAAGGTGATGTGCCTGACAAAGTATGGTACAACAAAGATCCGTCATACAATTACCTATGAGTGTTTGGTTGTAAGGCCTTCGTGCTTGTACCGAAGGACGAGAGATCCAAATTGAGTCGAAGACGAGGCAATACATCTTTGTCGGCTATGGTCTGGATGATTTTGGCTATAGACTCTATGATCCAGTAGGAAGAAAGCTCTACAGAATCAGGGATGTGGTATTCATCGATGATCAAACCATGACCAACACTTAAGATTTCGAGATGCCTTCTGAGGCTGAAAAATTGTCTGAGTTAGAGTCATTTTGCTTCGAGTCCTTTTGAAAGGATACCGCAGAGGATCCAGTTATGGGGGAGCCAGTACATGGAGATACTCTCAACCTTGATCATCAACCTACTGTTGATGGTCAGGGCGACCCTCAGGAGGATGAGCATGCCGATGAGGTAGTTCTTGAAGGGGAGAAGGTTGTTCGTATATATCCAACACCAGGGACTCTATTGAGGATGAGCGCGAGAGATCATCGACTATCTATTAGATACTCACCAGATGAGTATGTGCTACTAACTAACGGGAGAGAGCCCAAAAGTTTTGTAAAGGTTATCGAAGACGAACACAGGCATGAGTGGATGGAGGCCATGTAGGAGGAGATGAGTGTTTTCCATTGAAGTGAGTTTGGAAAAACTTTCGTCTAACAACAAAAAAAAAGTACAAAAAAATCCTGGACATAAAATCTAAGTACGATATTTTTAATCTGGGTAATATGACGATGGAGATCGAGTATTACAACGACTCTCTTACTCCATGGACGGTCCAACGAGTGAATGAGGGACACTCTCTTCTCTTCTCTCTTTATGTGCACTTACGTAGCTCGTCTGGAGGGGTATAGTCTCTGAAGAAGAAAAAGCCAGCCCCTTTTGGAACGTCTAAGTTGCTCCTATTTATAGCCATCTTGTTGATGGGCTATAGGTGCTGCATGTGCTTTTGTTTGGTGGCCGTAAGGGGGATCCTTCAACAGGATGCAGTTGCAACTGTAGGCGTATACGATGGGCGGGTTGTCACGTGTACCTCATAAACATGATGCAGTTGAGTCCAGGCTGAGTTGCCATGTGGATGTTTGTTGCGATTTGCTATTGTTAAAGATCTGGGCAATTCTTGCCTTTTGTTTGCGTGACTTGGCCAACATGACACCTGGCCCGTATTTAGTTGGAGAGAATTACTTCAGTTGTAACCGAAAGATTTGTCTCAAGGAACCCTGCCACATTGAACGCATGTAGTATGGGACGCAGGGGCCAGAGACGCATGTGAAGCATAGAGTCTGGAACACATGGGGCCAGAGACACATTGGACGTATGGAGTCCGAAACACATGGGGCCAGAGACGCATGAGACGCATGGAGTCTGGGGCACATGAGGTCAGAGACGTATGAAACTCATGGAGTCTGGGACACATAGGACCAGGGATACATGGGTCGCATGGAGCCTTTGCCGTGTTCTACACGTGGCGCTGCACGCCTGTCAGGAGTCATTATTAGTCTGACGAGAGTTTCTTGTTGCTTATTGTGCTCACATTTTTTGAGGCATTCAAAAAATCATTTTTTTCCTGATTCTGTGTCAGATATAATCTTTGTGTCTAGCCTTTATGTGGCCAATATTGGGTCGCATGGATGCTACTTTTTCTTGGCCGCTTGGTCATACTGCGGCCTGATTTTTTCTTAGTCGATCTTGGGGCGCATGGTTGTTGGACGCATGGATCCAAATTTTTTATGCTTCTACAAGACCCCCTTTAAAGTTTTTAAACTGATAAGTTTGGAATACTTTGAATAAGAAGCATAGAGGAGAGGACCTTGGGCCGCATGGATGGCGGGCCGCATTAACGAGTCTTTGCCAGGCTGTCAAATCTCCTTTTAATGAAGGATTCGACTCGATCCTTGAGTGAATCTTCTTGGGATTCTGCACCATCTCTCAGTAAGGATCCCGAAGTGACGGTTTATCAAAGGATAAGGATGAATGAAAAACCCAAGCCTTGTCGTCATAATTAATGCTGACAGCGCAACACAAGAATCAAGGAGTTACCACTATGTTCTTTGCCCTATAAATAAGGGGTTTTGACAAAGAGAGAGAACTTTTTCTGTCTGCTCGAGTTTTTTTTTCTCTTTTTTGTCTTCGACCTTTCCTCTATCTCTGACTCTCTACTCGATCGCCATGGCCCCCAAAGCTTCGGCATCTTCGTCAAAGGCCAAGAAAGCCGACGACAAGGAGAATCGCCCCACATCCTCGTCTAAGGCCAAGGATGAGGCCCCGACTTTCTATCCAGACGTTCAAGTGCCCATCCAAGGTAAGGAGGAGAAGGAGTCTAGACACGGGGACACTTTGCACATAGTCGGCCGCATGGATTAGAACATGTGCGGACTTTTCATATGACCCAGCCGCATATTTTATGCGCGGGTCTCACTTTGGCCGCATGCGCTGGTCTTCACCTAGCCGCATGGATGGTCTGAAATGACGTGGTCGCATGCGTCTCACTCGTCCGCATGGATGCCCTGTCATGCGCTTGATATGACTTGGTCGCGTATAAGGCACCATTTGCGTCTGGCATGACTTGGCCGTATGTACGCCTTTATATGCCCAAGTTGCCTCTTGGTGCACATGCTATGTTGATGGCTCTAACTGTCTTCTAACTCCTGACTCTTGCAGTAACTTTACCCATGGCTCCGTTATGGGAGGTGCTTATTGGGCGTGCCCAGGCTGCATTGGGCGCAAGATTTGACCATATAGTAGCAAATGTCCATGCCCAGATAAGCAAGGTCAATCTGAGGCGAGGCTGAAGTTGATAGAGGATCAACCTTCATTTTACCTGCTCAGCCAACTGAACTCCAGGCCGATTGCAGATAACAAGAATGTTTCTCATTTAAAGTCCATCTTCCTATTCGGGGATGCACTTACTACCTCAGACCCCAAGGTGGTGAAGATAAAAGAGAAATGAGACTTCTCCTCTGGCGGGATGAAGATACACATATCTACGATGGAGCACCATTTGCCCTTGTCAGCTTTCAATATGGTGTCTCTTCCGAGGAGGATGTTGGGCAACCTGACTCCATACCAAAATGGAGTCCTGGTCGGCCGTATTCGTCACAACTTCAAGCTGAAGAGGGAATAGCGACTTCCAAGGAATCGTTTTCTTATTCCCTTCGATGGTTGGAACCCGACGTCTTCGCGAGTGACATGAGACCAAATGTTCATTTCTATGATGCCGATACCTTCTTGAACTAGCTTACGGACAAGGGGTCCTATCTAAAGGAAAAAATATGCCTGCTCAACTGGGTGCATTATTCACCTTCTTGGTTCATTTTGACCATGTAGGTACTGGATAAGTACGAGCAATTTTTAAAGGAGGCCAATCTCTATTACGCCATAAGGGGTTCCTGTTATGGCCTGGAGAAGAATTCGATGTTATTCGTGGCCTTGACCAAAACATACAACTGTCTCACTGGGACCTTCTTTACCCTGGTAGGGATATGGGACTCGTCCTTCATGAGGTGTACGATATTTCGCGGTTGTCTTGAGGCGAGAAGCCGTATGATAAGTACACGCCTGATAACGAGTAATTCGAGGAGTTGGAGGAACAACACCCGAGGTTCCTTGCAGTGTATCGGGAGTTGTTGTGTCACCATAGCACCTGTCAGTAGACCTCGAAGAAGAGGAATAAAATCACAGAGGGGACGTTATCCTATACCACTGCCTAGATCCATCACCTTTTTGAAATTGCAGCCTCATGCCAGGTCACCGTTCGAACACCTCGGTCTTATACGATAATCCACGATTTGGCGCGCAACACTAAGAAAACGATTGCAACCGGTGAGGGGTTTGGTAGATCTGGCGATACCTTCAGCTATTTTTATCAAGATATCCCGTCATTGTCGGACAAAGCCGTACTGGCTGGATTCTTGATGGTATGGCTA
This sequence comes from Iris macrosiphon, assembly GCA_036927795.1. Taxonomy (NCBI): domain Eukaryota; kingdom Viridiplantae; phylum Streptophyta; class Magnoliopsida; order Asparagales; family Iridaceae; genus Iris; species Iris macrosiphon. The sequence continues at coordinate 114,804,646 of JAYESA010000008.1, read as the reverse complement.
CGAAATTGCGTAGTCCCGAGAGGTTCTGGGTGGATTGAGAGGGCTATCTCAACCTCATCCTCCCTGCTGTGAAGTTAGCTTTGGTCTTTGCCTCGCCTTACTCCTAGCAATGGTCTGCAACATCCATTACGGACTTCGTGCTTTTACCAGCAAGGTGCTGCCTATGACGGTCCTGGGGATTTCAATCGGGTCAAGATGCCTTATCATTATTTAATGGGTTAGCTGTTAATGCACTTATCCATCTCTAATGAGTCCTGGCCTCGAGGGGATGACGACGGAAGATGACGCCTTCATTCGTCAATATGATGGGATGCCTTGGGCTCATACTAAGGTTCCCGCGTTTCGGCATGCACTCGCCTATATGGCAAATTATTCTTTTTTCGTCTCGGTCCCAAAATTTACCGAAGATGAGGTGAATAGAGTTTATTGTGATGGTGGTGCTGACCGCCATGTCTTATCTCCAAGGCTTTTCAGCTGGTTACTCTCCATCCGACCTTCGTATTTATTGTACCGGAATCAGAACCTTGTCTTCTTGGAGCCTTATCTATCGAGTAGGTTTGCTCGCCAGTTTGGGTACAACCAACTCATGTTTAGCAATCCAGCCCATGTCTTGGTTTTAAGGGTAGTATTTTTGATGGGGCTTAAGCCTGGGATTATTATTCTTCCACCAATATCCATGTCCGATTCACGCTGCCAGACGCTAAGGTTTCGGTTATTCATGCAGTGGCTAACTTTCATGTAGCCATGAATGCACCACCCCCGGCTTTGATCGGATACTAGCTTCATCGTGGGCACTAAGCTGAAGCTCCAGAGCGGCGGGTCTAATAAAGGTCGAAATAAAGGCAAGGGAAAGGCTGCATTGTTGCCTACTGATCCCGACTCGACGACAGGAAAAGATAATACTTCTGACGATCCCTCGCCTCTATTGGACTCTCCAATGTAGCGCAGGGCCTCTCTAGTGCGGAGCCCTCCATCCAAGAAGAGAAGACATGAACTATCTGCGGCCGTGAGGTCGAGTTATAGGAAAATTGTTGCTACCAAGGACCCTACGCATGCCGTGGAAGACGAGGAAGAGGAGGAGGTATGACTCCTTTCATTGGCGATTCGCCAATCAGATCCCATTCTTGATGTCGAGGCGGTATCCCTACACCCTCTTAGCTTTATTGTCATGTCCCCTTTTTATGACCCTCTTCGTTCTGGTTTATCTGAATTTATGCAGAGACCGGGAGTTGGGGTGAGGTGTCACCCTCACTTTTCTAGCTAGGGGTAATTTGGTAATTTTGGCATGGGTATTTAATTTTTGGAATATAATATTAAATATAAATGTGATGATTGTATTAATTATTTAATTATGTTGACCTATAATTATTGTGGCTAGAATTAGTTATTTAATTAGAGACTTGTGTCATTTGTTAGTTAGAGAGACTAGCCTAAATATCTAGACTTGACACATATAAACCCATTTAGATTTGTCATGACAATTAGTCAGCCCATCTTGAACCCAAGTCCATTAGTCTCCACTAATTAATTTAAGAAGATTAGTTTAATTATAATTAGTTAGAGACTTCCAAAAATATCCACCCTTAATTATTCCTTATAATTCACCATGTAGGGGTAGCTTGGACATTTAATTTTGCTTGGGGAAGGGGATAAGAGGCCAACCACTATTAGAGGGGGGGGGGGTTCTCCTCTCTCTTTCTCTCCTCATTTGCATTGTATTTTGCTTCCAAATTCTAGATCCCCAATTTTCTATTTTTTCTCCATTGATTTTTTTACACAATTCACTACCATTTCCTTCTTAAATTCATCACTCTTGGATTCTTGGATCTTGGAGAAGCAAGGAGCACAAGGAAGAGGAGCTTTAGAGCTAGAGATCGTGTCCGGATCATGTCTAATTGTATTTTTATTGGGAATCCATCTTCCAATTGGTAATTTCTGAGTTTTTCTTTCATTATAGCTTCTTAAGCATGCATTTGACCATTAGGAATGACCCCATTGCATAGGACTACCTATAGAAACAAGTTCTAGACTATTTGGCTATGTATTGTGAGTTCTATGTGATATTTTGTGTGCATGTTGGAGAAATTATGAATTTGACACATCAATTATGTGTTATGAGACCAATTAGATCTAATTAGACTTAGATCGGGGTTATGTGACTAGGCACATGTCCACAAATGGATACGTGTAGGCCGTATCACGGTATTTTGCGATACGGTGTGATACGGGACCCAATTTTGGGTGTTTTGCACAATTCTCTTCAATTTCTATTGTAGCAAGCTACATTGGTTATATATAGATGTTATATATGTGTATAGGTGTTAATTATGGAGAATTTGGGTTTTGGCCTTTCACTTGGACACGTATCATTAATATCACAAGTACACACTCTAAGTGTTTGATCAATTGACACTAGAATATATTTATATAGGTATATAATGTATACGTTATATATATATATATATATATATATATATATATATATATATATATATATATATATATATATATATATATATATATATATATATATATATATATACACTAGTCTATACTATACTTATATATCTATAATCCCTTGTGTATTGTTTTGGGTGTGGGAGATGAGAGAGCAGTGACAGCAGCAACATGCTCGAGCCGAGTAGTTACAGCAGCAGTATGCTCAAGCCATCAACAACAGCAGCAGCAAGATCATGGATGAGGGTGTGCATGAGTGGTAGAGTATCAATGTTAGTGCCAACACTCATGTGTTCAAAGAATAAATATAAAGTAGAGAGTAGTTATGTTGTAGTTATGGGGTAGCAGTGTACAAATTCTAAAGAAGTTAGTTTGGGTTTAAGTCCAGATACTTGGAGTGATACCAATGTTATATTGGCCAGTTAGAGTGTTAGTATCATACCCCAGTAAGTATCCAGTGGGTAGCTAGGATGTTCAAGGAAGTTGAGGGTGAGATGTGCATGAATGAAAAATAGTGAAAACCTTGTTTACCAGTGAAGGAGTGAACTGTGTGTCATGGGTGAACAAGTATCATGTGATTGTGTATCAGAGGGTTTGAATGTGTGCCAAACTTAGGTTAGGGAAATTAGAGTGTTGAGGGTGTCTTTACAATACAAGGGCATAGGTATCAGAAATTGGTGTAGTATGAGTACTCCTATGTGTATTCATCAATGTGGGTGGTATCAAGAGAAGTATGTGTGGAATTATGAGTGCAACTACTGTTTGTATCTGAGTATGAGGGACATGTAATCTATGAGTATGTGGGATAGATGAGTATTAGTAAAGGTAGTGTTAAGGCATTGTATTAGGATACTTGTAAGGTATTAATGAGGTGATAGGGGTAGGCCAAGTGAATGGGTGAGGGCCATGTTGATACCTGGAACTATAGTACCAAGTGTCAGTGGGTACTAAGTAATATTTAGTATCTTAGTCTGGTAAGCTTATTGTAAATATGAGTTAGGTGTTAGATACTAAGCTAGACCTTGTAGTGATAGACTAAGGTAATATATATTATTATTTGTAGCCTATATAGTATATATACATGATACTTAGTGATATTATCTAGTATAGCTAATACTTTCAAGGCAGGACCTAGAAACCTATGTATAGACTAGTATTACCTGGAATTGATTAGTGTTGACCTAGTGAGCTAGAAATGGACGTAGAGAGGCATGTTTAGATCATCTTAGCATTATTCACTTCATTACACAATTTGACATGGAATTTCATATATAGGTCTGTGTGACACCAGTTTGGACACCGAGACTCATTCATTTTTCTGGACTACAGGCGAGTATATTTCTCTGTTAGTTTTTATTTCATAATAGTGTATATATCACATATTCTAGAACTGTATACTTGATTCTGACACAGTGGTTTCACGGACTGGTACTATATGGATCATGTCAGGAGATGTTATCCCTTACCGTGCTCAGCGGGTACTCCTTCATATGTATTTTATTGTGTGTATCAGGTATTGATTTAGTGTACTTCGTGTTCACACACTGCTCGTGTTCAGTGTGCTTATATTCGTGTTCATAACGTGTCGTGATTGGATCCATAAGTATTGGTTGGGGATGGGGGAGTAGGAGTTGGTTATGTGATCAAGCCCAAGTGTATTCGTGTACATGTCGATTACATATCACAGGTGTAATCGAGTTACCATATTGTATTCGTGTTCAACCCAAACCAATCACATAATGAACTTGTAATCTATGGCACAATAGCTAGTTTTATCTTTTTTTTCATTGCAGATATTCTATTTCCTGTTCTTCATTCCAGTACATTACATGTTCACTCTAGTTCATTTTATTCTGATGTTTAGTTATCTTGTATTTTTTTCTATTATCTGTTATATATGCTCGATTATGTATTTGAAATTGCTTTCAAAGGTATGTACTTCGCTCCAATCCTGACTAAATTTTTTTTTTAGAAGATTGGCTTGAGGACCAGTGTTCTACCTACTACGGGCCACATGATGGCGTACCATTAGAGGATACTCCTTTAGAACATGAGGACCTAGTACCAGAGTCTGAGGAGGTTTAAATTATCTGTTTAGACTTGTTTTAGACTTTACTGAGGTTATTAGCATGTATATATATTATTTCAGACTTGTGGATGTATTGTGACTATTTTTCTTCGTTATTCCTTCTCGTGCTTTATTTTCCTTAGTTTGCATTATGATTGAGTATAGTTATATTTATCAGATTCCATATTATTCCTCCGTTTGGAGTTGAGGTGATTGACAGGTACCATGTATATATATATATATATTGTATGAGATATTTAGATAATAGAGTTGACCCAGGCATCGTTCTACCGTCGATGCTGCGGCGTAGGCTGGGCGTTGCTCACTACTTGTGCCCTTATTCCGGATGCGGGTCATGACATGAGGATACTTCCTCCACAGGCTGCTACAACATGGTTTCTTACCGGGAGGAGGAGACGACGTCATCTTCTTGTGAACTGTATGTTGGTGACCCTGTCGTTGAGACGGTGGGAAGGTTCGACGAGGAAGGGGGCGCTTCCTTGGCCGATCCCTCAGTTGGAGATGTAGGCGCTATGGGGATGACCCTGTCTGCTCCGACGGAACAACCAACTCCGATACCTCACCCAGGTATATTATTTCGCCGTTTATCTAGAGATGAGATTTTTTGGCTTCAATTCTTCTTCGTTTGGGTGAAGTTACTCACTGATTGCTTTGATTCAACATGCCCTTCCTCATCGATAAATATATTTAACATGGCAGCGGAAGAGAGTATGGCGGAGGAGGCAGAACCAGGACTCATCAGGACAAGACCTAGGTTAGTCCCATCTTCCTCCGTGGTTGGAGAACCTCTTGAGGGACCTTCGATAGGCACGAGGTCTGCTTCTGATGCTAATCTCTCCGGAGTATCGGTTGTTGAGAAAGACGTGAGGGAAGGAGAAGGAGATGCAGTGCCCCGCTCCGCGTAGGCACTATGTACAAGTAATATCGCTTTGCTTGCTCGAGTGGAAGTCTTCTCGGAGAGTTCCTGATCGAAATATAAGACGATTGTTCTAAGTGAGTGGGCAAAACTGCATTATCTGATTCTTACATGCCTTAATAATGAATCTAAGTTTTCTAATGCTTATTCTAAGAAGATAGTTTTATAAGAAGAATGATAGAACCTGACTCTGCATGCTTAATAAGGGAACTCGTATTGCTTGTCATTGAAATGAATCGGCTTGCCTAACTCGAGAGCTTGAATGCTTGTCTAAGAAAGATATAACTAACCATGCTAAGAAAAGATAGAAATGTTGCATGTTTAGTCACACGGACACCGCTAACAAACAAACCGCTACCATGCTAATAAGAAAGAGTAAAAGATTGCTTGCACTTATCCTTATATCGCATGCTATACTAGAAATAACTAAATGCTTGTCTAAAGAGATATAATTGCATGTTAGACTTATAGAACTGTTCTTGCTTGTTACTTGATAAAATAACTAGATTTCTTGAACATGTTTCATTTATCGCACATAAAGAGATAAGAACTAGAAGAATAAATTAAACTTGTGCATCTAGACTAATAGTTTACCCTGAGGCTTGAAGTCCTTATTTTTGGGAGGGTGTGGCTATTAGGCAAGAGTATTGAGAGCTCCGGCTCTATTGCTTGATTTATATGCTTGCTTGCTCATTCAATCGCTCATCAGTTGCATGATAGCTTATTTATCTGATAGGATTTTGCATTCATGCATTTGGTCAGGACAACTTGTGCACAAGGTTTATCTCTCGAGCGTTTCCTGGGGTACTGGGATCGTTTGGCCTAGGAGAGATCTAGAATACCCTAAGGCTTGTAGTCCTTACTTATGGGAGGGTATGATATGGAAGTCTATTAGTGAGATGGGCTTGTACGTCCCAACTGCTAATTCCGTGGAGGGGACCATCATGTAGTTATGGTGCATGCTAGGCTAGCCTTCTTGCATACCTAACTGTTTGTTGCAGAGATGGACAGGGGAAGAGAACCATATATATATATGCATATGTTGCTAACTTGTATGTCTGCTGCAGGAATAACCGTTTGGTCTTGGGTAAGGATCACTGAATAAGTGATCACTTGTATTATATTTCTTATCGAATGCTAAATGAGATAAATCTGCTTTACTTGTATATGTTGCTGCCCCTATTGAATTGAATAGTCCACTTGAAACACTTGTCTTGATATGAGATGAACAGTGCACTAGCAAACCTTTGTTCCTAAGAGATCGAATATGGCTCACGATACATGCTGCGCACTGCACAATAGAACACGGTCCCTATAGCTTGCTTAAATGTTTGAATATGCAAACCGATTTCAAAGAAATATTTTTGAAAAGATGTAAACTGACTATAATCCTGTGTTGCATGAAATAAATCTAGGTAGAAGTAGCAAGATCACTAATTATATAATATTTTGCCACATGCTTACTTGGTGTGGGTTTTAGGGAGTGTTGCTTCTGTTCATTGATTTTATACTCACCAGTACTTTCTCCAAAGTGCTGACCCACAAATAGTTTGCTTATTCTCAGGTGTTGGATCGTCCGATGAAGCGATAGCCGTACCTCATTCCAAGGACCCAGAAAACTAGAGTCGATGCCTTGAGCCGTATCCAGATGTTTTGAGTTGCTTTTGTATAGAGGGACATAATGTATGGAACGATGTCATTATAATCGAGAGAAAGAGAGCTTGAGCTAACTGTAACCTCGACAAGCGCCGCTTGTAACACATCTTGATTATAAATAAAGAGCTTATTTTCATATGTCATTGTGTTCTTTACTTTTTTATAATATTGTGCAGCTGCTTCCGTCATTTAATAGCTTACTTTCCCTTGTTCAAGCTTTGGCCTTGTGCAAGCGCGCCTTAGGCTTGCAAGGCATCACGTCCAGGCAAGGACGATCGGTCTCGCAAGGACCCAAGCGAGGACGAAGGGCCCCTTGCGGGATCGGGACGTGACATAATGGTTTCAGAGCTACTCGATTATTTGCCCATTCTGTTGCCTTTGACTCAGAGATGTCCCAGTTGTGCTGCAATGAACGTTCCATACAATAAGTCCGTAAATATTTTCAAAGTTGCCGGCAAAAAAAAAGTTTTCTCGATTTGATTTATTGCTTGAGTTATGATTTGTTATTTTTGATGGCTAGAGTTTTATTGAGTTCTGATTGTTAGAGTTTTCGATTGACAATGGTGAGGGATGAGGACTATCGCTGCTCGGGATATCGAAAGTTTTTCTTTGAGTTTCGAGGACGAAACTCTTTCTTGGTGGATAAGTATGTAGTGCCCCGCTCCGCGTAGGCACTCTATACAAGTGATATCTCTATTCTTGCTTGAGTGGAAGTCTTCTCGGAGAGTTCCTGATCAAAATATAAGACAATTGATCTCAGTAAGTGGGTAGAACTGGATTATCTGATTCTTGCACTCGTTAATAACGAATCTGAGTTTTCTACTGCTTGTTCTAAGGAGATAGTTTTATAAGAAGAATGATAGAACCTGACTCTGCATGCTTAATAAGAGAACTCGTATTGCTTGTCATTGAAAAGAATCTGCTTGCCTAACTAGAGAACTTGAATGCTTGTCTAAGAAAGATAGAACCATTGCCATACTAAGAAAAGATAGAAATGTTGCATGTTTAGTCACACGGACACCACTAACAAACGAATTGCTACCATGCTAATAAGAAAGAGTAAAAGATTGCTTGCACTTATCCTTGTAGCGCATGTTAAACTTGAAATAACTAAATGCTTGTCTAAAGAGAGAATTGCATGTTAGACTTATAGAACTGTTCTTGCCTATTACTTGTTAAAAGAACTAGATGGCTTGAACATGTTTCATTGATCGCACAAAAAGGGATAAGAACTGGAAGAATAGCTTGAACTTGTGTATTTAAACTAATAGTTCGTCCTGAGGCTTGAAGTCCTTATTTTTGGGAGGGTGTGGCTATTAGGCAAGAGTATTGAGAGCTCTGGCTCTATTTCTTGATTTATATGCTTACTTGCTTGTTCAATCGTTCATCAGTTGCATGATAGCTTATTTATCTGATAGGATTTTGCATTCATGCATTTGGTCAGGACAACTTGTGCACAAGGTTTATCTCTCAAGCGTTTCCTAGGGCATTGAGATCGTTCGGCCTAAGAGAGATCTAGAATACCCTGAGGCTTGTAGTCCTTACTTAGTGGAGGGTATGATATGGAGGTCTATTAGTGAGATGGGCTTGTACGTCCCAACTGCTAATCCCGTGGAGGGGACCATCATGTAGTTAGGACGCATGCTAGACTAGCCTTCTTGCATACCTAACTGTTTGATGCAGAGATGGACAGGGAAGGAGAACCATATATATATATATATATATATATATATATATATATATATATATATATATATATATATATATATATATATATATATATTGCTAACTTATATGTCTGCTACAGGGATAATCGTTCGGCCGTGGGTAAGGATCGTTGAATAAGTGATCACTTGTATTTCTTTATGTTTCTTGTCGAATGCTAAATGAGATAAATCTTCTTTACTTGTATATGCTGCTGCCCCTATTGAATTGAATAGTCTACTTGAAACACTTGTCTTGATATGAGATGAACAGTGCACTAGAGAACCTTTGTTCCTAAGAGATCGAATATAGCTCACGATACATGCTGCACACTACACGATAAAACATTGTCCCTATAGCTTGCTTAAATGTTTGAATATGTAAACCAATTTCAAAGACATATTTTTGAAAAGATGTAAACTGACTATAATCCTGTGCTGCATGAAATGAATCTAGGTAAAAGTAGCAAGATCACTAGTAATGTAATATTTTGCCACATTCTTACTTAGTGTGGGTTTTAGGGAGTGTTGCTTCTGTTTATTGATTTTATACTCACCAGTACTTTCTCCAAAGTGCTAACCCACCAACAATTTGCTTATTCTCAGGTGCTGGATCGTCCGAGGAAGCGATAGTCGTACCTCATCCCAAGGACCCGAAAATCTAGAGTCAATGCCTTGAGCCGTATCGAGATATTTTAAGATACTTTTGTATAGAGGGACATAACGTATGGAACAGTGTCATCGTAATCGAGAGAAAGAGAGCTTGAGCAAACTGTAACCTCGGCCAAGCGTCGCTTGTAACATATCTTAATTATAAATAAAGAGCTTATTTTCATATGCCATTGTGTTCTTTACTTTTCTGCAATATTGTGCCGCTGCTTCTGTCATTTAATAGCTTACTTGCCCTTGTTCAAGCTTTGGCCTTGTACAAGTGCACCTTAGGCTTGCAAGGCATCACGTCTAGGCGAGGACGATCGGTCCCGCAAGGACCCAAGCGAGGACGAACGGCCCCCTGCCGGATCTGGACGTGACATAATGGTTTCAGAGCTACTCGATTATTTGCCCATTCCGTTGCCTTTGACTCAGAGATGTCCCAGTTTGTTGCAATGAACGTTTCATACAATAAGTCCGTAAATATTCTCAAAGTTGCAGGCAAAAAAAAAAAGTTTTCTGGATTTGATTTATTGCTTGAGTTGTGATTTGTGATTTTTGATAGCTAGAGTTTTATTGAGTTCTGATTGTTAGAGTTTTCAATTGAGGATGGTGAGGGATGAGGACTATCGCTGCTTGGGATATCGAAAGTTTCTCCTTGAGTTTCGAGGATGAAACTCTTTCTTGGTGGGTAAGTATGAAGTGTCCCACTCCGCATAGGCACTCTATACAAGTGATATCGCTTTGCTTGCTCGAGTGAAAGTCTTCTCAGAAAGTTTTCAATCAAAACACAAGACGATTGATCTCAGCGAGTGGGTAGAATTGCATTATCTGATTCTTGCACTCCTTAATAATGAATATGAGTTTTCTACTGCTTGTTCTAAGAAGATAGTTTTGTAAGAAGAATGATAGAACCTGACTCTGCATGCTTAATAAGAGAACTCATATTGCTTGTCATTGAAACGAATCTGCTTGCTTAACTAGAGAACTTGAATGCTTGTCTAAGAAAGATAGAACCATTGCCATGCTAAGAAAAGATAGAAATGTTGCATGTTTAGTCACACGGACTGTCACTACCCAATTCTAGAAAATAGGGTTATATATTTTTTTTTTTTTTTTGATAAATAGTGTATTGTATTTAATTATTTATATTTATAATTAATTAGTGCTTGTCTTATTTTTATTTTGATTGTTTTAGGGTTTTGGCTAGCCTGGACCCATGTCAGACCCTAGTGGACCCATGTCCGACCCAGCCCACACCCTTGTGAGAATTATTTTGGGGCTTAAAATTATTATTTTATTTTTAGGAGGTTAGTTGGAGAGATTTGGAACTAGTTTGAGTGCATTTGGAGACCCGGAACCCAAACCAAGTGAGAGGGGGGCATTTTGGGCATTGGAGAATTGTAAACCACCTTTATTTCTAGTGGCCGGCCCCCTACCTACCCCCATTTCCGTGTAATCACAGCAGCAGCCCCCTCCCCTTTTGTTCTTCTTCATTCCACTCTTCTTCTTCTTCTCCACTTCTTCTTTCTTCTTCCTTCTTCTCCAAGGTGAGTTCTTTCTTCCAATTTTCTTCTTTCTTCTTCTATTCCTTCTCCTTATGCTAGCCCTAACCTTGCATTTCTCTAACCTAGGTGTGAGAAGCCTAGATCTAGTGTGGGAGATAGATTTGGAAGCTTGGAGCTTGAGGGAGTTGATTTGGAGGGAATTTGGGACTTTGGCCTTGGGATTCCAACTCCCAAGAGGTAAAACCTAACTTTCCCCTTCCTAATTATTTTTGTGTAGTGTAATTAGTGTTGTAGAACCCTCCTAGACCCTAACCCTACCCGTAGGAGGAAGTTGGAACTAGTTTGGGTGAGTTTAGAGACTTTGACATTAGGTTTTGTGTCGAATTCGGGTGGAATCCGAATTTGGCCCAATTTTGGGTGATGTCCTAGGTTAGATGGACCTAGGTAGACGTTGTCGGGTGTCTAGAGGGTGAGTGCGTGTCTCCGTTTGGACACGGGAAGCCGCGTCGCGGAGAAACGGGCGTTTCGGGCGAAATTGGGGCTTTTCGTCGTCGCCGATTCTAAGTTTGTGTGCGTTTCCGCCACGGGCCTAGAATCGACGTGGGAGCGCATTTTCTAGGATCTAGACATCGTGTAGAGCGCGTGGGTAAATTTTGGGCCGATTCCGAGTTCGTTTGGTGTGCGTTTCAGGAGGTTTTCCGAGCCGCGCACCACGTGTTCGTCGAAATGACCGAACGGCCATTTCGACTTGGTTTCCTCGTTTCGGCTTTGTGCGCGCGTTGGGTTAGTATCGGGGAGTGTGTGCTAGAGTTTTCGGGCTATATTTTATATATTTTAGGGTATTGGTGAGTGTCGGGGTCGTTGGGCGTGCGAGGGGCGTGTTGTTTGTGTGTTGTGTGCATTGTGTGGTGGTTGTGTATATGTGTCTATATATATATAAATATATGTATATATTTATATGTATGTTTGTTTACGTATATATATTTATATATATATGAGTGTATTTATATTATGTACTTGTATATGTATATGTCTATGTGTATATATATATATGTATATGTGTAAGTGTGCTCGTGTGTATATGTATATATATATTTGAATATGTGTGTGTGTGTATATATCTTAGAGTGTGTGTATTGATATATATATATATTTTGTGTGTTTATATATATATTTGTAGCTATGTGTATATATATTTATGTGTGTGTGTGTTTTAGTGTGTGAGTGTGCTAGTGTGTGTGTGTTAGAGTGTGTAGTTAAGTGTGTGTATATATATATATATGTATCTAGTCATATATATATAGATATATATGTATGTATATATATATATAGATAGTGATATATATATGTATATATATGGGTGTGTGTGTGTGTGTATGTGTGAGAGGATAGGGGGGGGGAGGACAGCAATCAGTGGCTGCAGCTGCTGCTGCACTGCAGCAGCAGCACAGCAGCAGCAGAATCAGCAGCAGCAGTAGCATAGAGGAGCAGCAGCAGTAGCATAGAGGAGCAGCAGCTCCAGCAGCAACAAGAGCAGCAGTAACAGCAGCCAAGAGCAGTAGCAGCAGCATATAGAGCCAGCACAGCTGCAGCAGCAGCTTTTTGGAGCAGCAGTAGCAGCAATGTAGGCAGCAGCAATGCGAGCACAGGCAGCAGCAGCAGCTAGCATTTCGCAGCGAGGGAGAGGGAGATAGCTAGATTAATAGATTAGATATAAGTTATATAGATAGATAGTTACAGAGATAGTTAGATATCTAATTATCTAGATAGATAGATAACTAGCTAGATAGCTAGATAAATAGATAGACTTAATAGATAGTTAGATAGATGGATTAATAGGTAGATAGTTAGATGGTTAGATAGAAATATATAGATAGGTGGTTATATAGATAGTTAGGTAGATAGTTTATAGAAAGATTAGATAGTTAGATGGATATCTAATTAATAGATAGGTAGTTGGATAGATAGGTATATGTATGGATAGATTGATAGATATATTGATAGATAGATAGATATTGATAGATAGATAGCTAGGTATTTAGATAGATAGATAGATACTAGATAGGTAGATAACTAGATTCTTAGATATACCTATCTAAGAGATATAAATATCTATATGCCTAAGTTATATACATATATAGGTGTATAGGTAAGATAATGGGTAAACGGGTAAATGTGTGTGGATATCTATATACATAGGTATATACATACTTAGATGTATATATATATGATAGATATATATATTACCTAGCCTAGATTAATAACTAGGTATATAATTAATAGCTAGGTAGCTAGTTAGAGGGCCTTAGGGCGAAACTTCAATACCTTGAGATACCGAGGTATCTCGATACCTTGAGATATTCAAGGTATTGAGTTTCGAGCGGGGTATTTGAGCATTAGCCTAGGAAATGCTTGGGAATGATTTTTGTATGTTTATATATATATAATTACGCGTGCTAGCATAGGTTTTAGCGGGTTTAGGCGGGGTGCGTGGCCTAGGGCGAGGTATCGGATACCGAGGGTATCCCGGTATCTCGATTAGGCGAGTTTGTGAGTTTAGTGGCTTAATGAGCTCGGTTTGACCTAGAATTTCAGGGGCACCCTAGTTTGACCTAGCTTTGACCATAATTGTCCCCGTTGACCGTAAAAGTCAACGTTTGACCTAGTTTTGACCTAGAGTTGACTTTTTGGACCCCGGGTTGACTTTTTGACCCGAATTTCACCGGTTTGACCCGTTCGACCTAGAATAGCCCTAGAAGCCTATTTTTAATTATTTTATATCAGTTTAAATGCTTAGAACCCTGTTTAATCCTTGTTTTTCGCATTAGGTCCTTGCGACACCGGTCCGGACCTCGATCCTCATCAGTTGCTCAGGACATCAGGCGAGTACCTACCTCTGATAGTTTCCATTTCATGATAGCGTTTATATCACTTGTTCTAGAACTGTAATACTTGATTCTGACACATTATTACACGAGCTGGTACTAGTGGATCCCGTCATGAGGTGCTATCCCCCTTACCGTGTTCAGCGGGTACTCTATCACGTGTATTTCATCATGTGCTTCGGGTATTGATTATCATGTGCTATCATGTGCTTCTTGTGCTCTCGCCTTCGTGTGCGCGAGCTATTATCATGTACGTAGCGTGTTGTGGTTGGATCCAATGGTATTAGTGGGGGAGGGGAGTAGTGAGTTGGTTATATGATCAAAGCCAAACAGTATTCATGTGTATGTCGGTTATGCAACTCACGCATAACGGAGTTATCGTAGTGACTTTCATGTGCAACCTAAGCCGATCATATAACGAACTTGTGCTCAAGGCACTTAGCTAGTATTCATGTTTCTCACCTGCAGTTACTTTTCCACTACTTGTATTGTTCTCCAGTTTACATTGCAGCTACTTCTTGTGCTCCAGCATATATTTATTTCCTGTGCATCTTGATTACTTTTCTATTGCTCGTCATATACACCTTACCATGTATTTGGAGTTGCTTTCAGAGTTATGTACTTCGCTCCAGTCCTGACTGGGCATATTTTTTTCCAGAGGATCCTGAGGACTATTGCCCTACGTTCTACGGGCCTGGTGTTGACGACTGTTGTGACCCCGAGGAGGAGTGCGCCGAGGAGACGCCTATAGCACCCTAGTTAGCTAGGTGGGTTTCCTGGGTTTTTCCAGTGGTTGTATTTTGGATGACTGTACTTATTCTTTTGTTGCTTGAGATATTGTAGCTTTTAGACTTGGACTGTATTATTTTGGATTGCCTTGCTCTCTTGGTTCTGTTTCTTGTTTATATCATATCGTGCTTATATTCTTCCTCTAGTTTTGTGATTGAGATTATTGTCACATATATATTGCGTGGTTGCCCTCCTGTTGGAGAGGATTTTATTCACATATATATATTGCGTGGTTTTGCCCTCATTTTGGAGAGGTCATGCCGGATTTTTCAGTGAGATATAGATAGATATGGTTGACCTAGAACGGACCTTTACAGCGTTCTACCGCCGATTCTGCGGCGTAGGCTGGACGTACCCACGGCTCATGCCCGATTTTCGGGTGCGGGTCGTGACACGTTTTTGGTGGTGGCCCATGCAGGTCGGCTTCTTAGGTTACCTGCAGTAGGATATAGGAGATAGGCTGAGAGAGAGTGTGCTCAATCACAACTAGGACCCCTCCTGATTTTTCTTGCTATCTTAATTTTCCTGAAATTGTTTCTTTTGCAATATTACTGTCCTTCATTGATGTTATCGTTTCTTGCACTATATTGACTTCTTTTGATCTGTGTTCTTCTTGATTCCATTCCAGCACTTGCTTTATTTGATTCCGGTGCTTCCCATAGCTTTGTGTCTGTATCTTTTGCTGTTAGACACCATCTTGTTGCTGAACCTTTAGCTAGACTCTGCAAGATCACGACCGGGGGTGGTATCATCCTAGTCCGTGATGTTTACAGAGACCGGAGAGTTACCTTGGGAGGCCGGGAGTTGAGTGTGTGCCTACTCATAATGCCACTTCCGAGTTACGATGTTGTACTCGGGATGGATTGGTTGAGTACGCATTGTGCTAGTATAGATTGTCGTGGAGGCAGAGTTTTGTTTAGTCCGCCGGGTGAGCCAGAGTTTCAGTTTGCCAGAGGAGCAGCGGAGCAGACCGAGGGAGTCTTCTGCGGAGCCCTGGTGGTAGAGCCGAGGTCGCTACATCCACTGATAGAGGAGTATATGGATGTCTTTCCGGAGGAGTTGCCAGGGTTACCTCCGGACAGAGACGTGGAGTTCTCTATAGACTTGGTGCCAGGCGCGGAGCCGATATCCCAGCACGTCTATAGAGTCAGCAACAGTGAGCTGATAGAGTTAAAGAAGCAGGTGGATGAGCTTCAGGACAAGGGATTTATCAGATCTAGTTCTTCTCCGTGGGGTGCTCCGGTACTTTTTGTGCCGAAGAAGGATGGGTCGATACGGATGTGTATCGACTACAGGGCTCTGAATAACCTCACAATCAAGAACAAGTATCCGCTGCCGCGTATTGATGATCTTTTTGACCAGTTGAGCGGAGCGAGGGTGTTTTCCAGGATTGATCTGAGGACAGGCTACCACCAGGTGAAAGTCAGGAAGGAGGATATTCCGAAGACAGCTTTTCGGACCAGATATGGACAGTATGAGTTCTTGGTGATGCCGTTTGGGTTGACTAATGCCCCGGCAGTGTTCATGAATCTGATGAACAAGGTGTTCCATCAGCATCTGGACAGGTTTGTGGTGGTGTTTATAGATGACATCTTGGTGTATTCGAAGACCCCAGAGGAGCACGAGGAGCATCTGAGGATAGTGCTGGAGACTCTCAGGAAGGAGGAGCTTTATGGAAAGCTCTCGAAGTGTGAGTTCTTCCTTGACAAGGTTGAATTCCTTGGTCATGTGGTGACTGGAGAGGGTATCTCGGTGGATCCGAGAAAGATCGTGGCAGTTGAGGCATGGAGTGCTCCGAGTTCAGTAGCCGAGGTCAGGAGTTTCTTGGGACTGGCAGGCTACTACAGGAGATTTGTTCAGGATTTTTCCCGGATTGCAGAGCCGTTGTCCAGGCTGACCCGGAAGGACGTAGAGTTTGTTTGGTCAGAGGAGTGCCAGATCGCCTTTGATGAGCTGAAGAGGAGGTTGACGACAGCTCCAGTGTTGACGTTGCCATCAGGTTCTGGAGGATTCACTATCTATAGTGATGCGTCGGGGAAGGGACTGGGTTGTGTGTTGCAGCAGAATGGGAGGATGATTGCCTATGCTTCCAGGCAATTACGTCCTCATGAGAAGAATTACCCTACCCACGATTTGGAGTTGGCAGCGGTTATTTTTGCTCTGAAGTTGTGGAAACACTATTTATACGGAGAGCGTGTGGAGATCTTCACAGACCACAAGAGCTTGAAGTATGTGTTTACCCAAAAAGAGCTGAACATGAGGCAGAGGAGATGGTTGGAGTTGATGAAAGACTTCGACATATCATTGCAGTACCATCCAGGGAAGGCGAACGTAGTTGCGGATGCATTGAGCAGGTATCCGGTAGCTATGTGCCTGACTACAGATCGTTATCTTCTGGCAGATCTAGAGAGCTTGGGCATTGAGGTGATAGTGCCTGGAGTTGAGATGCAGATGTGGGGACTGCAGATTCAGTCAGAGTTGGTAGACCGGATCAGGGCTACACAGTTTGAGGATGAGTCCCTGAGGAGCATCAGGGAGCAGGTTCAGATGGGTTTAGCAGACGACTTCACCATTGCTGATGATGGTTCCTTGCGGCACGGTACCAGGTTGTGTGTGCCGAGTGGGTCGTTGCGCGAGGAGGTTCTCCAGAAGGCGCATCGATCCCAGTACTCTATGCATCCCGGTGCCAACAAGATGTATAGAGATCTGAGACAGCATGTATGGTGGTACGGGATGAAGCGAGAGGTAGCGCGCTTCGTATCCCGATGCTTAGTGTGCCAGCAGGTGAAGGCGGAGAGGCAGAGGCCAGGAGGATTACTCCAGCCGTTACCCATTCCAGAGTGGAAATGGGAGCATGTGACCATGGATTTTGTTTCTGGACTTCCCCGTTCTCCAGGCGGGAAGGATGCGATTTGGGTCATCGTGGACAGGTTGACCAAATCGGCCCACTTCCTACCATTCAAAGTGGGTACGTCTACAGAGAGACTCGCAGAGATGTATGTGCGCCAGATAGTCAGACTGCATGGAGTTCCAGTGAGCATAGTATCAGATCGGGACAGTCGCTTCACTTCGCATTTCTGGAGGAGTCTGCAGGCTAGCTTGGGCACCCAGCTCAAGTTTAGTAGTGCGTATCACCCACAGACAGATGGTCAGTCAGAGAGGACCATTCAGACACTTGAGGACATGCTTCGGACCTGTGTTTTGGATTTCAGAGGCTCTTGGGAGGATCACTTGCACTTGGTAGAGTTTGCTTACAACAACAGCTACCAAGCCAGTATCGAGATATCACCTTTTGAGGCGTTGTATGGACGGAGGTGTCGCACTCCGTTGTCATGGGATGATGTAGGTGAGAGAGCTTTGCTTGGCCCGGAGATGGTGGTTGATGCAGCGGAGAAGGTCAAGCTCATTAGAGATAGACTTCGGGTGGCGCAGGACAGGCAGCGGCATTGGGCCGATAGCCACCGGAGACCTTTGGAGTTCGAGGTATAGCTTAGAATCTAGATTTTGTTCTTGTGTTTGCTTGTGATTGCTTGTTTTAGACTAAGTGCAGAGACCTTGTTTGTGCTAGGTTGGAGATCTGGTGTTCCTGAGGATTTCTCCGACGCGGGGCACTATTCGCTTCGGTGGAGGTGGGAAGCTTAGCCCACGTTTCGTCGGACCCTTCCGTGTTCTTGAGAGGGTCGGCGCCGTGGCGTATAGGCTTGAGTTGCCGCCTACGCTGGAGGGAGTTCATGATGTGTTCCACGTGTCGCAGTTGAGGCGGTACGTGGCGGATCCCAGTCACGTATTGGATCACTCGGAGATCGCAGTGGGCCCTACTCTTAGCTATCCAGAGCAGCCGGTGGAGATTCTGGATCGGCGGGAGAAGGTGTTGAGGAACCAGACTATTCCCTTGGTTCGCGTCGCGTGGAGACATCACTCTCCAGGGGAGTCGACCTGGGAGAGGGAGGATGAAATGCGCGAGCGATACCCCTATCTCTTCGAGCCCTGAGGTATGGTTCTTCCTTGCATTCCTGTCCTAGTTTCGTCTTTTAATTTCGAGGACGAAATTATTTTAAGGAGGGTAGACTTGTCACTACCCAATTCTAGAAAATAGGGTTATATATTTTTTTTTTTTTTTTTGATAAATAGTGTATTGTATTTAATTATTTATATTTATAATTAATTAGTGCTTGTCTTATTTTTATTTTGATTGTTTTAGGGTTTTGGCTAGCCTGGACCCATGTCAGACCCTAGTGGACCCATGTCCGACCCAGCCCACACCCTTGTGAGAATTATTTTGGGGCTTAAAATTATTATTTTATTTTTAGGAGGTTAGTTGGAGAGATTTGGAACTAGTTTGAGTGCATTTGGAGACCCGGAACCCAAACCAAGTGAGAGGGGGGCATTTTGGGCATTGGAGAATTGTAAACCACCTTTATTTCTAGTGGCCGGCCCCCTACCTACCCCCATTTCCGTGTAATCACAGCAGCAGCCCCCTCCCCTTTTGTTCTTCTTCATTCCACTCTTCTTCTTCTTCTCCACTTCTTCTTTCTTCTTCCTTCTTCTCCAAGGTGAGTTCTTTCTTCCAATTTTCTTCTTTCTTCTTCTATTCCTTCTCCTTATGCTAGCCCTAACCTTGCATTTCTCTAACCTAGGTGTGAGAAGCCTAGATCTAGTGTGGGAGATAGATTTGGAAGCTTGGAGCTTGAGGGAGTTGATTTGGAGGGAATTTGGGACTTTGGCCTTGGGATTCCAACTCCCAAGAGGTAAAACCTAACTTTCCCCTTCCTAATTATTTTTGTGTAGTGTAATTAGTGTTGTAGAACCCTCCTAGACCCTAACCCTACCCGTAGGAGGAAGTTGGAACTAGTTTGGGTGAGTTTAGAGACTTTGACATTAGGTTTTGTGTCGAATTCGGGTGGAATCCGAATTTGGCCCAATTTTGGGTGATGTCCTAGGTTAGATGGACCTAGGTAGACGTTGTCGGGTGTCTAGAGGGTGAGTGCGTGTCTCCGTTTGGACACGAGAAGCCGCGTCGCGGAGAAACGGGCGTTTCGGGCGAAATTGGGGCTTTTCGTCGTCGCCGATTCTAAGTTTGTGTGCGTTTCCGCCACGGGCCTAGAATCGACGTGGGAGCGCATTTTCTAGGATCTAGACATCGTGTAGAGCGCGTGGGTAAATTTTGGGCCGATTCCGAGTTCGTTTGGTGTGCGTTTCAGGAGGTTTTCCGAGCCGCGCACCACGTGTTCGTCGAAATGACCGAACGGCCATTTCGACTTGGTTTCCTCGTTTCGGCTTTGTGCGCGCGTTGGGTTAGTATCGGGGAGTGTGTGCTAGAGTTTTCGGGCTATATTTTATATATTTTAGGGTATTGGTGAGTGTCGGGGTCGTTGGGCGTGCGAGGGGCGTGTTGTTTGTGTGTTGTGTGCATTGTGTGGTGGTTGTGTATATGTGTCTATATATATATAAATATATGTATATATTTATATGTATGTTTGTTTACGTATATATATTTATATATATATGAGTGTATTTATATTATGTACTTGTATATGTATATGTCTATGTGTATATATATATATGTATATGTGTAAGTGTGCTCGTGTGTATATGTATATATATATTTGAATATGTGTGTGTGTGTATATATCTTAGAGTGTGTGTATTGATATATATATATATTTTGTGTGTTTATATATATATTTGTAGCTATGTGTATATATATTTATGTGTGTGTGTGTTTTAGTGTGTGAGTGTGCTAGTGTGTGTGTGTTAGAGTGTGTAGTTAAGTGTGTGTGTATATATATATATGTATCTAGTCATATATATATAGATATATATGTATGTATATATATATATAGATAGTGATATATATATGTATATATATGGGTGTGTGTGTGTGTGTATGTGTGAGAGGATAGGGGGGGAGGACAGCAATCAGTGGCTGCAGCTGCTGCTGCACTGCAGCAGCAGCACAGCAGCAGCAGAATCAGCAGCAGCAGTAGCATAGAGGAGCAGCAGCAGTAGCATAGAGGAGCAGCAGCTCCAGCAGCAACAAGAGCAGCAGTAACAGCAGCCAAGAGCAGTAGCAGCAGCATATAGAGCCAGCACAGCTGCAGCAGCAGCTTTTTGGAGCAGCAGTAGCAGCAATGTAGGCAGCAGCAATGCGAGCACAGGCAGCAGCAGCAGCTAGCATTTCGCAGCGAGGGAGAGGGAGATAGCTAGATTAATAGATTAGATATAAGTTATATAGATAGATAGTTACAGAGATAGTTAGATATCTAATTATCTAGATAGATAGATAACTAGCTAGATAGCTAGATAAATAGATAGACTTAATAGATAGTTAGATAGATGGATTAATAGGTAGATAGTTAGATGGTTAGATAGAAATATATAGATAGGTGGTTATATAGATAGTTAGGTAGATAGTTTATAGAAAGATTAGATAGTTAGATGGATATCTAATTAATAGATAGGTAGTTGGATAGATAGGTATATGTATGGATAGATTGATAGATATATTGATAGATAGATAGATATTGATAGATAGATAGCTAGGTATTTAGATAGATAGATAGATACTAGATAGGTAGATAACTAGATTCTTAGATATACCTATCTAAGAGATATAAATATCTATATGCCTAAGTTATATACATATATAGGTGTATAGGTAAGATAATGGGTAAACGGGTAAATGTGTGTGGATATCTATATACATAGGTATATACATACTTAGATGTATATATATATGATAGATATATATATTACCTAGCCTAGATTAATAACTAGGTATATAATTAATAGCTAGGTAGCTAGTTAGAGGGCCTTAGGGCGAAACTTCAATACCTTGAGATACCGAGGTATCTCGATACCTTGAGATATTCAAGGTATTGAGTTTCGAGCGGGGTATTTGAGCATTAGCCTAGGAAATGCTTGGGAATGATTTTTGTATGTTTATATATATATAATTACGCGTGCTAGCATAGGTTTTAGCGGGTTTAGGCGGGGTGCGTGGCCTAGGGCGAGGTATCGGATACCGAGGGTATCCCGGTATCTCGATTAGGCGAGTTTGTGAGTTTAGTGGCTTAATGAGCTCGGTTTGACCTAGAATTTCAGGGGCACCCTAGTTTGACCTAGCTTTGACCATAATTGTCCCCGTTGACCGTAAAAGTCAACGTTTGACCTAGTTTTGACCTAGAGTTGACTTTTTGGACCCCGGGTTGACTTTTTGACCCGAATTTCACCGGTTTGACCCGTTCGACCTAGAATAGCCCTAGAAGCCTATTTTTAATTATTTTATATCAGTTTAAATGCTTAGAACCCTGTTTAATCCTTGTTTTTCGCATTAGGTCCTTGCGACACCGGTCCGGACCTCGATCCTCATCAGTTGCTCAGGACATCAGGCGAGTACCTACCTCTGATAGTTTCCATTTCATGATAGCGTTTATATCACTTGTTCTAGAACTGTAATACTTGATTCTGACACATTATTACACGAGCTGGTACTAGTGGATCCCGTCATGAGGTGCTATCCCCCTTACCGTGTTCAGCGGGTACTCTATCACGTGTATTTCATCATGTGCTTCGGGTATTGATTATCATGTGCTATCATGTGCTTCTTGTGCTCTCGCCTTCGTGTGCGCGAGCTATTATCATGTACGTAGCGTGTTGTGGTTGGATCCAATGGTATTAGTGGGGGAGGGGAGTAGTGAGTTGGTTATATGATCAAAGCCAAACAGTATTCATGTGTATGTCGGTTATGCAACTCACGCATAACGGAGTTATCGTAGTGACTTTCATGTGCAACCTAAGCCGATCATATAACGAACTTGTGCTCAAGGCACTTAGCTAGTATTCATGTTTCTCACCTGCAGTTACTTTTCCACTACTTGTATTGTTCTCCAGTTTACATTGCAGCTACTTCTTGTGCTCCAGCATATATTTATTTCCTGTGCATCTTGATTACTTTTCTATTGCTCGTCATATACACCTTACCATGTATTTGGAGTTGCTTTCAGAGTTATGTACTTCGCTCCAGTCCTGACTGGGCATATTTTTTTCCAGAGGATCCTGAGGACTATTGCCCTACGTTCTACGGGCCTGGTGTTGACGACTGTTGTGACCCCGAGGAGGAGTGCGCCGAGGAGACGCCTATAGCACCCTAGTTAGCTAGGTGGGTTTCCTGGGTTTTTCCAGTGGTTGTATTTTGGATGACTGTACTTATTCTTTTGTTGCTTGAGATATTGTAGCTTTTAGACTTGGACTGTATTATTTTGGATTGCCTTGCTCTCTTGGTTCTGTTTCTTGTTTATATCATATCGTGCTTATATTCTTCCTCTAGTTTTGTGATTGAGATTATTGTCACATATATATTGCGTGGTTGCCCTCCTGTTGGAGAGGATTTTATTCACATATATATATTGCGTGGTTTTGCCCTCATTTTGGAGAGGTCATGCCGGATTTTTCAGTGAGATATAGATAGATATGGTTGACCTAGAACGGACCTTTACAGCGTTCTACCGCCGATTCTGCGGCGTAGGCTGGACGTACCCACGGCTCATGCCCGATTTTCGGGTGCGGGTCGTGACACGGACACCGCTAACAAACGAACCGCTACCATGCTAATAAGAAGGAGTAAAAGATTGCTTGCACTTATCCTTGTATCGCATGCTAAACTAAAAATAATTAAATGCTTGTCTAAAGAGATAGAATTGCATGTTAGACTTATAGAAATGTTCTTGCCTGTTACTTGTTAAAAGAAATAGATTGCTTGAACATGTTTCATTGATCACACACAAAGAGATAAGAACTGGACGAATAGCTTGAACTTGTGCATCTAGACTAATATTCTGCCCTGAGGCTTGAAGTCCTTATTTTTGGGAGGGTGTGGCTATTAGGAAAGAGTATTGAGAGCTCCGGCTCTATTGCTTGATTTATATGCTTACTTGCTCGTTCAATCGTTCATCAGTTGCATGATAGCTTATTTATCTGATAGGATTTTGTATTCATGCACTTGGTCATGATAACTTGTGCACAAGGTTTATCTCTCGAGCGTTTTCTGGGGCACTAAGATCATTCGATCTAGAATACCCTGAGGCTTGTAGTCCTTACTTACGGGTGGGTATGATATGAAATTCTATTAGTGAGATAGGCTTGTACGTCCCAGCTGCTAATCCCGTGGAAGAGACCATCATGTAGTTAGGGCGCATGCTAGGCTAGCCTTCTTGCATACCTAACTGTTTGATGCAGAGATGGACATGGGAAGAGAACCATATATATATGCATATGTTGCTAACTTGTATGTCTGCTGCAGGGATAATCGTTTGGCCGTGGGTAAGGATCACTGAATAAGGGATCACTTGTATTTCTTTATGTTTCTTGTCGAATGCTAAATGAGATAAATATGCTTTACTTGTATATGCTGCTTCCCCTATTGAATTGAATAGTCCACTTGAAATACTTGTCTTGATATGAGATGAACAGTCCACTAGAGAACCTTTGTTCCTAAGAGATCGAATATGGCTTACGATACATGCTGCACACTGCACGATATAACACTGTCCCTATAGCTTGCTTAAATATTTGAATATGCAAACCGATTTCAAAGACATATTTTTGAAAAGATGTAAACTGACTATAATCCTGTGCTACATGAAATGAATCTAGGTAAAAGTAGCAAGATCACTAGTGTAGAAGCATGAAAAATACGCTGGGGAATCATACGCATAAAACCCTCAACATACAGGAAGTCCGTGTAAAACAGAGTTCCAGCACTGGGTGGCGTGAAACATAACTTCAGAGCCATTGGCGTACAACAGAGCTTCAACTCTAGTTCAGCGTAAAATATAGCTCCGGAACAACCCGCATAATACAGTATTTCCAGACTGCTTCGGCGTAAAAAGGTTGCTACATCGCTATTTCGGCGTAAAACCTATCTGCTTTTAATGCAGCGGGAAGTTGTACGAGAAACTCTTCGTATTCCTCGAATGAACCTGTTAGTTGAAGCAGTGAACCTGACTCCTGATAAAGAGTACTGTACGACGATCGAGAAGACGGTTGTAATGATGACTCTGCACAGAGCCCCAGACTATCGTCTAGTGACATAACCCTTGATATAAGACGTTATTTACGCATTCAAGGAATACGCTGCCTATTTTACACAGGCAAAGATGAGCTTTTACGCTCAGGAAGAGACGAAACCAACCGCCACGTCAAAAGCTGTTCTTCGTACAGAACTCGAGGCACGTCTCTGCAGTTAATGCGCGAGATAGGGGCAGATCTCTGCATTTAATGCACGAGATTTGGTTCTACTTTCGAAGACTGAGAGGGCTATAATTAGGGCTAATACGTCCACATCACCGTCCCTGCATATTACGCCAACCGGGCTATTTTCAACTATAGGAGTACGCCGTACGCTATCTCCTCGAAATACGCCAACTCAGGCCATATTTGCAAAGGAGCGTGATAAGGCTATTTGGCCCGGAATACATTCAAGACCTCAGTCAAGGAGGAATAACTGGCTATCTTTACGCTTGTTACCTATCCATGCAGCATCAAGCTCTACGCCTATTTGGCTTTTACGCCAACGAGACAGCTACTTGGCTTCTACGCCAACTTGACAACTATCCGGCTTCTACGCCAACATGGCAGATATTTGGCTTCTATGCCAACATGACATTTTTTTGGCTTCTATGCCAACTTGACAACTATTCGGCTTCTACGCCTATTTGGCTTTTACGCCATCAGAACAGCTATTTGGCTTTTACGCCAACGGGACAGTTATTTGGCTTTTATGCCAACCATCTCTACACGAGGGGCAGTTATCTACGTGGCTTGCATGCCGTGATCTTCGATGAGTGATTATACGCATTACCTCATAATGGGACACGCGTCACACGCCAATTCAAGAGATCATTCATATGTGGGTAGCAGTTATTATAACCGTCGCGTAAAAGGTGCAGCTCTCTCCGCTGTTCGGTTTATACGCCGACTGTAGCCAAACTCTATAAATAGAGACCTCCGGTCATGGAGGTCAAGGGTCGAAGGGTGGAAGAAAAAGGTAGAAAGTTGAATATTCTTCAAGAAAATAGAGTATATCCAGAGAGTGTTTTGGCAACGAGATTTCAATCCCTCTTGTAGTCTTTGAAGCTTCTTTTTTCGTCTTCTACAGCACTTCTTCGTCATCGTGTGGTCCAAGGGACAAAGTGATTGACCGCAGATCAGACTCCTATAGCAATATTTCTCCAGAATCAAATTTTTGTACTTAACATCCTCGTATAGAGTTAATTGTACTTCTTTTTCTTGTTTGTAAACCAAAGAAAGGATTTCGTATAAACCTAGTTTAAATTTCTTTCGTTTATTATCAAACACAAGATGGCGACTCTGTTGGGGACTATTTTCTCATCCGACGAGAAAACCATTGCTCAACACGATTTGTATCCGTAGGATCAATGAAGAAGACTTTGGTCGTCCAATTCGACCAATCGGCTTGCGAAGACATGCTTCGAGCAGGGGGTAGCTCTCATTCCCTCTCTGTCCAAGACAACAGGAAATTACATAAAGTATGGATGCCCCGGACACCCTCTACCATTCCTGCGGACTCTCTCTCTCCGACTAACAAGGTTGTAGCATCTCAACCTGTGCGCCCCGTACGTAAAACTTTGTCTCCCGTTTGTGACGTGGCAGACGAAGCTTCTGGCAATGCCTCAGTGCCAATCCAGAAGTCTAATCCGTGTCCTGCGTGTAAAACTTTGTCTCCTGCCTGTGACATGCTGCCTGTGACATGGCAGACAAAGCTTCTGGCAATGCCTCAGTGCCAATCCAGAAGTCTACTCCACACCCTGCACGTAAAATTTTGTCTTCCGTCTGTGACATGGCAGACAAAGCTTCTGGCAATGTCTCAGTGCTAATCCAGAAGTATACTCCGCGCCCTGCGCGTAAAATTCAGTCTCCCGTCTGTGACGTGGCAGACAAAATTTTTGATAAGGCCTCAGCGCCAATTCAGAAATTCCAAAAGCGTCCCGCACGTAAAAATATATCTCCCTCTACAATGAGGCAGATGGTCCTTGCAATCGCCGCAAGGGAAAACAAGTGGAGGATTTCCTGACCTCTCGGCTTTTACGCCATCAAGAAAAGAATCTGCCCGCTCTTCAGATTACGCGGAATGCTGATGGCCGATTGAGGACTTCCTTAGTTTTACACTAACCTGTACAAAGTTCCAGATTACACCAGGACAAGCCCTTCAGCGTAAAGAAGGCCCAGTTATGGATAGATACGCTCCTCATGGATCATGTGCTACTTATATGGCTGAACTGCTATATTCGTATGGCAGGGAGAGAGTTATGATTCTCAATATCCGCGTTCCAACTGATGTAAAAAGACAGAATAAGCCTTCTTCTTCTTCTTCTTCTGTTAATCCTCCTGACTTGCGTAATTTCTTGATCTAGAAGCGCAAAGATAGGAAATCTTCTAACATATCTATTACACCCCCTAGGGAGCATTATTGTAATAGTCATAAAGTTGTAGTTAACTATTGCTGTTCTAAGGCAAAACGGTCAGTTTTCGACCGGTTGAACTACTATTTGTCTTTACAGGAAGAAGAGCCTACATTCACATCAGTGAACATGGCTTCACACGTTCCTAGAGGAAGGTCAAATTCAAGACGTCATCTCTCTAGAACTCCAAGCCAAAGGAGATTCAACAGACTCCTTGAGAATATTGAAGCTGGTGTGTTTTGAAACACTCATTCAAGGTCACGACAACCGACTTTATATTCTTCTGATTTTGACACTGGGGGTTGCCAATTTCCCGAATCGGATGCTGAAAGTATAGATTCAATCTCTACGAAGATCTATACTGATCCTTCCATAGCATCCAGAGAAATGGGAGTCTATGCCATTGGAGATGAACGCGAAGAGGCTTCCCCATCAGGAAGTATTGAGCAACGTATCGCTGTATTGGAGACATCACTGAAAGAGATACATTCCATGATAGAGAATATGCACCAGATGATGCTGACTCAACATACAGCTGCTATAGCTCAAGCATCGGTTCCTCCGACTCAAATCTGTGTGGGGGTGGACCTACCACCATCCAATGCGAACCAGGAGCCTGTTCTAAATCAAGAGTCAGCAGCTCCTCCACTTTCTAACTCAGAGAATGTATTGCCTCCTGTTGGAGTTACAATACAACCGATCTCTCACTATTCTGCGGTCCCTTTACCAGCTGAAGATCCGATGCAGGCAGTGCGAGAATTGAAAGCCCAATTTGATTCCTTGAAGCATAAGGATCAGCTTAAGAAGTTGGGCATCAACCAACCTTACCCAGCTATCTGGGATGAGATCCCTTTCCCACCTAAATATAAACCACAGGCTATGGTTTTGTTTGAGGGAAAGATGTCACCGAGCCAGTACATGAACTACTTTAGCATGATGACAGTGTTGTTGCAAGGGAATGACGTCCTTCTCACTCGAGTGTTTAAAGGCTGTCTGTCTGGAGTGGCTTATCAGTGGTACCGTAGTCTTGTAGACAACTGCATTACTTCCTTTGAAGATTTCAAGACTCTGTTCTTCGCGCGATTCTACGAAGGAGGGATGGACATGTCTATGTTCTCTCTTATCGAAGTAAAGCAGAAGGAGAAAGAGAACGTTCGCACTTTCATCGAACATTTTCGTCAGGCCACTTTGCAAATGCCTCCCGGAGTTCCGAATTCAGCCTTGGTGGATATTTGCAGAAAAAACATTCTTCCACTAATCTCGGTGTTCACAGGACCATATCAGTTCCATGATTGGCCCTCGTTTATCATCTCAGCGGTAGCCGCTGAAGACAACAGTCGAAAGGTGCGTGACAATGGAATCATGATCTCTACCTCTGATAGAGGGAAGAGGTCATCCTCCAATAGCGACCATCCTCGTGGTTCCAAAGGAAAAGAAGCTCTGGCAATCAATATGTCCAGGCAAAATACTTCAGCAACCACACAGACGAAACCTGGGACTTCCAGGCCTATTGAAGCATATTCTTTTGACGACGACAATATTCCGAGCATATTCGATTGTTTAGTCAAAAGCGGCAAGCTTACCCTCCCCGATGTAAAGCGGCCTAATGAAGTCGACAGTACCAGTAACCCTAAGTACTGCATTTTCCATAGGTACATACATCACCTCACAAAGGCGTGTTATGTACTAAAGAGAAAGATCCAGGAGTTGATCGACGCTAAGGCCATCACTCTGTATAATAGTGAGAAGACGGTAACTGCCAACATGATCCCTCTCCAATTCGGCAATCTGCCTCCTCAAGAAGTTTCGGATGGGGTTGTGCCTATTTCTCGGACGATGATGAACATTGTTAATCTCCCTCCGGCCAGGGGTCAAAATCATGACCTGGTACCCCTAACTACCCAGCGTGGTGAGATTATGTGGGTTCATCCTGATCTGGTGTTAGAGATCGAGGAAGAGACTCAAGCTGCTAAGGCTAAGTCTAAAAAGAACTCGAGGCGTAAACCATGCCATATGGTTGCAATATCCTCGATATCAGAAGAAGAGGCTTTGGCTACCAGAACCCGTTCAGGGAAAGCATACCTCAAGGACTATGGAGGAAATCAGGAAGATGCAATGGCAGACACTTCAGCTGCCAGACTTACAGAGCCTGAACATGTCATACCAGAGGCGGGTCCTTCTAGACCAACTTTGGCGGACAAGGGCAAGCAAAAAGAAGTACGTTTTGATAAACCTTTGAAGAATATTTAAAACAAAGGTTTGGAGAAACCATATAACTTCGACATCCTGGCCCAGTTGGCTAATACACTAGCAAGATTGTCCATTTTTTAGCTCCTAAGGTTATCCAAAGATGCTCGTCAGCCTTGAGTGAAGCGTTAATGCAGGCGGATGCATGCTTGACTCAGCTCAAATCCCCCGATAAAGAACCTGTGGCATGCCCTCAATGCCATAGTGTGATGGAAGTGGTCCCTAACATCACTTTCACTCAAGATGACATGCTGTTGAAACATAACAAGCATGACATGCCCCTCTATTACACCGAATACATCAGTTCCATGAAGGTAGAACAGATTCACATAGATCCGGGATCATCGATCAGCATTATCCCTCATAGTCTGCTCAGACTACTGAGGATTCCTACCAGCGAACTAGCTTACACCACCACTACAATTGTGGGCTTCAACGCCAGGAAAAGTAAGCCGTTGGGGAAGATTCGTCTGAGGATCCAGATTGGGGACCTTAGATCAGTGGCTACATGCTACGTCATCGATTCGGAGGTGTCCTACAATATTCTGCTGGGCATACCATGGATCCACGAACACAACATTGTTCCTTCGACCCTACATCAATGCTTCAAATATATAGACGTCCAAGGAACAGTAAAAATAGAGTTTGCTGACCTTAACCCGTTCAAAGAAGTAGAATCCTACTATTTCGATGCCATGTTGTACACCCAAGACTACATGAAGGAGGTGTCAGGTAAGACGGAAGAGGAATCCCACCGGGAGCCAGAAGAACCCTCTGCCGAGCAACCCCTGTCGATCCAGGTGAAAGGGCAGACTACCCGTCCGAAAGTCATGGAACCCATGGCTATCCACTTGAACAAAACCAAATCAGGAGAAGGAAGTGATCCCCTAGTGATCACTTTGAACCAGAAGCCTCCACCTTTGGTCATCAACCTCCGGCGCAACAAGCAGCCAATTGATGTAAATATAACCGGGAACGTGGTTTCTGACGATAATAAAGATTCTCCTTTCCAGTATATTGACGCTCAAATTCCAAATCATGAATCCTCTCCCCATAATGATATAGAACCTATAGCACAAAAATTCTTGGAAGCTATAGACTTCTATCATCCGTATGTGTGGGAAGTGGCATCAACATCTAATGTCATCACGACATACGGGCCACATGAAGATTCTATCTTTATTATCCAACCCACTCGCAGCAATCAGCATCCAATAGTCTTCGGTTGCATGTGCAGCAGACCGATTATACAAGAAGACTCTCACGAGTCCGATGCTGGAAAAATGCAAGTTCATAGATATAGTCCGCAAGCTTTGAAGATTATACAAAGTATGGGTTATGATCTGAAGTCAGAACCAGGCCTCAACTATGGGAAAGGCAGGCCAATGCCGTTGCATGGTGATCCCTACTGTCAACGAACTCATTTTGGGTTAGGGTATACCATTTCCCTTGTAACTTCTGAGTCAAGTGAGGATATCTTTTCCTCTTCTCAAGATGACTCGTCGACCTCCAGCTCGTATGCTGATTTGAACAAGCATTATCAGTAAAAACGGTATTGACAGATTCTCTCGATGCAGATGAACAAGAATCTGAACCGTTTAAAAATAACTCCTGGGCGCAGCAAATGGATACACAATGGGAACTCCGGTTCGAGCAGAGAGAACCTCCCACTGAAGATAAGGTTATCCAAATCGATGTTGGGGATGAACTTTCACCAAAACTGATATTTATCAGTAACAATCTTTCTGAAGAATAAAGGGAAGAAATAATCCAACTGATAAAAGAATATATCGATGTTTTTGCATGGAATTATGAGGATATGCCAGGTCTTGATCCAAAAGTGGCTACCCATAAGCTCAACATATTGCCCAATTCGAAGCCGGTAAAGCAATACCAACGCCGGTTTCGTCCGGATATAATGGATGCCATCGAAGCTGAAAATCAAGAAGCTGATAGCCTGTGGGTTCATCCGAGAAGAACAACATCCTGACTGGGTCGCCAATGTTGTCCCAGTCATGAAAAAAAGTGGGAAAGTGCGTGTTTGCATCGATTTCCGAGATCTGAATGCAGCATGTCCTAAAGATGAGTTCCCTCTTCCCATTACAGACGTCATGATCGATAATACGTGCAGTTTTGAGCGCATATCTTTCATGGACGGATTCTCAGGATATAATCAGATTAAGATGAATCCTGAAGACGAGAAGCATACTGCTTCCGGACACCATTGGGGGTGTATTGCTATACGGTCATGCCTTTCGGACTGAAGAATGCCGGGGCTACGTACCAATGAGCTATGAGTAACATATTCCATGAGCATTTACGAAAAACAGTTAAATATTACGTAGACGATATTGCTGTCAAAAGTTGCCTCAAGGACAATCACATCCAAGACTTGAAGACAGTATTCGAGTTGATGCGCCAACATTAACTCAAAATGAATCCTACAAAGTTCTTTCTTGGTGTATCCAGTGGCAAATTCCTGGGATTTGTCATTACCGCTATAGGCATTCAAGTGGACCCTGATAAAGTAAAGGCTATCTTAGAAATGCGACCACCTCATAATCTGAGGGAACTCAGGGGATTTCAAGGTCGTCTGGCTTATATCAGGAGATTCATATCCAACCTCTCTGGGAGATGTCAGCATTTTTCTCGCCTGATGAAGAAAGGTGTATCATTCATATGGGACGAAGCCTGTCAGCAAGCGTTTAATGATATCAAATGCTACCTCACCAATCCTCCAGTTCTGGTGCCTCCCGTCATAGGAAGACCATTTTTACTGTATGTTCGAGCAATGGATCATTCTTTAGGGGCTCTCCTCGCACAGAAGAACAATGAGGGTCATGAACAGGCTATCTACTATTTAAGCAGGATGATGGTCGGAGCTGAACACCGGTACAATCCAGTGTAAAAAGAATGCTTGGCCCTAATGTTCGCCATTCAGAAGACGCGATATTACATCACAGGCCAAACTATTCATATCATCTCCAGAATCAATCCTCTTCGGGTATTGATGAACAAGCCAAGTGTTCTTAATTCCCGACTCGCGACTTGGGCAGTGTTATTAACACCGTATGATATAGTGTATGTCCTTCAGAAGTCCATCAAAGGCCAAGTCTTGGCTGATTTCTTAGCTGCTCATCTGATTCCGGAAACCTCCAAACTATACGAGGACATTCCCGACGAAGTTGCAGAATGTAATTCCGTAATAGAAAGTAATACATGGCAGCTATTCTTCGATGGTGCCTCCAGGACTGGTCCCAGGGGAAACGTGGTTTCAGGAGTAGGAATTATCCTGGTCACTCCTGATAAACTCGTCATCTATCGAGCATATTCTCTTAGCGAACCCTGCTCTAATAATGTGGCAGAGTATAACGCTCTATTAATCGGGCTCCAAGTCGCTAAAGAATTGGATGTCGAATACCTGGAAGCTTTTGGTGATTCTCTGCTGATCCTCAATCAGGTCAGAGGAATATATGAAGTCCGCAATCCAGACCTCATTTATTATCACCAAGCAACGATCGAGATAGCCATATCTTTCAAAGGGTTCTTCCTAGAGCATGTGCCTCGATCTCAAAATTTGGAAGCTGATGCCCTAGCCAGTCTAGCTGCAGATCTAGCTATTCCTATAAGAAGACAGAATTCGGTGATCCTTCTTAACAGAGATTTATTCTGTGTGAAAAATAACTTTCACATAGAACGCAGCTACGCTGTAAACACGGTTCCTCCCAAGAAAGACTGGAGAAGTCCCTTTATAGACTTCGTGTCATACGGATCTTACCGGAGGATCCTAAAGAAGCAGTATTCATCAAAAGACGATCATTACGCTTCTATTTTGATGCATCTTCCCAATGTATAAATCGTCGAACATACGATGGACTGCTATTATGATGTCTCTCCGACGATGATGCAAAACGGGTTATCCGAAAAGCTCATAATGGTATATGTGGAGCACATCAACCCGGTCCTAAGTTACAGGATCGTATCAGGAGGATGGGCTACTACTGTCACGACCCGCACCCGGTTTAGGGCACGAGTGCGTGGGTACGTCCAGCCTACGCCGCAGCATCGGCGGTAGAACGCTGTCTAGGTCAAGTACTATCTAAATAATCTCACACTAGTATCCAACTCCATAAGGAGACACGGATAACACTATAAAGATGAACAACATACTCAATCACAACTGCAGCACGATAGGAATTTGAAGAAATAAAAGAATACAACACAAGACCAATGACAACATAATCATACCTGCAATCAGTAACATCCAATCTCCCAAGTGTCGGAACCAGTCTACTAAGGTCACAGTCTGGAAAAATATTTTTCAGTCAGGAAGGAGCAAAGTACATCTCAAATTAGCAGTTCTATATAAATGACATAAACTATGTAGCAGTTCTAGATGGAAACATACCAGATGCATGTATAGGTACGAGAAATGTACAATGAGAGAAATACTGGAAATACTGTAAGTAATTGCAGGAAAGAAAAACAATATGTCCATGAGCAAGAAACCTATGACTAAGTGTGTGAGTACTAGCTTTAACATGTGATCGGCTTGGGACTAGTAAACTCATTACATGGGTTAGTAGGGCTAACCGATGTAACAGTGAGGAGGCATGTAAACTCATTACAGGGGTTAGTAGGGCTAACCGATGTAACAGTGAGGAGACATGTAAATGGTCAGGCCGCACCCGACGTGAGATGTGGGGTGAGCTATGGTGCATATAAAGTTGGGTATGATCACATATCTATACTAAAGTACTCCCCAAACCCCCCGACTGGTATAGTAGATCCAATCATGGTACGCCATGGCACAGGATTCCCTAGGAAGGTAGCAAATCTCCCCGGGAATCAGTGTCTGTACATGCACAAGATAACAAGGAAACAAGTCTCGTACAAGCTACACCATGAATAAGGAATAACATCTCATGACGAGATCCGTGTATACCAATCCGTGTAACCAGCGTGTCAAGAGCAATGGATATTTACACTAGATACAGTGAACATAGGAAATATCATAAATTAGAAACTAATCAGAGAATGTACTCGCCTTGGGTCCTTAGCTGGTAATTATCGATGTCCTGTTCCAGAGTATCCCCTGGGTAAACCAACAGTCCTATAAACATATCACAAGTAAAACCACATTTGCATCAGATGCTACACTAACACATCACAAATACATGAACTCAGGGGCTCTGCCAGACGTGGCTCTGGTCAACTAGGGTCATCTAGTAGGGCTACGTATATAATACACATTACACTTATTATACTTACAATATTTATACATGCACCAATTTAATGTATTTACAATATATATATATATGCCCTTTAAATACATATCTGATTTATACTAGTTGAACCATACGTATACTCATATATATGCAAAAACACTGTTTAAATGTACATATATTTTGTTAACATCATTTTAGAATATACTAATATTAATTTACCAATTCAAATTTATACTATATATATATGTACAGATGCCAATTAATTCATATATAAAAATACGTTTTATTACACTTATACTACATGAAATTATACCGATTAAATATATGTATCATTATACCAAAATATACATATATACATATATATATATACCAAAATAATTATATACATATACTAAAAATATATATACATATATACCAAATCAATTACATACACTGGAATGCGTATTTACGTATATAAATCGTTTCGAAATTATTTTGAACAATAATTTCAAATAAAAGTTTATTTATAAAAAAACTAAAATTTATGTAAAAGCCATCATATTTATATATCTCTAGTTATTTCAGTTACCAGTCCAAATAACCAATTTATCTTATTTTTTTATTATTAAAACTATATTTTTTAATTAATTATAAAAACCCCAAAATTATTATATGTTTGCATAATCAAAAACCCTTTTAAATATTACATAACTAAATTTACACATACTAAATAGCTAATTTCATACATTAAAACAATAAAACTAATTATGTTGTATTTACTAAACTAATTACATGAATTTACTTCATTAATTACAAATTGACTAAACTAATTATAAGAAAATACTAAACTAAATAATTAATATTTTCTAACTGGTTAATAATAAATTCCTGATTAATAACAATTACTGTTTATTAATAATTAACTAATTTAATCATTAACTAAACTAATTTAATTTAACTAAATGATTAATTAATTAGTTAATAAAATTTAACTACTGATTATATATTTAACTGATTATATAATTTTAATTAAAAAAAAATAATTAACCAATATAAATAACTAATTAATTAATTAATTACTAATTATATAATTAACTACTAATTATATAATTAATTAATTAACTTAAACTAATATATTAACTATTAATTACTGATTACTCTCAAATCACAGAACTGAAAAAAGAAAGGAAAAGGGAAAGGGGAGAAGAGGCTCACGAGGTTCGGCGCCGGTGGAGGTGCAGCTCGAGGCGGCGGGTCTGTTCCAGCGGCGGCGCTCGGCTTCCGCGGCGGTGCTCGACTCAGCGGCCACGACGGCGGCAGGTATTCGGCTCGAGGAGGCGACCGGCGGAGGTCGAACCCGAGGCCATCACGGCTGACACGGTGATGCTGGACACACGGACACGAGCACACAAAAATGGTGGTGATGGCTTGTTGGCTTGGGAATTGTGGAGGCTAGCTAATAATTAGGAGATTAGGGTTTCTTGGGAATGGTGAGAAGAAGAACTTAAATAGGGAGAGACGGTGTGGGTTAAAGGGTTGCGGGTTGGCCCAATAATGAATGGCCCAGAATTAAATTAAATAAAAAAGGTTTCTCATGTGGGAAAAATGAGGGTGTAGGCCAGTTAATTGGGAAATGGCAACTTGTAAAAATAAGAATAAAGATTATAATTTCAGAAAATGTTTTTAAGAAAGCTAGCTAATTTCCATTTAGCTACTAATTAATACATTTTGCAAAAAATCTTAGAAAGTATGACATTTATTTATTTACTATCCCAATAACTAAAAATTTATTTTATTTTATCAACTAGTCTTTTAAATAAATATTTAGTTAAAACAATAATTTTTATGATTCAAGCCAATAAATATTTGAAACTAGATATATATATATATTATTATTTATTTATTTATTTTGTAATACATCGTCATTTAGGAAAAATGATTTTTATAAAGATTTTTAAATTACCTTCTACGATCAAACATCGTTCAAAATCAAATAAAAATTTTCAAGGAGAAATATTTTATAAAACTTGATATTTTAAAATAATTTAAAATCTAATTATTTTGGAAATTGGAAATCGGAGGTTACAAGTCTATCCTCCTTAGAAAAATTTCGTCCTCGAAATTTTAGGGATGACTAGGATAGAAGAAATTTTTTTTTTTTTGTTGTTGTTCATAATGATGAATATATCTTTGAAGAAAATATTTCTATAAGGATAATATTTACCAAACAGAAGAAAACATGAAGAAAAGAAAATATGGTTTAAGACAGGAATATCTTGAAGGAATCATGGCTCGGCCTTGAATCCTCTAGAAAGTTTAGGTTTGGGAAGTAGACACGATCACAAAAACAGATAATTTGAATAATGCACGTTACCTTTTCAAAGTAACTAAACCAAGGAAGACCCAGTATAATGAATGATATAGACATGAAAGTTATAGCTAATTCGAAAGATACGGTCGACAATTTGATTTAAGAAACTTAAATACATCCTTCAGAATGTAATCAAGAGACATCTAATCGCCTTTCTTAATTTCTAGAAAAAAATAGTCTTTACTATCATCTGAAAATAATCCTTCCTTTCTATCCTCGTTCATTTTGCTTTTCTCAATCTTGTGATTCATCATTAACTAATATCTATAAAAGTTTCAAATTCCACAAACTTTATTAGATTAGATCTTAGAATTTCTGAATCAAAATTTTATTACATGTCCAAAATCCTTATCATCAAATTCGAGTTTGTTTATCTTAACATCAACTATACCTCGATTATTTTCTTCGATTTCAATGTTACTGTCATGGTCAAGATTTTAATTTAAATCACAACCTCAATATACCATGATCTTACCTTACGACCTTCAATTATATGATCCCATAATCAATTATATTATAATCTTCTTTACCATGAGCTTCATTTCATTCCATATTTCTTTATCCGTATGTATAATGTTTCCGAAATTTGAACTAATATTTTTTTTTTTTCATCCTCTGAATTTATTATCCCAATGTAAAATTTTTACTACTCAAATCCTCAATATTTTTAATTGAATTCCAGTCGTATCATAATCTCCTCAAATTTGAGTAAATAACTAAATACAAAATTTACTATCCAATCCTTTTAATTGAAATCCAATCAATGCATATTTATAAAACTTAAAAATCTGCATCCCAAAATTTAACTTTAAACACTCATCAATCATCTAACTCAAATTCAATTGATGCTTATTCCAATCTAACTCCTCATCCCAAGAATTTAATTTGACACTATTCCATTTACGATTTTATTTCCTGCTTTTCTTTTTTTCTTTTTTTTTCCTCAAATACTCAACGATGCGATGCTTCCAGTATCTTCAAGGCAACATTCATACTATATAAAATTTCTATCTTGCAATCAAATAGATAAAATGATAATCTCTCAAATTTCTCAAATTTTTTTTTTTTTTTTCAATTCAATCATATCAAGACCTCCTTAAAATTAATAAATCCTCAAATTTTTGGCTCTGTGAATTTCTTAATTCTCCCTTTAAGTAAATGTTTGTCCTCGAATTTCAATCAACCTCGATTTTCGCAAAAACAATGATTCCATCAACTCTGTTATAACAATCCCCTAAATTCTTTATTTAAATTTTTGCTCATCCATAATTTAATCATCTTGTCCCTTTTTGTCGGTCATACCCTTGTCATAGATCCTTGCTATGGTCAAACCCAAATGATCATGGTTTAAGAAAATTCTACTTACATCCATGCAATTTAAGAAAATATATAGGTCATGTGTCTTGTCACGGTATTTCAGTCTCTGCTAAGGTGTACTACTAGTTATATCCTAACAAGGAAATCATGAATACGAACTACAGTACTTAGGGAAATCAATCAATCAAGAGACGGGAACCTTAGGAAAAGAACCTGCTAACATATTACTTGCAGTATCTACTATTTCTAACAAACACTTAACTCTAGCACATTCACTACTAATCCCTATTCATGTACACTGGTACCCATATCAACTACTCATATATTAATATTCATATCTCTCATCTACCAAAATTAATCCTCAAAATAATCGTCAAGGTTTAACTTCCCGATCAACTTAAAATAAAATGTATATGCCTCCTCAAAATTAGATACTCAACATCGAAATAAAATTTAATCCCTCCAAAAATCTTGGTAGCCTTAACCATGTTTATTGAATTCATATTTGAATCCTCAAAATTTAATGACGAAATCTCAATTCCTCAAAATAAAATTTTATTTCCACCTTTTAATTTATAACTCCACAAAGGTACATATCAGTGCTCACGGTCTCTGATACTCAAGGTGCACTCAATGCCTCTAATGTCTATAATGGTGTACTAAAATTGTACTGCCTGAATCACTTATACTATTACCTCTAATGATCAAAGTCATCATCAACTGTGTTTTCTTTCATAATTTCAATTTATGTCAACTGGTATATCATCTAATTATCATCACACCGAGTGCTTACTGTTACTGGCACCATTTTCAATAATCCTTGATATAGAATCATCGGCACTCTTGGTATTATATCACTAGCTGCATTAATGGATTATCTCATCAAGCTCATGATCACCTGTATCCTCTATAACACTCATGTTTATTTACTCTCATGGGTATGTGTATGGTTCCTCATCTCGATTTTTGTGTAGGCATTTTCCTGTAATCTTTTACAGCCTGTTAAACTAATCTGTGATACGCTTAACCACTTTCATTACCAATTCCAATATTTCTCTACCCATGACACCTCATTAACTCTTTATGCGTATGTATTTCCTTACCTTTAACACTTCCGATATTAATCATCAAATTGAACATCATGCTCCATAAATCCTTAACACAACTCCCGGATTCTTAATCGTTTACATAGATCACTCAATTACATAATCATGATTATCCAGGACGGGTAATTGGCTCTGATACTAACTCTGAGAACTATCACCGATACTCTATACTCTCCTTAACTCTCAGTCTCTAATGACACTACTCCTAGAATCATTGGTACAAGGTACTATGCTAAGGGCTAACTCTAGATTAAAGCCTACTGCTCACATGTCCAACTAAGAAATACTTACAACTCACTAGCAACACAGTCAATACCAATACAAGACACAAACAAAATTTCAAGCCACTAATTATCATACTTAGCAAGAAATCCTCAAGGAATAGGAGCTCAAAGACTGAATTGAGGACAGAGGGTATCCTTACTGCTAGTAAAGAAAGAAGCGGTGGAACAAAGTCCTGGATTAACAGAAATAGATAAGGCTTGAGATAATATTTTAAGAACCAATTTAGGATACAACCTGATAATCATACACGTCTGTCTGAAATCATGACACTCAGAATCCTCGCCACGCCAGTAAGCATAGAGGCGATAACGACAGGTTCCGTAACTAAGGTATGCAACTCTATAATCATGTCATCTAGAATCCTCGCCACGCCAACCGGTATGGTTGCGAGAGACCCTAAGTTTCATAACTACAGTATGTACACCCAAGTCAGGTTCCTACGTTCTCGTCGCGATAGCTAATATGGCTGCGATAAACTCTAGGTTCCATAACCAAAGTAGACGTTTTACCTTTCTCACTGTCCTCATCAATATATGTCATCAGATGATACCGTAAATTTTAGCCCGTAAAATTCATCTCAATTTGAAATCAACTCAACAACGATACCAAGAATTAAAGTTAACAACTGGTCAACAAGAATCAAACTCAACAATGATACCAAGAATTTAATTTAATAACTGCTCAACAAGAATCAAGTCCAGTAACAACAAGCGAGAGCGGACGGAAACAAGGAAAGATTTAAATTGAAAATAAGATTCTCATGGGGTCATCCCAGGAAATCTTTCAAGAATTTGTGATTGAGTATCCTCTCTCATCCTGGTATCCTATGTCCTATTTTCTACAGCAGGTACGTAGTAGTACAACTATGACGTCGCACTACTACGACATCGCACAACTAGCGAAGTCAGACCTGCATGGGCCACCACTAAAAACGTGTCACGACCCGCACCCGGTTTAGGGCACGAGTGCGTGGGTACGTCCAGCCTACGCCGCAGCATCGGCGGTAGAATGCTGTCTAGGTCAAGTACTATCTAAATAATCTCACACTAGTATCCAACTCCATAAGGAGACACGGATAACACTATAAAGATGAACAACATACTCAATCACAACTGCAGCACGATAGGAATTTGAAGAAATAAAAGAATACAACACAAGCCCAATGACAACATAATCATACCTGCAATCAGTAACATCCAATCTCCCAAGTGTCGGAACCAGTCTACTAAGGTCACAGTCTGGAAAAATATTTTCCAGTCAGGAAGGAGCAAAGTACATCTCAAATTAGCAGTTCTATATAAATGACATAAACTATGTAGCAGTTCTAGATGGAAACATACCAGATGCATGTATAGGTACGAGAAATGTACAATGAGAGAAATACTGGAAATACTGTAAGTAATTGCAGGAAAGAAAAACAATGTCCATGAGCAAGAAACCTATGACTAAGTGTGTGAGTACTAGCTTTAACATGTGATCGGCTTGGGACTAGTAAACTCATTACATGGG
Source organism: Iris macrosiphon (assembly GCA_036927795.1). Lineage (NCBI taxonomy): Eukaryota > Viridiplantae > Streptophyta > Magnoliopsida > Asparagales > Iridaceae > Iris > Iris macrosiphon. The sequence continues at coordinate 114,763,468 of JAYESA010000008.1, read as the reverse complement.
TTAGTAGGGCTAACCGATGTAACAGTGAGGAGGCATGTAAACTCATTACAGGGGTTAGTAGGGCTAACCGATGTAACAGTGAGGAGACATGTAAATGGTCAGGCCGCACCCGACGTGAGATGTGGGGTGAGCTATGGTGCATATAAAGTTGGGTATGATCACATATCTATACTAAAGTACTCCCCAAACCCCCCGACTGGTATAGTAGATCCAATCATGGTACGCCATGGCACAGGATTCCCTAGGAAGGTAGCAAATCTCCCCGGGAATCAGTGTCTGTACATATACAAGATAACAAGAAAACAAGTCTCGTACAAGCTACACCATGAATAAGGAATAACATCTCATGACGAGATCCGTGTATACCAATCCGTGTAACCAGCGTGTCAAGAGCAATGGATATTTACACTAGATACAGTGAACATAGGAAATATCATAAATTAGAAACTAATCAGAGAATGTACTCGCCTTGGGTCCTTAGCTGATAATTATCGATGTCCTGTTCCAGAGTATCCCCTGGGTAAACCAACAGTCCTATAAACATATCACAAGCAAAACCACATTTGCATCAGATGCTACACTAACACATCACAAATACATGAACTCAGGGGCTCTGCCAGACGTGGCTCTGGTCAACTAGGGTCATCTAGTAGGGCTACGTATATAATACACATTACACTTATTATACTTACAATATTTATACATGCACCAATTTAATGTATTTACAATATATATATATATGCCCTTTAAATACATATCTGATTTATACTAGTTGAACCATACGTATACTCATATATATGCAAAAACACTGTTTAATGTACATATATTTTGTTAACATCATTTTAGAATATACTAATATTAATTTACCAATTCAAATTTATACTATATATATATGTACAGATGCCAATTAATTTATATATAAAAATACGTTTTATTACACTTATACTACATGAAATTATACCGATTAAATATATGTATCATTATACCAAAATATACATATATACATATATATATATATACCAAAATAATTATATACATATACTAAAAATATATATACATATATACCAAATCAATTACATACACTGGAATGCGTATTTACGTATATAAATCGTTTCGAAATTATTTTGAACAATAATTTCAAATAAAAGTTTATTTATAAAAAAACTAGAATTTATGTAAAAGCCATCATATTTATATATCTCTAGTTATTTCAGTTACCAGTCCAAATAACCAATTTATCTTATTTTTTTATTATTAAAACTATATTTTTTAATTAATTATAAAAACCCCAAAATTATTATATGTTTGCATAATCAAAAACCCTTTTAAATATTACATAACTAAATTTACACATACTAAATAGCTAATTTCATACATTAAAACAATAAAACTAATTATGTTGTATTTACTAAACTAATTACATGAATTTACTTCATTAATTACAAATTGACTAAACTAATTATAAGAAAATACTAAACTAAATAATTAATATTTTCTAACTGGTTAATAATAAATTCCTGATTAATAACAATTACTGTTTATTAATAATTAACTAATTTAATCATTAACTAAACTAATTTAATTTAACTAAATGATTAATTAATTAGTTAATAAAATTTAACTACTGATTATATATTTAACTGATTATATAATTTTAATTAAAAAAAATAATTAACCAATATAAATAACTAATTGATTAATTAATTACTAATTATATAATTAACTACTAATTATATAATTAATTAATTAACTTAAACTAATATATTAACTATTAATTACTGATTACTCTCAAATCACAGAACTGAAAAAAGAAAGGAAAAGGGAAAGGGGAGAAGAGGCTCACGAGGTTCGGCGCCGGTGGAGGAGAAGCTCGCCGGGGTCGGCGCGGTGGGGTGCAGCTCGAGGCGGCGGGTCTGTTCCAGCGGCGGCGCTCGGCTTCCGCGGCGGTGCTCGACTCAGCGGCCACGACGGCGGCAGGTATTCGGCTCGAGGAGGCGACCGGCGGAGGTCGAACCCGAGGCCATCACGGCTGACACGGTGATGCTGGACACACGGACACGAGCACACAAAAATGGTGGTGATGGCTTGTTGGCTTGGGAATTGTGGAGGCTAGCTAATAATTAGGAGATTAGGGTTTCTTGGGAATGGTGAGAAGGAGAACTTAAATAGGGAGAGACGGTGTGGGTTAAAGGGTTGCGGGTTGGCCCAATAATGAATGGCCCAGAATTAAATTAAATAAAAAAGGTTTCTCATGTGGGAAAAATGAGGGTGTAGGCCAGTTAATTGGGAAATGGCAACTTGTAAAAATAAGAATAAAGATTATAATTTCAGAAAATGTTTTTAAGAAAGCTAGCTAATTTCCATTTAGCTACTAATTAATACATTTTGCAAAAAATCTTAGAAAGTATGACATTTATTTATTTACTATCCCAATAACTAAAAATTTATTTTATTTTATCAACTAGTCTTTTAAATAAATATTTAGTTAAAACAATAATTTTTATGATTCAAGCCAATAAATATTTGAAACTAGATATATATATATATATTATTATTTATTTATTTATTTTGTAATACATCGTCATTTAGGAAAAATGATTTTTATAAAGATTTTTAAATTACCTTCTACGATCAAACATCGTTCAAAATTAAATAAAAATTTTCAAGGAGAAATATTTTATAAAACTTGATATTTTAAAATAATTTAAAATCTAATTATTTTGGAAATTGGAAATCGGAGGTTACAAGTCTATCCTCCTTAGAATCTAATTATTTTGGAAATTGGAAATTGGAAAAGTACGTCATTGGGAGGAGCAGTCAAATCACGAATCTGCTGCGCCAAGGCGGCCATCCTCTCATTCCTGGAGTCCAAGATGTTAGCGCGAGCCTGTTCCAGTCGTGCCTCATCATCACTCAGGAGGGATAGGTCGGACCGAGCATGTATATAATCGGCATGAATGACACCCACCTGTGCCAAGTTCCGATGAGCTGTATCCATTCGGCCCTTCAACTTATCTCGAGCTGCCAATGACTGGAGAGCCCACTCCTTTGCCTGAGCGAGTTTAGCTTCCAATTTACGGACCCTCGCTTCATTTCCCTCATGTTCGACCTCGCACTGGGTTAGCTGAGGAATAACCTCCTCCAAGACGGTCCGCTCTTTATCCATCTCCTGCTGTTGTGCCTGGATAGATTTGTCAAAGCATTCCATCTGCTCAGCAAACTTCGCTGTCAAGGAGTCGTACTCGGCCCGAATCATATCATCGACGTTGCCTCGAGATAGTTGCAAATACTCGTTAATGGGTTGTTATAAACCATTAACTATTTGCTCTAGCACATTAGCCCTTTCAGCGTCATTAAAATTTCTAATCTGCGCTATAGTGAGGTTGGAGGACATCTTCAGAGCATCGAAGCCTAGATTCTTCTCCAGCACCATCGATATCAATGTTTTCATAGTGATGTAGAATATGCTAGTATACTGTTCAACTAGCATGGCATAGCTCGAGTGGACGCTGGGAGTGGCTGCTATATCGGTGAGTCCCCCTCCAGAAATGACTGCAGAGGAGGTTGCCACAGTCGTCGCTTCAACAGATGGCACAACAAAAGAAGAGGCACCAACAACGGTTGAAGTTGCTGGCATGCTCGACAAAGGAGGCACAGTCGAGACAATCGGCTCATCCACCTCTGATATTATTTGGACTGGTACTGGCGGTGTAGAAGCATGAAAAATACGCCGGATGGCTATACGCAGCATATTGATGCAGAGCAGCGTAAACAGAGGCCTTCAGAGCCATCAAGGGTGCAACAGAGCTTTTTCCGCTAAACACAGCATGAAATATAAACTCAAAGGACCATCCGCGTAAGGCAGTACGTCCAAGCCGCTTCAGCGTAAACAGGGTGCTTCATCGACTCCTGGGCGTAAAACCCATCCTCTTTCAACGCAGCATTGAAGTGTACGAGAGACGCTTCGTATTCTCCCAAGTGAACCTGTCAGATCCTGCAACAAATCTGTCAGATCCTGCAATGAACCTGACGTCTGGACTTCTGACAAAGGGATAATGCTCGACTACCCAGACGACGGCTATAATGATGGAACAGCACTGCGACCCAGGCTATCATTTACCGCCATCTCCTTTGCGTAAACTGCTTTTATGTGCATGAAGGGATATGCTGCCTTGTTTTACACAGGCAGACATGAGCTGTTTACGCTCTGCAGTAGACAAACCGCCTGCCACATCAAAAGCTGAACTCCGTACGGGGCTCGAGGCACGTCTCTACGTCTAATGCACAGAGCGATGATAGTTGCTCGAGGCACGTCTCTACGTCTAATGCACAGAGCGGTGACAGTTTCTCGAGGCACGTCTCTGCGACTGATGCACAAAAGGGCTGCAGACCTTCAAAAACACGCCTCTGTATTTAATGCACAGGATGGTGGCAAATCTTTGTATTTAATGCAAGAGATTTGATTATATCTTCAAAAGCCGTAATTCCGGCTAAGACGTCCACATCAGCACTCTGGCACGGTACGCAGCGGCTTCTACGCCCATTCAGCTCCTGTGCTCACTCGGCTTCTACGCCCATTCGGCTTCAACGCCCATTCGGCCTCTATGACCACTCGGCTTCTACGCCCACTCGGCCTCTATGACCGCTCGGCTTCTACGCCTATTCGGCTTCTATGCCTGCTTGGCTTCTACGCCATGGTGACAGACATTGGCTTCTACGCCCACCTCTTCTACACAAGGGATACCTACCTACGTGGCTTCTACGCCATGATCTTCGTAGCGATTATACGCGTTTTGTCCCTTAGTTGGACCCGCGTCACACGCTCATTCAAAGGATCATCTATACGCAGGCATTGGTTATTTTAACCGTTGTGTAATAGGGTGTTGTACTTTCCACTCCTCGGTTTCTACACCGACGGAGTGGTCACTGTCACTAAAACTCTATAATTAGAGACCTCTATCAATGAGGAAGAAGGTCGACAAAAATTGGAGGATCGAAGGAATTGGTCTAAAAAAACCTCCAAAGAGATCGAACCACGGGTCGAAACTTTGAAAGAAGGATCGAACAAGGTCGAACTTCCAAGAAAGATCGAACCAGAGGTCAAGAGAGAGAGAGAGAGAGAGAGAGAAGAATTCAGAGCTCAGGCAAAGAGTAGGGATCGACGACTTTGGCATCGTGCATCCACCCTCTTCTGCAACCTTCGAAGCTGCTTCCTGTCTTCTACGACACTTCTTCATCATCGTGTGGTCCAAGGGCTAAAGTGATCGACTGCAGATCAGACACCTATAGCAATATTTACCCAGATTAAATAAATTGTACTCCCACATCCTCGTATAGGATCAAATTGTACAAGTTTGTTTGTAAACTAAAGAATGCGGATTTCGTGTAAACCCCATCTTGAATACATTTTCATTCTTTTGTTTTCCACCACAAACAAGATGGCGACTCTGCTGGGGACATCTTTCTCTTCTGATGAGGAAGTAATTGCTCAATACGATGCGGTATCTGTAGGAACCGTGAAGAAGACACTGGTCGTCCAATTCGACCAGTCTGCCTACGAAGACATGCTTCGAACCGGGGGTAGCTCTCACCCTCTCTCCGTCCAAGACAACAGGAAGCTACGCAAGGTCTGGATGCCCAAGACATCCTCTACCATTCCTGTGTACTCTCCGATCTCTCCGACCAATGAGGTTGTAGCATTGCTCCCTCCGTGCCCCGCACGTAAAATTCAGTCTCCCGCTACGCGCGGTACAGATGAAACTTCGGGCAAAGCCTCAGCGCTAACCCAGAAGTGTCCACTGCGCTCTACGCGTAGAAACCAGTCTCCCGCTACGCGCGGTACAGACGAAACTTCTGGAAATGGCTTAACGCTAGTCCAGAAGTCTACTCCGCGCCCTGCCCGTCACTGGCGGAATAGACAACATTTCTGATAAGGTCTTAGCGCCAAATCGGAAGTACAAATCATGCTCCGCGCGTAAGACAACATCTGACCTCTACGGGGAACCAGATGAGCGCTGTGATCTCCGCAAGGGAAAGCAAGCGACAGAGTACTCAACTTCTCGGCCTTTACGCCAGCGAGGGAACAATCTGCCTACCCTCCGGATTATGCGAGAAGTCGATGGCCGACTGAGGACTTTTCAGCTTTACGCCAGTCTGACCAAATCTCCAAATTACGCCAGGCGAAGCCCCTCGGCGTAAAACAAGCTCAGGTTGCGGAAAGGCACCCTCCCCGGGGATTATCCGCCACCCAGATGGCCAACCTGTTGTACACAAGTGGCACAGGGAAAACCATGGTGCCCAACCTCCGCATGCCCACTGATGGGAACAGAAGGAACAAGCCGTCGTCTTCTTCTTCTGCAACTCCTCCTGACCTGCGCAAATATCTAATCCAGAAGCGTAAGGAGAGGGGACCTTCCAATATGTCTATTACGCCTTCTGGCGAGCACTGTTGTAATAGTCATAAGATTGTGATTGATTGCTGCTGTTCTAAAGCAAAACGATCGGTTTTTGACCGGTTGAGCTACTCTCTGTCTTTCCAGGAAGAAGAGCCCGCGCATGCATCCGTGAACATGGCTTCACACCTACCTAGAGGAGGGTCGAGCTCTAGACGTCATCCCTCTGGGCCCCCGAGCCGAAGTAGATTCAATAAGCTCCTCAGGAACGCTGAAGCTGGGGTGTTCCAAAACACTCATGCAAGGTCACAACAACCAACTTCGTACTTGTCTGATTCCGACACTGGGGGTCACCAGTCCCCCGGATCAGATGCTGAGAGTATAGAGTCGACTTCTACAATGACCTATACTAATCCTTCAATGACACCCAGAGAAATGGGAGTTTATACCGTTGAAGATGAACGTGAGGAAGCTTCACCGTCAGGAAACACAGAATAACGCATCACTATACTAGAGACATCTCTGAAACAAATGCAATCTATAATGGAGAATATGCACCAGATGATGCTAACTCAGCACGCAACTGCCATAGCTCAAGCATCGGTCCCGCCAACTCAGATAGGTGTGGGGGTGGACATACCACCATCCAACCCGAGCCAAGAGCCTGCTCTAGATCAAGAGTCAGCAGTTCCTCTGCTTCCTCACTCGGAGAATATATTACCTCCCGTTGGAGTCACGATACAACCAACTCCGCACTACACCGTAGTCCCGCTTCCAACTGAAAATCCGATGCAGGAAGTACGGGAGTTGAAAGCCCAGTTTGACACATTGAAGCACAAATATCAGCTCAAGAAACTGGGAATCAACCAGCCTTACCCTGCTATCTGGGAAGAGGTCCCTTTCCCTCCGAGGTACAAACCTCAGACTATGGCTCTGTTCGAGGAAAAAACATCACCAAGTCAGTACATGAACTATTTCAGTATGATGACGGTGTTGCTACAAGGAAACGACGCCCTCCTCACTCTGGTGTTCAAAGGCTGTCTCTCAGGAGTAGCCTATCAGTGGTACCATAGCTTGGCGGACAACTACATCACTTCCTTCGAGGACTTCAAAGCTTTATTCTTCATGCGATTCTACGAGGAAGGAATGGACATGTCTATGTCCTCTCTCATCGAAGTCAAGCAGAGGAAAAAAGAAGACGTTCGTACCTTCATCGAACGTTTTCGTTAGGCCATGCTACAGATGCCTCCAGGAGTTCCAGACTCTGCGTTGGTAGATATTTGCAGGAAAAACTTCCTTCCCGTAGTCTCGGTGTTTACAGGACCATATCAGTTCCATGATTGGCCCTCGTTCATCATCTCGGTCGTGGCCGCCGAAGACAACAGTCGCAAGGCGCGCGACAATGGCATCATGATCTCCGCCTCTGACAGAGGCAAGAGGTCATCTCCCAGCAGCGACCATCCTCACAGCTCCAAAGAAAAAGAAGCTCTGGCGATCAATGTCACGCCCCGGTCCCGCCCGGGCCGCCACTCCGCCCTGCCCCGTGCCCGTGCGGCCGGGAATTAACGAACCGGACACGTATCACCGTGCCTCGGCGCGCCGGACGTGAATCACCGTGCCCGTCCCGCGGGTGCGAGGGAGGAAGGGAGCCAAGCAAATGGCCCGTTCGAGCTTTCGTGGGACGTGATGCCGCACGGGCCTGGGGTTGCACCCGTGCAAGGCCAATCGTTTAAGTTGATAGTTGGCTATCATCGCATCAATCGAGTAAGCAGCGGAAAGAAACTTGTTGCAATGCAATGCATTAGCCAACTGAGTGTTCGGGACAATCGAGGCAACTTGGGTTTCCTTTAGCAAAGGCACACGTTCGTTCCATACATTATGCCCCCTTATACGATAGCATTCTCGGGGCAACAATCGAAACCAGGATTCCGGGTCTTCGGGACTGTGGCACGCCTATCGCTCCCTCGGACGATCCAGTACCTGCGAACAAGTAAACTGTTGGTGGGTCAGCACTTTATACAAGTACTGGTGAGATAAATCAACTGAACAGAAACAAGCATTCACTCAAACAGGCACTAAGTAATCATGTTATAAAATATTACATTACTAGTGATCTTTCTAGTTTTACCTAGGTTCGTTTCATGCAGTTCTAGCAGAGTCGATTTACTTGTTTAGAAACATGTTTGGAAACAGAGTTTCATATTGAATATGCAAGCAAGCAAACCGTTCATGTTTCAGGGTGTGCGCAGCGTGTCTCGTGCGACTCGAGGGTCTGATGCAAAGCTAGACACACAATGCACATTCTTAGGGGCAGTCACTATCCAAGCCAACACAATGACTTAGCTATATGCAGGGCGGTCCCCGAGTATCTCAGGATCGGCAGCTGGTGGAACAGCATACCAATGACTCTTTATCTGATGCTAGAGGCAGCTGTGACTCATGGTTGCTTTGCACTATCATGGTAGCAGCCGTGACACATGCAGTTCAGCTCTCCACCAATAGCCATTGTCCGACCGCGTGCGAATGCATGGAACACTATCAAATAAACTCTAGTATGCAGACGAGACGAACCATCAGAATACACTCATTGTTGTGGGGCAATCCGACTTATCACTTGAACACGTTCAGGCACAGTATGGTTCTCTCGAAGCATAGACGATAGTGAACATATTCATGCACTCTAAGCAGGCGATTCAGGATTCTCGTTAAGCAGGCATTGTTTCAAAGACAAGCTAGGTGAGTTCGTTCATTAACATGCAAGGCAGGTTCTATCATTCTCTTAAGAAAACATTGCAAGCAAAAACTCAGATTATTATTAAGGCATGCAAGAATCAGAGAACGAAGTTCTGCCCACTCACCTTGATACATAACGCCAGCGTGGAGCGGGGCGTTACATACTTACCAACCAACAAAAAGTTTCATCCTCGAAACTTCAAGGATAAACTTCTCGATATCCCGAGTAGCGATAGTGCCGTCCCTCGCCGTACTCAATCGAAACAATCAAGCAATTCAAGTTGAGGAAACATTTTGCACTTTGAGAATATCTATGGACTTATTGTATGGAACGCTCTTTGCAAAACCATATCGATAATATCTCAGAGTCATAGCAACGGTTTGGGCCAGAGAATCGATTCCGCTCTGATACCATTCTGTCACGCCCCGGTCCCGCCCGGACCGCCGCTCCGTCCTGCCCCGCGCCCGTGCGGCCGGGAATTAACGAACCGGACACGTATCACCGTGCCTCGGCGCGCCGGACGCGAATCACCGTGCCCGTCCCGCGGGTGCGAGGGAGGAAGGGAGCCAAGCGAATGGCCCGTTCGATCTTTCGGGGGACGTGATGCCGCACGGGCCTGGGGTTACGCCCGTGCAAGGCCAATCGTTTAAGTTGATAGTTGGCTATCATCGCATCAATCGAGTAAGCAGCGGAAAGGGACTTGTTGCAATACAATGCATTAGCCAACTGAGTGTTCGGGACAATCGAGGCAACTTGGGTTTCCTTTAGCAAAGGCACACGTTCGTTCCATACATTATGCCCCCTTATACGATAGCATTCTCGGGGCAACAATCGAAACCAGGATTCCGGGTCTTCGGGACTGTGGCACGCCTATCGCTCCCTCGGACGATCCAGTACCTGCGAACAAGTAAACTGTTGGTGGGTCAGCACTTTATACAAGTACTGGTGAGATAAATTAACTGAACAGAAACAAGCATTCACTCAAACAGGCACTAAGTAATCATGTTATAAAATATTACATTACTAGTGATCTTTCTAGTTTTATCTAGGTTCATTTCATGCAGTTCTAGCAGAGTCGATTTACTTGTTTAGAAACATGTTTGGAAACAGAGTTTCATATTGAATATGCAAGCAAGCAAACCGTTCATGTTTCAGGGTGTGCGCAGCGTGTCTCGTGCGACTCGAGGGTCTGATGCAAAGCTAGACACACAATGCACATTCTTAGGGGCAGTCACTATCCAAGCCAACACAATGACTTAGCTATATGCAGGGCGGTCCCCGAGTATCTCAGGATCGGCAGCTGGTGGAACAGCATACCAATGACTCTTTATCTGATGCTAGAGGCAGCTGTGACTCATGGTTGCTTTGCACTATCATGGTAGCAGCCGTGACACATGCAGTTCAGCTCTCCACCAATAGCCATTGTTCGACCGCGTGCGAATGCATGGAACACTATCAAATAAACTCTAGTATGCAGACGAGACGAACCATCAGAATACACTCATTGTTGCGGGGCAATCCGACTTATCACTTGAACACGTTCAGGCACAGTATGGTTCTCTCGAAGCATAGACGATAGTGAACATATTCATGCACTCTAAGCAGGCGATTCAGGATTCTCGTTAAGCAGGCATTGTTTCAAAGACAAGCTAGGTGAGTTCGTTCATTAACATGCAAGGCAGGTTCTATCATTCTCTTAAGAAAACATTGCAAGCAAAAACTCAGGTTATTATTAAGGCGTGCAAGAATCAGAGAACGAAGTTCTGCCCACTCACCTTGATACATAACGCCGGCGCGGAGCGGGGCGTTACAATCAATACGGCCAGGCAAAAGACTGCGGCAACCGCACAAGCGAGACCCGGGACCTCCAGGCCCGTCGAAGTCTACTCTTTCGACGACGACGATATACCAAGTATATTCGAGTGTCTCGTCAAAAGTGGCAAGATCACCCTTCCGGAGCTAAGGCGGCCCCAAGAAGTCGGCAGTACTAACGACCCCAAATACTGCATCTTTCACAGATACGTACACCACCCGAAAAAGGCGTGTTACATACTGAAAAGGAAGATCCAGGGGTTAATCGATGCTAAGGCCACAACTCTGCACAACACCGAAAAGACGGTCACGGCCAACATGATCTCTCTGCGGTTTGGCAATCTGCCTTCCCAAGAAGTCTCGGACGGTGTCACACCCATTTTCCGTACCACGATAAACATCGTCAATCTCCCTCCAGCTAGGGGTCAAAATCATGACCTAGTACCCCTAACCACCTGGCAGGGTGAGATTATGTGGGTTCATCCGGATTTGGTGTCAGAGCTCGAGGAGGAGACTAAAGCTACTAAGGCTACATCTAGAAAGAGCTCCAAATGCAAACCATGCCATATGGTCGCAACTTCTTCGACATCAGACGAAGACGAGGTATTTGCTGTAACCCGTTCAGGGAAAGCCTACCTCAACGACTACGGAGCAAGTCAGGAAGATGCAACGGCGGACGCTTCAACTGCCAAACCTTTAGGACCAGGCCCCGTTGTACCAGATGCCAGCCCTTCAAAACCAACTCCGGCGGACAAGGGGAAGCAAAGAGAAGTGCGCTTTGATAAACCTGTGAAAAATATTCCAAACAGATGTTTAGAGAAGCTATACAACTTCGACATCCTGGCCCAACTGGCTAATATACCAGCCAGGCTGTCCATCTTCGAGCTACTCAGGCTCTCTCAAGACACTCGTCTAGCTCTGAGTGAAGCACTGATGCAGGCGGAGGCATGCTTGACCCAGTTCAAGACCTCCGACGAAGAACCGGTGGCGTGTCCTCAATGCCACAATGTGATGGAGGTGGTCCCAAATATCACTTTCACTCAAGATGACATGCTGTTAAAACATAACAAGCATGACAGGCCCCTCTATTATACCGGGTACATCGGTTCCATGGAGGTCGATCGGATTCACATAGATCCGGGATCGTCGATCAACATCATCTCTCACAGTCTGCTCAGACCGCTGAGGATTCCTACCAGCGAATTGGCTTACACCTCCACTACAATCGTAGGTTTCAACGCCGGAAGAAGTAAGCCGTTGGGGAAAATTCGCCTAAGGATCCAGATTGGCAACCTCAGATCGGCGGCTACATGTTACGTCATCGATTCAGAGGTGTCCTACAATATTTTGCTGGGAAGACTGTGGATCCACGACCACAATATCGTTCCTTTAACTCTACATCAATGTCTTAAATATGTAGACCCCCAAGGAACAGTACAAACGGAGGTTGCTGACCTAAACCCATTTAAAGGAGTAGAATCCTACTATTTCGATGCCGTGTTGTACTCTCAAGACCACACGGAAGAAGTGTCAGGCGAGGCAGAGAAGGAATCCCACCGGGAGCCAGAAGAACCCTCTGCCGCACTACCGCTGTCAATCAGAGTGAAAGGACGAACCACTCGTCCAAAAGCCATGGAGCCAATGGCTATTCACCTGAATAAGACCAGGTCAGGAAAATGGAGTGATCCTCTAGTGATCACTTTGAACCAGAAGCCTCCACCCTTGGTCATCAACCTTCGGCGCAACAGGCAGCCGACTGATGTAAATGCAACCAGGAACGGAGTTCCAGATGATAATAAACATCCTCTTTTCCAGTATTTTGAAGCTCAAATTCCAAATCAGGAATCCACTCCCCGTGACGAGGTAGAACCCATAGCACAAAAATTCTTGGAAGTTATGAACTCCTACCGTCCGTATGTCTGAGAAGTAGCGTCATCATCCAACGTCGTCATGACGTATGGACCACATGAGGATTCTATCTTCATTGTTCCGCCTACCTGCAGCAGTCAGCGTTCAATAGTCTTCGGCCGTATGCACAATCAACCGACTGTCCAGGAAAATTCTTTCAATAATGATGCTGGAAAAATACAAGTTCACCGATACAGCCCGCAAGCGTTGAGGATCATGCAAAACATGGGCTATGACTTGAAGCGGAAGCCAGGCCTCAACTACGGAAGAGGCAGACGAACGCCGCTGCGCGGCGACCCCTACTATTAACGAACTCATTTCGGGTTAGGGTATGCCACCTCCTCTAAGTCGGATGAGGATATCTTTTCCTCTTCTCAGAACGGCTCGTCGCCCTCTGACTCACCTGATGCTCTCGAACAAACATTATCAGTGAATATGGTAGTGGCAGATCCCTTTGAAGCAGATGAACAGGATTCTGAGCCATTTGAGAATGACTCTTGGGCCCAACGAATGGATACGCAGTTGGAATTCTGCTTCGAGCAAAGGGAACCTCCCACCAAAGACAAAGTTATCCAGGTTGATGTTGGGGGTGAACTTTCGCCAAAGCCGATATTTATCAGTAACAATCTTTCCCCAACTGAAAGGGAAGAAGTTATCCAGCTGATAAAAGAATATATCGACGTCTTTGCATGGGATTACGAGGACATACCAGGCCTTGACCCGAAGGTGGCTACTCATAAACTTAATATATTGACCGACTCGAAGCCTGTGAAGCAGCACCAATGCCGGTTCCGCCCGGATATGATGGACGCCATCGAAGCTGAAGTCAAGAAGTTGATAGCCTGCGGTTTCATCCGGGAAGAACAACATCCCGACTGGGTCGCCAACGTTGTCCCAGTTATAAAGAAAAATGGGAAAATATGTATCTGCATCGATTACCAAGATCTGAATGCAGCCTGCCCCAAGGATGAGTTCCCTCTTCCCATCACGAACATCATGATCGACAACACCTGCGATTTCGAACGCATATCTTTCATGGACGAATTCTCAGGATACAATCAGATCAAGATGCATCCTGGAGACGAGAAGCACACTGCCTTCCGGACCCCGTTGGGGGTATATTGCTATACGGTCATGCCCTTCGGATTGAAGAACGCCGGAGCTACATACCAACGGGCTATGAGTAACATATTCTATGAGCATTTACACAAAATAGTAGAATGTTACGTGGACGACATAGCCGTCAAGAGCCGCCTCAAAGATGATCATATTCAAGACTTGAGGACGGTATTCGAGTTAATGCGCCAACATCAACTCAAGATGAACCCTACGAAGTCCTTTCTGGGTGTATCTAGTGGCAAATTCCTGGAATTTGTCATCACCGCCAAAGGCATCCAAGTGGACCCTGACAAAGTCCAGGCTATCGTAGAAATGCGACCGCCCCGCAATCTGAGGGAACTCCGGAGATTTCAAGGTCGTCTGGCTTATATCCGGAGGTTCATATCCAACCTCTCGGGGAGATGTCAGCCCTTTTCTTATCTCATGAAGAAAGGTGTATCCTTCATATGGGACAAAACCTGTCAGCAAGCGTTCGGAGATATCAAACGCTACCTCACCAGTCCGCCAGTTCTGGTACCTCCCATCATGGGAAGACCATTCTTGCTGTACGTTCGAGCGATGGATCATTCGCTAGGAGCTCTTCTCGCACAGAAGAACGATATAGGGTATTAACAGGCTATCTACTACCTCAGCAGGATGATGGTCGGAGCCGAACACCGGTACAACCCAGTGGAGAAGGAATGCTTGGCTCTAATATTCGCTATCCAGAAGACGTGGTACTATGTCACCGGTCAGACTATTCATGTCATCTCCAGGATCAACCCTCTTCGAGTACTGATGAGCAAGCCAAGTGCTCTTAATTCCCGACTCGCGACTTGGGCGATGCTGTTAACACCATATGACATGGTATACGTCCCGTAGAAGTCCATCAAAGGCCAAGCGCTGGCCGACTTCCTAGCTGCTCATCCAATCCCGGAGACCTCCAAACTATACGAGGACATCCCTGATGAAGTTGTAGAATGTAATTCCACAATAGAAAGTGACACATGGCAACTATTCTTCGATGGAGCCTCCAGAACTGGTCCTAGTAGAAACGTGGTTTCAGGAGTAGGAATAGTCCTGGTCACTCTTGATAAACTCGTCATCTACCGAGCATATTCTCTTAGTGAGCCATGCTCCAACAATGTGGCAGAGTACAACGCTCTGCTAATCGGGCTCCAAGTCACTAAAGAGCTGGGGGTCGAGTCCCTGGAAGCTTTCGGTGATTCTCTGCTCATCGTCAATCAAGTCAGGGGAATATATGAAGTCCAGAATCCAGACCTCATCCCCTATCACCAAGCAACGGTCGAGATAGCCATAACATTCAAAGGGTTCTTCCTAGAGCATGTACCTCGATCTCAGAATCTGGAAGCTGATGCCCTAGCCAGTCTAGCTGCGGATTTAGCCACTCCTATAAGAAGGCAGGATTCGGTAATCCTTCTTAACAGAGATTTATTCTGTGTGAAAAACAACTTTCACATAAAATGCAGCTACGCTGTGAACACAGATCCCCCTAGAAGAGACTGGAGAAGTCCCTTCATAGATTTTGTGGCATACGGAATCTTGCCGGAGGACCCCAAAGAAGCAGTATCCGTCAAAAGACAATCATTACGCTACTACTTCGATGCATCTTCACAATGCCTATATCGCCGGACCTACGACGGACTGCTATTGAGATGTCTCTCTAACGACAAAGCACGACAGATTATCCGGGAAGCTCACAACGACGTGTGCGGAGCGCATCAACCCGGTCCTAAGCTACAGGATCGTATCAGGAGAATGGACTATTACTGGCCCACTATGATCGCAGACGCGATCAACTATGCAAGACAATACAGAGCCTGTCAGGTTCATGCAGACTTCATACATCAACCGTCTGAATATCTACATCCTACGGTTGCATCCTGGCCTTTCGAAGCATGGGATAAGGATATCATTGGTCCTATTCACCCGTCTTCTTCCAGAGGTCACCGGTTCATACTGGCCATCACGGATTACTTCTCCAAATGGGCAGAGGCGATCCCTCTTGCTGAGGTAAAGACGTCTAATGTAATCAGCTTCATCAAGTATCACGTCATTTATCGCTTCGGGGTACCCCGGAGGATAATTCACGACAATGGGCCTCAGTTTATCAGCCAAACGTTTCACCAATTTTGCGATAAAAATCGGATACATAATATTGCCTCTACGGCATATTATCCAGCTGCTAATGGTTTGGCGAAAGCTTTCAACAAAACCATTATCAAACTCTTGAAGAAGTTCGTCTCTTCAAACAAGAGAGATTGGAATAAGAAGCTGGACGAATGTCTCTGGGCATACCGCACAACGGTACGAACACCGACAGGTTATACCCCATTTTCACTGGTCTACGGGAGCGAAGCAGTTCTCCCCATTGAAATCCAGATCCCGTCACTCAGGATAGACATGACTAATGAGCTGACTCAAGAAAAGAATGACCTGTTAAGGCTTCAAGAGCTAGAAGGATTAGACGAGAAATGCCTCCAAGCTCAACAGCGCATCGCGCTCTACCAAGCACGCATTTTCAGAGCTTTCAATCATAAAGTAAAGGAAAGAGTGTTCAAAGTCGGCGAGCTAGTTTTAGCCGTAAGAAGGCCGATGATCCTTACTCACAGGAGTAAAGGCAAATTCCAGCCCAAGTGGGAAGGCCCTTATGTGATCGAGACAATATTCTCAAACAACGCTTATAGGTTAGCCCAGCCTAATGGAGACCTGTTAATGACTCCTATCAACGGTAAATTCCTAAAAAGGTACTATGCTTAACCTCCTCTGCTCAAGTGGAATATAGCGAGAATCTCAATTCTGACAAAACTACTTCCAAAATAAAACTAGTTGGGTCATATTCTATCATGTCCATATAACCTCTGAATAGATATATTCGACTAATTTGGAAAATGCGATACCTATCACGTCCATATTACCTCTGATAGTGTCTTGTCTACAAACTTTAGTCAAAGCATATTCTATCATGTCCGTATGACCTATGAATAGATATATCCTACCAAAGTATATTCTATCATGTCCGTATGACCTCTGAATAAATATGTCCTGCTAAAAGTTTATCGAGAGTCTATCACGTCCATACTACCTCTGATATCACTCCCGCCCAAACCTGTCATTTACATTCTGGGTCCACAGAGTCAGAAAAGATTCGCTTTATTTATTCCCAAAAAGAGCAGAATTATATTTGGGAAGCAAAAAGAAGAAAGGGTACATCATTGTGGGGGAGCGGTCAGATCGCGAATCAGCTGTACCAGTGCAGCTATCCTCTCATTCCTGGAAACCAAGGCATCAGCGCGGGCCCGCTCCAGTCGTGCCTCGTGATTGCTCATAAAGGACAGCTCAGCCCTTGCCCGAAGAGAGCCAGCACGGGCAGCTTCTGCACGCTCCAGATCCTGTCGTGCTGTGCTCAGTCGGCCAGTTGCTACATCTAGACCTGCCAATGACTGAGAAGCCCACTCCTCTGCCAGAGCAAGTTTTTCCTTTAACTTGCGGGCCCTCGCTACGTTCCCTTCATGCTCGGATTGGCACTTCGTCTGAAGAGCAAGAGCCTCCTCCACGACAGCTTTTCTTTCATCCATCTCCAGCTTATGTGTTTTGATGGAGTTATCTAGGCTTTCCAGCTGTTTGGTAAGCCACGCAGTCATGAGGTCGTATCTGGCCTGGACCTCAGCTTCAAGGCTGCCCCGAGCCAACTGCAAGTATTCGTTAATAGGTTGCTCCAAACCATTAACCATCGCCTCCAGGGCGTCAGCTACCCCAGAATCGCCGAACTCCCTGACCGCCCCGATCAAAAACTGAGAAGCCTTCTTCAGACGCTCGAAGTCTAGATTCTTCGCCAACACCATTAATATCAGCATTTTCAAACTGGTGTAAAAGAGGCTGGTATACTGCTCGGTCAGCGCAACCAGATCTGATTGAACGCCAGGAGTGGCCGCGATGTTGGCGAGTTCACCTCCAGGAGTGGTTGTAGACGATGTGGCCACGGCTGTCGCCTCAACAGGTGGTGCGACCAAGGAAGATGCGACTACGACGGTCGAAGTCATCGGCATACTCGCAGGAGGCGATGTCACAATGACAGGCTCATCCTCCTCTTGAGATGACGAAACTACTCGGGGCGAGCTAGCACCCGAAGATGCTTCCTCTTCAAACTCAGGCACCTCCGTGTCGCCATCGGAAGCCGAAGCAGAGCCAAAAAGCACTTCAGCGCTCTTCTCCCTGCAGACATCTGCCCCTGAAAAGAAGACGAGAAAGTTAATATCGATACGATGTTAATGCCTCTAAATAGAATATCGTAAAGACGATATTTACCCACGGCCGACGGCACATATGTCGCATCTGCAGCCAGTACAGGTAAATTACTTCTTAATAATGCTAAGCAGGCTATCATACCTGGAGAAAGGGGTCCGATAGCTGACACTGGCAAGTGGTCTTCCAAGTCCTCCTCAAATTCCAACCGAGGCTCATCGGCTGGAATCTCGCCAGGTACTCTCGCAAGCACGAAAGGGGTCTCTTCCGACACTGATCCGGATAAAGGTATATGGAACCTTATACTCAACCCTGGAGGCGACTTCGTTCTACTATCGGAGGTAGTGGCAGCAACGACAGCCTTAAGCAGGAGTTCTCCGGCACCGCCAGTCGAAACTGAGGGTCCCTTTCCGAAAGGCGAGGAACCTCCAATCAAAGAAACATCCCCGGCAGGAGAGACAGCAGGTTCCTCTCTAGGAGCCTCAATACCAGGAATTCGAAGAGAACGATTAACTGTCTTCTTCTTCCTCTTGTGAGGGGAAGTCTGCTTCGAAGCAGGAGCCCTTCGCTTCCCAGAGACTACCAAAGCCCCCACAGGCGGAGGCACTTCACACCTCGGCACCGACACCAAAGGCTCATCCGAAGTGACGGACTCCTCGCCCTCGTCAGAAGAAACCGAGGGGACTTCGACTCTTCCCCCAGGCTTGGGAGAAGGCACCCTAAAGCTTCCACACATGTCAAAATTGCGATGGAAGGTGTTGATCGCCACGTAGAACTGGGCATACGAATGGAGGATGCGCAGCTCCGTAGAGAGTGTGACGACCGGCACGATAAAGATTGCTCCCGTGCAACCCATGATAAAATGCCGCCATCCTCTGGCTCCATCAATGAGTCCGCCCCTGGACCTGAAGCTGGTGACGGCATTGCCCACGTGCAGCTGATCGTACCCAAACTGCCTGGCAAACCGACTGGGCAAGTAGGACTCGAAGAAGCAATGATCTTCGCTTCTGTACAGCAAATGGGAGGGTCTGATGCAGACCAACCAATTAAAAGCTTCCGGAGAAAGATTGGTCTTCTCTCCACCTAAATCCTCAAGCCTAATTCCCGACTGATTGCGATGTACAGAGGGGACAGTGCAGAGGGGCTTTCAGCCGTAACTGAGGCTCAACACCAGCCGACAGTCTAGAACTGTGTTCACGTTCCAGGGAGAGTCCTTGTAGTTCAGCAAGAAACTACCCCCCGAGCTACTACCAGGGCCGGGAGACATCACCCGGGGGTTGTGGAGAATTAACCATCCCATCAAGTACAGGTATGGTAACTCTACCCGGGGAAAGCTATCACGCCGAGCTTCATCGACGAGCAGTCCATCAGTCATGGCTCTCAGGCCAGCCTGTATACGGCACACCATGGCAGGGAGCAAGCCCAGTCTTGCTCCGAACACCAGACGCACAGCAGGCCACAGGATGTTCCGGTGAATGCGGTCCGCGGACGCGATACCGGGCACCACTACTCGACACAGCCATATGGAGAGGAAACCAGCCAGCCGGGCTTTCTTAGACAGAGGCCTGCGGTAGCGCCTCAAGTAACTGTAGGCCTTAGTGCCTTCAGGATACTTTCCTACCCCGTCATTGAGAATCTGATCTGGAGCCTTAGCATCCTCCATAAGATCCTCGATGACCTGGGCACTGAGCACGCCCAAACAGTTCATAGGCTCATTCTTGCCCCCCGAGACTTTCTTCGACTTGGCGGCCCTGGCCCGGTGGAAGAAGAGGTAGGACGTCCACTTAGTGGTGTGAACCAAATCAGAAGGCTCATCATAAAAAGCAGTGCACGCGAAGTAGTGGCACATCAGCTCCTGATATACTTCCACCGCCCGAGGGTCCGAGTCCTCCAACTCCCGGTTGGTGGGAACATACTCTTCATATGGGATATCCCCCATCGGCAGTCTCGAGATCACTGCCATCTCATGAAGGGCCAACCCCAACTCCCTCAGTGGAGTGGCGAAGGTCCCGGTGAGAGAAATGTATCGCTCCATCAGTGCCAGAAACAGGTTAGGGTTGGGAGGCAACCCAACACTCGTCGCACTCACAGCAGCATACAGTCCAATGACCTCAAGCTCTCTCCGAAAATGCTTCAAGGTCCAGTCAACTAGGCAAGCCCATCGGAGGTTTGTTGGGGTGATCCACCCATTGCACCGAGGATTCTCCTAGGGGTATACCCCCCCTCGCCCCATGAAGTCATTGTAGAAAGTCGGCAATTGGACCGGATGGATCACTGAACTGTCTTTACTCGGGACGCTGCCCGGGCACAGTCCCCTGAACACCGTCACTACGCCGGAAGGACGGCTGACAAACGACCCCTGGCCAGCTCCTTTCAAATGAAGGATCTTCCCCGGCTTGCCGTGAAGATCGGGAGTCAGCGTCCAATACATCCTCCTGGGATATGTAGCATGGGAGAAAGCCGAGATAGGATAATCTCGGCATCGTGGGCAGATACAAGACCACACTCTCGGCGGGGAAAACCCAGGGTTCTCTCTTGGGCTTCGTCTGGGACTGTTTGTCAATCATGTCCCCAAAGAGAAAAGCCGGTTTGATGTACTGGTCCCCGTCTATGTACGTCAGGGGCTCTCTGTTAATCAGGTTCAGCAACGTCCGCTCGCCCTGAGCCGATATCAAGATCTCCCTTCCTTCAGGATACTGGGGTCCGGAGATAGAAAATATTACGTGGGACAGATCCTCCAGATAGTTTGAGTGCAGCATCCCGACAGCTGAACCCATCACCTCGGCCAGTGAAGACTCATGCAAGTTAACTGCAAAAGTGCAAGAAAAACACGTCATTACAAATCTTGCAAACATAAAAAAAACCAAGAAACGACAGTCTGTGCTTTACGCCAAGACTGTACAAAATTTGGTCATTTTACGCCGAAAGTCACATCCACAGGCGTAATTGACGGTAGGCAGTCCGTGCTTTACGCCAGACTGCCAAAATTCTAGTTATTACGCCGGAGGTCCCATCCACAAGCGTAAAACTAAAATTTTATAGTATACACCAAGTTTTCGGCAGTCAGAGCTTTTACGCTCAAAACTGCGAAAATATGGAGTTTTTACGCTAGCACATTAGAAATGTGGGCGTAAAAGATGAAAACGTCTCCGTGCTTCATCTTCCTCAATGAGGCTATCAGCACAGAAGATGACCTAGCGCGGTCACATTCAACGTGTGCGAATGATTTTTTTCGTCATTCTTTGTCATCCCAAAGGCTCTACCTCTAAGGCCTGGTGCGCTACTCGTCGGCGGGATGCTTCGCTCAGAAGAAAGTTTACCTTGCCCGACCGAAGACTCTCGCACTGGGGCTGAAGAACGAGAAGAAGAATCTATACTCTTTCCCTTAGTGGAAGGGATTTGTTTCGGCGCCATTTCTGAAAACTCGGAGTGCTCGGAGAAAGAACGAGGAGAAAAACTCAAACAGTCGAAGGCTCTCTTTCGCAGAAGACGGATGAAAAGTTTTTCTCTCAAAAGCTTAGGATATATATAGAGTTCGGGTCGACTCCTCGAATCCTCGGACGGACTCCTCGAAACCCCAACCAAATCTCACAATTAATATTTGGTTATAATTGGGTACTACGTAAGCCCACTACTCTCGAAAGGCGGACAGTCAGCAAATTCGAAGAGTTTTTCGTGCAAAAGCAGGTCAGCGGTTCCTACGCTAAGGAGCTTTCTACGCTCGACAGCAACAGATCTACGGTTTTATGCTCGCAAGCTATAAGTCTATGGTTTTACGCCCGGATGCCTTTGTGCTCGGTAGCTTTTATGCTCGAGAGGCTACAAACCTACGACTTTACGCTCAACAGATACCAAATCGATGATCTCACGCTCGGTGGCATTTAGTTTACGCTCGGAAGCAACAGATCCATAACCTTACGCTCGGAAGATTTCTTTTTCATAGGCTACAAATCTACAGTTCTATGCTAAGAAGCTTTCTACGCTCGACAGCTACAGATCTACGGTTTTACGCTCGCAAGCTATCAGTCTATGGTTTTACGCCCGGATGCCTTTGTGCTCGGTAGCTTTTATGCTCGAGAGGCTACAAACCTACGACTTCACGCTCAGAAGCTACAAATCTATGATTCCACGCTCGGTGGCTTTCTACGCTCAATAGGCTACGAACTCAGGATTTTCAGCTCATCTACACTACGGATCTCTGACTTTCTGCATATCCGAACAGTTCTCAAGGCGGTCGATTACAGGAGTTCACACAGAAGATACTCCTTCTCGACCTCAAAATGTCCCAAGTACCCGAAACATACAGAGTTCAAACATTGAAAAATTACTCTTCTCGGGTCAATTGGAGGTTCATCCAGACTCCAGTCCGAATATTTCATCTATCAAGATGGCAACTCAGTTTGACAGCCATTCCTCGACCCTGTTCCAAGGGATTTTTGAGAAGTCATTCTTGAAGATGAAGTCTGAAACAAGAATTCTGTTTACACAGAAGTGAAAAATAGTTTAGAAATTCTACGCGGTTCCTCATTCCTGACAACAGAACAGTTCGAACACTCGAATGCTAAAGCGGCTTTCTGCGCATCACTAGTTATGCGTAAAAGACAAGACATGGCCTAAATACTCTTTCTATCAGAATTGGCGTAAAGAATCAGACGTGTCGAAGCTACACATATTCAGACTTCACAGCAACGTATGGCAAGACAATCATATGCACGGAAGAAAGACGATTTTATTAAAGATTGAAGTCATGATTACATATGAGGGAAATCCAATCTACAAGGGTTTTCTTTATTTTTTCGTGAATACATACGAGGGAAATCCCGTCTACAAAGGATTTCCTCGTCATCATCGGAAGGCCACCCCCAGGATCTGTTCTGACAGGTTCTCACATCGGTGAAGGTCTTCCTCTTCTTCTATGGCGGTTCATCGACTTCCACAGTCATGAACAAGAAGATGATTGCTGGCGGGAGGATACAGCACTGGGCCTACCTGAACTTCTTCAGGGCCCATCCTCCACACGAAATGTCAGATCCAGTTGAGGCTTCTTTAATCCAACTCGATCGAGGACGACGGTTACAGTTTGTCTAATCTCGTCCGCGGAGGTCTCAGGAGAAAATATACAGCTTGCAAGCTGTGTGGTCTAATACGACCCTTTCCTTCTCCTGGAAGAATCGCCATATAAAGTTGCTGATTATCCCGAGCAAGGGAGGCTAAGATATCCTTCCATGATCCATCGTTGCAATGGACACTTGCTCGAAGACGCTGTCTTTTTCGGCTCCTTACACGCTGGAAGAACATGATCTCCTTCTTCCTCAGGTCGACCCGACGAACTCCGGCGATCATCTCTACGTAGTGATGGAAATGTGGGAAGAACAGGTTAAAATCTCAGCCTTTTTATAGGCGAAAGAGGTCACACCGGTCCCTAATAAATCTGCCATAAAGTCAGCATCGACCATTTCAACGCTCCATTCAAAAATATTTTGAGTTACGAGGAGCGGTTCATGCTTCATTCAAAGCATTCCAAATTCTGAGGAATTTAAAAGCTTTGAAGGGGGTCTTGTAGAAGCATGAAAAATACGTCGGATGGCTATACGCAGCATATTGATGCAGAGCAGCGTAAACAGAGGCCTTCAGAGCCATCAAGCGTGCAACAGAGCTTTTTTCGCTAAACACAGCGTAAAATATAAACTCAAAGGACCATCCGCGTAAGGCAGTACGTCCAAGCCGCTTTAGCGTAAACAGGGTACTTCATCGACTCCTGGGCGTAAAACCCATCCTCTTTCAATACAGCATTGAAGTGTACGAGAGACGCTTTGTATTCTCCGAAGTGAACCTGTCATATCCTGCAATGAACCTGTCAGATCCTGCAATGAACCTGACGTCTGGACTTCTGACAAAGGGATACTGCTCGACTACCCAGACGACGGCTATAATGATGGCACAGCACTGCGACCCAGGCTGTCATTTACCGCCATCTCCTTTGTGTAAACTGCTTTTACGTGCACGAAGGGATATGCTGCCTTGTTTTACACAGGCAGACATGAGCTGTTTACGCTCTGCAGTAGACAAACCGCCTGCCATATCAAAAGTTGCACTCCGTACGGGGCTCGAGGCACGTCTCTACGTCCAATGCACAGAGCGATGACAGTTGCTCGAGGCACATCTCTACGTCTAATGCACAGAGCGGTGATAGTTTCTCGAGCCACGTCTCTGCGACTGATGCACAGAAGGACTGCAGACCTTCAAAAATAGGCCTCTGTATTTAATGCACAGGATGGTGGCAAATCTCTGCATTTAATGTAAGAGATTTGATTATATCTTCAAAAGCTGTAATTCCGGCTAAGACGTCCACATCAGCACTCTGGCACGGTACGCAGCGGCTTCTACGCCCATTCAGCTCCTGTGCTCACTCGGCTTCTACGCCCATTCGGCTTCAATGCCCACTCGGCCTCTATGACCACTCGGCCTCTATGACCACTTGGCTTCTACGCCCACTCGGCCTCTATGACCGCTCGGCTTTTATGCTTATTCGGCTTCTATGCCTGCTTGGCTTCTACGCCATGGTGACAGACATTGGCTTCTACGCCCACCTCTTCTACACAAGGGATACCTACCTACGTGGCTTCTACGCCGTGATCTTTGTAGAGATTATACGCATTTTGTCCCTTAGTTGGACCCGCGTCACACGCTCATTCAAAGGATCATCTATACGCAGGCATTGGTTATTTTAACCGTTGTGTAAAAGAGTGCTGTACTTTCCATTCCTCAGTTTCTACACCGACGGAGTGGTCACTGTCACTAAAACTCTATAAATAGAGACCTCTATTAATGAGGAAGAAGGTCGACAAAAATTGGAGGATCGAAGAAATTGGTCTAAAAAAAACCTCCAAAGAGATCGAACCACGGGTCAAAACTTTGAAAGAAGGATCGAACAAGGTCGAACATCCAAGAAAGATCGAACCAGAGGTCAAAAGAGAGAGAGAGAGAAGAATCCGGAGCTCAGGCAAAGAGTAGGGATCGACGACTTT
The DNA here is from genome assembly GCA_036927795.1 of Iris macrosiphon. Taxonomy (NCBI): domain Eukaryota; kingdom Viridiplantae; phylum Streptophyta; class Magnoliopsida; order Asparagales; family Iridaceae; genus Iris; species Iris macrosiphon. Next base: position 114,738,230 of record JAYESA010000008.1, on the reverse strand, counting down.
GGCATCGTGCATCCACCCTCTTCTGCAACCTTCGAAGCTGCTTCCTGTCTTCTACGGTACTTCTTCATCATCGTGTGGTCCAAGGGCTAAAGTGATCGACCGTAAATCAGACACCTATAGCAATATTTACCCAGATTAAATAAATTGTACTCCCACATCCTCGTATAGGATCAAATTATATAAGTTTATTTATAAACTAAAGAAGGCGGGTTTCGTGTAAACCCCATCTTGAATACATTTTTATTCTTTTATTTTCCACCATAAACAGGCGGGATAACATCCGAGAATGTTGTGGATGAAAGATCGACAGCATCAAAACTTGCTCCCTCAACGTCGTACACCGCCATTTCATATGCTGGGTCCACAACGAAATTGGAAGTTATGTCAATTCTGCCCTCCCCGTAGATGTCTTCACCTGCAAAGAAGACAAGAGGAAGTTAATATCAAATAGATGTTAATTTTCCGGAAAAAAGCGTGAAGACAATATTTACCCATGGCCTGTGGTATGCATGTTGCGTCTGCAGCCAGTACAGCTAAATCATTTCTTAATGATGCTAAGCGAGCTGTCATACTTGGAGAAAAGGGTGCACCAACTGACATTGGCGGATAGTCTTCGCAGTCGTCACCCAGATCCACTCTTGGCTCATCGGGCGGAATCTCGCTGGAAATACTTACAGACGAGGTAGGGGTTATACCCATTATTGGTCTGGATAAAGGTATATGGAATCTTATTATGCTCGGCCTCGGAGGCGATCTTGTAGCACTACCAGAAGCAGTAGTAGCAGTAGCGATCTCGAGCAAAGAATCTCCGGCACTGTCAGCCGAAACTATGGAGGTTCCCTCTCTAAAAGACGAAGGATCTCTAATTGAAGAATCATCCCCAACAGGGGAAGCAATAGGATCGCTCCTGGAAGCCCCCCTGGTGGAAGCCCTTTTCGGACCTCTGGCAGTCTTCTTCTTGCGAAGGGAAGGCTCTTTCAGAGTCGAAGCCTTCCGTTTCTGGGGGATAATGTGAGGCTCTGCTAGCGGAGCTATTATGCCTCTTGGTATTGTCATCAAGAACTCGTCTGCCCTGGCGGTGTCTTCATTCTCATCCGAGGAAACAGACAGAATCTCCTCCCTTCCAGTAGACCTATGAGAGGGTATCCTAAAACTTTTATGCACATCAAAATCACGATGGAAGGTATTTATGGACGCATAGAACTGCGCATATGAGTGAAGGATACGCAACTCCATAGAGAGAAGTCGCGGGCACAGCAAAGGTTGCACCAGTACAGCCCGTGATGAAGTACTGCCATCCCCTGGCTCCATCAATAAGTCCACATTTGGACTTGAAGCTGGTAATAGCATTCCCCACATGTAACTAGCGTACGTAAACTGCCTGGCGAACCGACTGGGCAAATAAGGCTCCAGGTAACAGTGGTCATCGCTTCTGTACAGCAAATGAGAAGGTCTAATACAAACCAACCAGTAGAAGGCTTCAGGAGAAAGAATGGTCCTCCCATGGCCCTCATCCTTAAGTTTCTTCCCCTGTTGATTGATATGTACAAGGGGGACGATACAAAAGAGCTTCCAGCTATGGGCAATATTTAACGCCCTCCGACAATCTATGACGGTCGCCACGTTCCAAGAGAAATTCTTATAATTCAACAAAAAGTTATTTCCTGAACCGCTGGCAGGACCGGGAGACATCACCCTGGGATTGTGAAGAATTAACCATCCCATTAAGTATAGCAACGGTAATTCCACTCGGGGAAATCCTTCACGCTGCGTCTCATCTACGAGCAGCCCATCAGTAAGGGACCTCAGGCCTGCTTGTATTCTACATACCATAGCAAGAAGTAGGCCCAGCCTTGCTCTGAACACCAAATGTACTGCAGGCCATAAGGTATTGCGATGGATGTGATCTGCAGACGCTATGCCAGGCACTACCCAGCGGCGAAGCCAGACGAAGAGGAAGCCAGCTAATTGAGCTTCCTTTGACAGAGGCTTACGATAATGCCTCATATAACTGAAGGCTTTTGTGCCTGCAGGGTAACCCTCTATCTCCTCGTCAAAAATATGATCTGGAGCCCTTGCGTCTTCAATAAGGTCATCCACCGTGTCAGCATTGAGCATGCTTAGGAGGTTCAAGGGCATATCTCGGCTATCTACCACATTGTCCGGCTTAACATTTCTGGCCTGGTGGAAGAAGAGATAGGTTGCCCACTTATTGATGTGAGACAAATCAGAGGGCTCCTTGTAGAAAGTGGTGCAGGCAAGATAGTGGCACATCAGCTCCTGATATACTGCCACTGCCCGAGGGTTTGTATCCCTCAACTACCTGTTTTTTGGGACATACTCTTCATAAAGAGCATCCTCCATCGGCAGCTTTGAAATCTCTGCCATCTCATGAAGGGCTAAACCCAACTCACCCAGCGGAGTGGCAAAAGTCCCAGTAAGCGAATTGTATCGCTCCATCAAGGCTAAAAATAAGTTAGGGTTGATAGGCAGCCCAACACTTGTGGCGCTCACAGCCGCGAACAAGCCAATACTTTTCAGCTCCGTTTGGAAGTGCTTCAGGGCCCAGGCAGTTAAACTGGCCCATCGAAGATTTCTCGGGCTAAGTCATCCGCTGGTCGGAGGGTTGACCCTGGGGTACATTCCTCCCTACCCCATAAAGTTATTGCAGAAGGTCGACATCTGAACCGGTTGGATCAGCGATGTATCCTCACTCGGGACACTACCCGGCAGTAATCCTCTAAAGGGCATAACTGGGCCTGAAGGTCTGCTCATAAAAGCTCCTTGGTTCAATCCTTTGTTATATAATCCCCGGACGGCCGTGAAGATCGGGAGTCAGAACCCACGACATCTTCCTAGGATGTGTGGCGTGAAAGAACGCAGAGATGGGGTAATCCCTAGGCATCCTGGGCAGATACATCACCGTGCCCTCTGTAGTAAACACCCAATCCTTCTTCTTGGGCTTGGTCTGGGATTGTTTGTCGATAACATCCCCGAATAAGAAACCATGTTTCTTATACTCCGTCCCGTCTATGTATGTCAGGGGCTCCCCACTGATCATACTCAGTAGCATGCGTTCTCCCTGGGACGAGATAAGGGTTCCCCTTTCTTCAGGATAATTGGCTCCAGAAATAGAGAATGTCACATTGGACAAGTCCTCCAAATAGTTTAAGCTCAACATCCCGGCAGCAGAGCCCATAACTTCAGCCAAAGGAGAGATCTGCAAGTCTACTACAAAATGCAAGAAAATCAGTCAGTTTCTATACTAGACGATACACTCTTGCATTTTACGCCAAAGATTATCAGTCTGAGCTTTTACGCCAAGACTGCAAAAATTTGAGTCTTACGCTGGAAACTATTTTCCATTTGCGTAAAACTCAAGGTTGGCAGTATCTAACAATCTGAGCTTTTACGCTAGATTGACAAAATTTGAATTTTTACGCCGATATTCATATCCAACGCGTAAAACTCAAAGTTTGTAGTAAACACCAAATCTTGACAGTCTGAGTTTTTACGCCAGACTGCAAAAATTTGGAATTTTTTTTTTACGCCGACACATTAGGAATGTGCACATAATAATAAAACCTCTCTGTACATCATCTTCCTCGAAGAGGCTCTCAGTACAAAAGAGGACCTTGTGCGTGCATGTATAACGTGTGCGAAGGATTTTGTTTTCTCCCGAAGTATCTACCTGTAATGTCCGGAGCACAGCTCGACGGTGGAGCGCTGCGTTCCGATCGAGGCTCGTTCAGCCTAATAGGAGTTGCTCGTGCTTGAGAATTAGAGCGGGAAGAGGAAGCAACCTTCTTTCCCTTAGCGGTGGAAGCCTGTTTAGGTGCCATGGCGATTCTGAGTTCTCAAGTAAGAGACGAAGAAGAAGGGTTCTTGGAAAGCAAGGGTTTTGTGAAGGCAGATAAAAGTTTTCTCTCTCCAGACCTTAGACTATTTATAGAGTTCGGATAACTCTTCGAATCCCTAACCAAATCTGATATTTAATATTCTGTTATAATTTTGGACCACGTCAGCCTACCATTTAGGGAAGACGGACAGTCAGTGGATTCAGAATTTACGCACAGAGCAGATCTATGATTTTTATGCTAAGGAGCTTTCTGCGCTCAGAGGCTACAAATCTATGGTTTTACACTCAGAGGCTATAAGTCTATGGTTTTACGCCCAGATGCTTTTACGCTCAGTAGCTTTTACGCTCGAGAGGCTACAAATCTACGATTTTACGCTCAGAGGCTACAAATCTATGATTTCACGCTCGAAAGCTTTTTACGCTCAGAGGCTACAAATCTACGATTCTACGCTCGAAAGCTACAAACGGCCAATTACAAGGGTTTACGCAGAAGATGCTCCTTTTTGGCTATAAAATATTCCAAGTACCTGAAATATATAGAGTTCAGCATTGAAGACGACTCTTCTTCTTGGGTCATTTGGAAGTTCATCCAAAGTCCAGTCGGAATACTTTACAAAAGTTCAAGTATGGCTTAGTCGACAGAAATTTCTCTCCTTTTTTAAGGGGTTTTCGGGAAACCATTCTTGAAGATGATGGTCTGAATAAGAATTCTTCGTATCAAAGAAGTGACAGTTCAGAAATTCTACACGACTCCTCGTCTAAAACAACATGACAGTTTGGATCTTCAACTTAAATGCTAAGGAATTTTCTACACGTCTTCTGTTACGCGTAAAAGACGAGACGAGATCAGATATTCTTTTATCAGAGTCAGCGTAAAATTATTCAGACATATCGAAGCTGCGCACTATTTAGACTTCCTCACAGCAAATATGACAAATTATCAGATGCGTAAAAGAAGATAATTTTATTAATCATGATTACATATGATGAAAATCCAGTCTACAAAGGGTTTTTCATCTTCATGATTACATATGATGGAAATCCTTTTTCAAAGGGTTTCTCATTTTCATTTAAGATCACACCAAGAATCTGCTGTGCCAGGTTCTCATATTGGTGTAAATCTTTTTCCCATCTTCTACAGCAGTTAATCGGCTTCCGCAGCCGATTAACAAGAAAATGATTAATGGCGGGAGAAAACAAAACTGGGCCTGTATAAACTATTCAGAGCCCATCCTCCATACGCCATGACAGGCATGCCCTAGAATTGTGTTAAGGGTTCAGACCCAATACAATACTGGAAGACAGGGCCAAACTGCATATCCTCGTCCAGCGCCATAATGGGAGAAAATACAACTTATAAGCTGTGTGGTCGAATGCGACCCTTCCTCCCTCCTGGACGAATTGCTATATGAAATTGCTGATTATCCCGAGCAAAGGAAGCTATGATATCCTTTCATGATCCATCGTTGCAGAGGACATTTGCTCGAAGATGCCTCTTTTTACGGCTCCTTATATGCTGGAAGAACATGATCTTCTTCTTCCTCAAGTCAACCCGACGAAGCTCGGCAACCATCTCTCTCTTTGTGGTGAAGGAAATGTGGGAAAAACTGGTTAACCCATTCGCCTTTATATAGGCAGAGGAGAACACACCGAATCCCAACAAACTCCTAAAAATTTGCCGAGAAATCAGCCTCGCGGAACGAGTCAAACTTGACCGTTTCATGCTTTATTCAAAGTGTTTCAAATTACGAGGAATTTAAAAACTTTGAAGGGGGTCTTGTAGAAGCATAAAAAATATGCTGGGGAATCATACGCATAAAACCCTCAACATGCAGGAAGTCCATGTAAAACAGAGTTCCAGCACTGGGTGGCGTAAAACATAACTTTAGAGCCATTGGCGTATAGCTGAGCTTCAACACTGGTTCAGCGTAAAATATAGCTCCGGAACAACCCGCGTAATGCAGTATTTCTATACTGCTTCGGCGTAAAAAGGTTGCTACATTGCCATTTCGGCGTAAAACCTATCTGCTTTTAATGCAGCGGGAAGTTGTACGAGAAACTCTTCGTATTCCTCGAATGAACCTGTCAGTTGAAGCAGTGAACTTGACTCCTGACAAAGAGTACTGCACGACGATCGAGAAGACGGCTGTAATGATGACTCTGCACAGAGCCCCAGACTGTCGTCTAGTGACATAACCCTTGATATAAGACGTCGTTTACGCATTCAAGGAATACACTGCCTATTTTTCACAGGCAAAGATGAGCTTTTATGCTCAGGAAGAGACGAAACCAACCGCCACGTCAAAAGTTGTTCTTCGTACAGAACTCGAGGCACGTCTCTGCAGTTAATGCGCGAGATGGGGACAGATCTCTGCATTTAATGCACGAGATTTGGTTCTACTTTCGAAGAATGAGAGGGCTATAATTAGGGCTAATACGTCTACATCACCGTCCCCGTATATTACGCCAACCGGGCTATTTTCAACTATAGGAGTACGTCGTACGCTATCTCCTCGAAATACGCCAACTCAGGCCATATTTGCAAATGAGCGTGATAAGGCTATTTAGCTCGGAATACATTCAAGACCTCAGTCAAGGAGGAATAACTGGCTATCTTTACGTTGGTTACCTATCCATGCAGCATCAAGCTCTACGCTTATTTGGCTTTTACGCCAACGAGACAGCTACTTGGCTTCTACGCTAACTTGACAACTATCCGGCTTCTATGCCAACATGACAGATATTTGGCTTCTACGCCAACATGACATTTGTTTCGGCTTCTATGCCAACTTGACAACTATTCGGCTTCTACGCCTATTTGGCTTTTACGCATCAGAACAACTATTTGGCTTTTACGCCAACGGGACAGTTATTTGGCTTTTATGCCAACCATCTCTACGCGAGGGGCAGTTATCTACGTGGCTTGTATGCCGTGATCTTCGATGAGCGATTATACGCATTATCTTATAATGGGACACACATCACATGCCAATTCAAGAGATCATTCATACATGGGTAGCAATTATTACAACCGTCGCGTAAAAGGTGCAGCTCTCTCCGCTGTTCGGTTTATACGCCGACTGTAGCCGAACTCTATAAATAGAGACCTCCGCTCACGGAGGTCAAGGGTCGAAGGGTGGAAGAAAAAGGTGGAAAGTCGAATATTCTTCAAGAAAAGAGAGTATATCCAGAGAGTGTTTTGGCAACGAGAGTTCAATCCCTCCTGTAGTCTTTGAAGCTTCTTTTTTCGTCTTCTACAGCACTTCTTCGTCATCGTGTGCTCCAAGGGACAAAGTGATCGACCGCAGATCAAACTCCTATAGCAATATTTCCCCAGAATCAAATTTTTGTACTTAACATCCTCGTATAGGGTTAATTATACTTCTTTTTCTTGTTTGTAAACCAAAGAAAGGGTTTCGTATAAACCTAGTTTAAATTTCTTTCGTTTATTATCAAACAACTAGTAATGTAATATTTTGCCACATGCTTACTTAGTGTGGGTTTCAGGGAGTGTTGCTTCTGTTCGTTGATTTTATACTCACCAGTACTTTCTTCAAAGTGCTGACCCACCAACAGTTTGCTTGTTCTCAGGTGCTGGATCGTCCAAGGAAGCGATAGTCGTACCTCATCCCAAGGACCTAAAAATCTAAAGTCGATGTCTTGAGCCGTATCGAGATATTTTGAGCTACTTTTGTATAGAGGGACATAATGTATGGAACGGTGTCATTGTAATCGAGAGAAAGAGAGCTTGAGCGAACTGTAAGCTCGGCCAAGCGCCGCTTGTAACACATCTTGATTATAAATAAAGAGCTTATTTTCATATGCCATTGTGTTCTTTACTTTTCTGTAATATTGTACCGCTACTTCCGTCATTTAATAGCTTACTTGCCCTTGTTCAAGCTTTGGCCTTGTGAAAGCATACCTTAGGCTTGCAGGGCATTACGCCCAGGCGAGGATGATCGGTCCCGCAAGGACCCAAGCGAGGACGAATGGCCCCCTACGATATCGGGGCATGACAGGAGCTCCCGGGGAGGCTGAGCCTTTCTCTCACTCTTCTACGGGTGGAGAACACCTGACGGGGCCTTCTGTTGAGCCTAGTGAAGGGGAGGCCTCTATTGTTGTGGACCTACTTGGTGTGGCGACCGTTTTGTCACTTCCTCGGGATGACGTTGGGAGACATGAAGTCTCTGCTCACTCAGTTGTTGGGGGTAGCAGTTTTTTGAGGGATCCGTTTCGGGTCTTACTGGCGTGAAGGCCATGCTTGCCAGTTGGTCTGGCGTCCAGACACTACTTTCAACAGGGAAGAGTTTTGTCGTTGCGAAAATAACTCGTCATCTGAAAATTGTGGTTCCACTACCTGATTTGTCAAGTGTTGTCCCCTATGCTTCACAGGCTACCCAAATTGTAATCCCTTCAATTTAGGCTCCATTGATGCCTTCTACGGAAGTTGCGGTAACAGTCACTTCCAAGGTTATCCTTCTGGGCTTCTACATATTATTAATGCAAGGAGTTCAAAATGTATTAGGATAAGGGATGCCTTTTATTTCTTCTAAGAACGATGCCCTGGGCCAGATACAGATTTTGAAGACCCTTCTTGGCTCTGAGCAGACGGCTGACCTGCTGCTTCAGAAGTTAACTGAAGTAGAACAACCCTTTAACGAGTTACAACAGGTGCAACAGGGTGACATTACTGTAACAGTAGCTACATAGTATGAATGCCTCCTGGACTCCGTAGAACAAGTGAAGGCTGCCTATGGGAAGACCAAGGCGGGTTTAGAGTAAGAACTCAAGAAGCTGAAACTCCATCGTACTAAGTTGGACATAAGCGAGGTGGTTTTCCTTGCTCGAGAAGATGAATTTTTCCATACTATTGCTGAGATCCAAAAAAAGATTGCACAACTCTAGGCCAACCTCAAGATCCTAGAGGGTGATGTTCATAAGGCCCGCCAAGAGCGGGAGTCTATTCGTGCCCAATCTCGTACCGTGGCCCAATCTTCTGGTGCCCTTGAAGATACTCTGAAGAAACTAGAGGAGAAGCACCCGGCTTATGCTCACCTCGGTAATCCCGCTGCTGTAGCTCAAGAAGACGAGCGCCAGGACAAAGCTAAGATTGATTCCAGAGTTGCCCGTCTTCGAGGACGATTAGAAGAGTTGTGTACTTGTTAGTAGCATCAGTGGTTGTTTTTTTCTTTTTTTGGATTTTGATTGAGGCGTTAGTAAGTCCTCAAATGTAGTTTTCTTTTGGTTCCACGTTTGGAAGAAACAAAAGCCTTTTCCCTTTTGTTGGAATTATTCGTATAAACCTCGGGTATCGTACTAGAGGTAATATGGACTTAGCACAATACCTTTTAAGGACATCCCACTGGGGATCTTCGGTGGACCTATTATCTTTTACGCACATGGGTGCAGGTAATAGATTCAAGACAAGCCCTCCTAGAGGTGATATGGACATGGCAAATTTTGTGGACTTAACATCGTTGGCGTACTTAGAGTTAAGTATGGGTTATAAGTTTAGATAACGACCGAAATAAGAGGTAATATGGACGTGATAATCGATAGTCAAGTATGTTGGTTGCTCAGAGGTAATAAGGATATGACAAACTCTACTTGGGAGAATGTGAGGATGATAGCTCAAAGGTAACGCTGACGTGAGCTAATCGATAGTCGTACCGAGAGGTTGGGTACGATCCTCGTATTTTTGTGGAAGGAAAAAAAATGAGCTAGAGATAATATGGACATGGATATTTTCTTTGGATGGGAAACATGGATAGCTCACAGTTCAGAGGTAATATAGACGTGAACTGTTTGCTTTTATTGAGGATATTCCACTGGGGTATCTCTGGTGGACCTATTACTTCTTGCGAAATAGAGTGCAAGTAATAATTTCGAAACAAAACCCTATCAAAGGTGATATGGACATGATAGGTTTTGTCGACTCATTACCTCTTGCGCACCTGAGTGTAAGTAATAAGTTCCAGACAAGCCCTGCCAGAGTTGATATGGACGTGACAGGTTTTTTGGACTTAACACCCCTGGCGTACTTAAAGTTAAGTACATGTGATAAGTTTAGATGACTATCGATGTCAAAGGTATTATAGACGTGACAATCGATAGTTATACATAGAGGTTTTCTCAGAGGTAATATGGACATGGCAAATCCAACTGAGGAGAATTCTTAGGACTGTAGTTCAGAGGTGATATAGATGTGAACTAATGCCCAAGAGAACTGTTTATGAGTAGTTTACCCGAGAGTGGGGATAGGCCTGAGAATTTCTCCAGTAGGAAGCTCTTAAGGATCCACTGTCTGTTGTGTATTCAGGATTCCTGAATACAGACAATGGCTTTAGTCCAACTTTTGTGGAAGTAAAGTGCATATTATGCTTACACACTTGCTGGGGATGAACAAGGGGGAATGTACACTGTATATTTTGGTTGTCCAGCTGATAGTAAAAGGAGTACAAGTCTAGCTTAGGCATAGTATTTTTTGAGGAACTTGTCGTTGATAGAAATCATGAGCAAGTTGCCATTGGGTTTTGCAAGTCTGTAGGCGCCTTTGGAGAATACAGACCCTACGATGAACATGCCCTCCCATTTAGGTTAGAATTTATCGGCCCTCTTATGGGTCATGACCATCGGTCTTCTTACTGTCAAGACGAGGTCATATACTTAGTAAGTCCTCTTTTTAACCCGTTTGTTGAAGTCTCTTAAGAGGCGTGCTTGGTACAGATCAATATGCTGTTGAGCCAAGAGACGTTTCTCATCGAGCGCTTCTAACTCTTGTAACCTTCGGCGGTGATTGTCTTCAATGGTTAACTGGTTGGAGAGGGCCACTCAGATCGAGGGGATTTGGATCTCGAGTGGGAGGACCGCTTTGCTCCCGTAGACTAAGAAGAATGGCGTGTTGCCAGTAAGTGTCTGGACCTTTGGGCGTTAGGCCCAGAGACATTCACCCAGCTTCTCATTCTAGTTGCGTTTATTGGATGATACTACTTCTTGAGTAGCTTTATAATGGTCTTGTTGAATGCTTCTGCCAGACCATTTGTTGCTGGGTTGTAGGCAGTCGTGGCTATATTCTGGATTTGATTTTTATCATAAAACCAGTAAAAAGTATAACTTGCAAACTATGGACCATTGTCATGGATGATCCTATGTGGTAACCCAAAGCGGTATATGACGTGATGCTTGACAAAGTTGGTCATATTTGAGGTCTTGACTTCAGCGAGTGGAACAATTTCTGCCCATTTAGAGAAGTAGTCGGTGATAGCCAAAATGAACCGACGTTCCTTAGAAGAAGGTGGACTAATTAGTCCGATAATGTCTATTTCCTATGCTTCAAATGACCAAGATGCTACCGTTGGGTGTAGGAATTTTGAGGGCTGGTGGATAAAGTTTGCGTGCATTTGGCACGCTTGGCACTTCCTCCTATAGTCAACAGGATCCGCTACCATTGTCAGCCAATAGTAACCCATTCTCCGGAGACGGTCCTGTAGCTTGGGTCCATGCTGATGGGCACCATAAAATACGTCGTGAGACTCAAGGAGAGCCTGCTTCGATTATGCATTCGATAGGTATCATAGCAGAAGACCAACGTAGGGATGTCGATATAGAATTTTGGTAGCCGTATCGTAATAGAACCGGAGGGAACGTCTTCTGATGGAAGTGGATTCTTTTGGATTCTCGGAGAGAATTCCATATACTGCATTATCGATAAATGGGACTCTCCAGTCTTGGGAGACGGTGTTTGTCTCTACTGAGTAGCTCAGGCACATACAAAGATTATTTTTTGGGCAGACCAGCTCTTGACCGACCACTGTGATCAGCTGATGGGTTTTGACTGGGACTACTAGAGAGGCAACGAGGTCAGCCAGGGCGTCAGCTTCATTGTTTTATAGCCGAGGACATGCTCTATGAATAACCCCTCGAAGGTGGAGATTATTCCAAGCGTGTCTTGGTGGTAGGGAATTAAGTCCTCGTGCCTGACCTCGTATTCGCCCCGGACTTGACTGACTATCAGCTTGGAATTATCGTAGCCTTTCAGGTAGTCTACTCCCACTTGTTTAGCGATTGGGAGCACAATGACGAGGGCATTATACTCTGCCACATTATTGGAGCATGGCTCAGTAAGGGAGTAAGTGGGGTTTATGACCAGATCATGTGGGAAAAAAGTATTATCCCGACAACTGCTATAATATCGCCTTTGGGCCCTGTTCTTGAAGCATCGTCGAAGAACATTCGCCAAATAACTTATGCGCTTGTGGTCATGTTTGAGTTTGCTACTTCATCTAGGATCTTCTCGTAGAGCTTCGAGGTTTCCAGTACAGAGTGGGCTGCCAGGAAATCTGCCAACGCTTGGCCTTTGACCACCTTTTGTGGGACAAATACCATGTCATACAGCAACAACAATATTGTTTATGTGGCTAGGCGAGAGTTGAGCACTCTGGGTTTAGTCATAAGGCCTCTGAAAGGATTAACTCGCGAGATCACATGGATGGTTTATCCTGCCACGTAATGCCGAGTCTTCTGAATAGCAAATAACAGAGCAAGGCACTCTTTCTCAATAGTATTGTATCTGTGCTCCACGCTGGCCATCATTATGCTGAGGTAGTAGATGCTTGTTCGTGACCTGCATCACTTTTTTAGGCTAGTAGAGCTCTGAGGGAGTGATCCATTGCCCTTACATATAGCAAGAAGGTTATTCCCAAAATAGGGACCACCAATAGTGGGGAGTTCGTGAGATACTTCTTGATGTTGTCGAAGGCGCACTGACATTCTTTGTTCCAGACAAAGGAGACTCCCTTCTTCATGAGCTGAGTGAACGTCTGACAACATCCAGAGAGGTTTGATATAAACCTCCTAATGTATGTCAGTCTTCCTTGAAGCCCACGAAGTTCTCTGAGGTTCTTCGGCAGGTGCATTTCAAGGATTGCTTTAGTCTTGTCGGGGTCTACGTGGATACCCTTCGAAGTTATGACAAAACTCAAAAATTTGCCGCTGGAGACTCCCATGAAGGATTTTTTAGGATTCATCTTGAGCTGGTGTGCATACATCAGGTCAAACATAGTCTTCAAGTCTCGGAGGTGATCATCTTTAGAGCGACTCTTGACAGCGATGTCATTAATGTAACACTCCACTATTTTGCATAGATGTTTACGGAAGATGGTGCTCATAGCTCACTGGTATATAGCACATGCGTTCTTTATACCGAAAGGCATGTCTGTGTAGTAGTAAACTCCTATCGACGTTCGAAATGTGGTATGCTTCTCGTCGTCAGCAAACATCTTAATTTGCTGTAGACTGAAAATCCATACATAAAGGACATGCGCTCAAAGCTACAAGTATTGTCGATCATTATGTTTGTGATCTAAAAGGAAAACTCGTCCTTAGGGCATGCCGCATTCAGATCACGAAAGTCAATACAGATTTGAATCTTTCCATTCTTTTTGACGACGGACACGATGTTGGCTAACAAATCCGGATGAAGTTCCTCGCGGATGAAGCCACTAGCTTTCAGTTTGTTGACTTCAGCTTCAATGGCGTTCATGATGTCTGGTCCGAACCGCCGTTGTTGTTGTTTGACCGGTTTAGCATTCGACAAGATCTTGAGCTTGTCGAGTGTAATCTAGGGGTCCAGTCCAGGCATGTCTTCGTAACTTCAGGCAAAGACATCGATGTATTCCCTGATGAGTTGTAGTAGGAATTTTCGATCCTCATCGGACAGACTCTTACTGATGAAGATCAATTTAGGAGAGGATTCGTCACCCAGATCGATTTATATGACTTTGCCCTCAGTGGGAGGTTTTCGTTGTTAGAACCGCATCTCCTGTAAACCCCCTCACCCAAAATTAGGCCTACCTTGCTTAGATAGTAAAATTAGGGCTGGTCTGAACCTAAATAGAAATAGAATAATTTATTTATTTAATTATGCAATAATTATGACAAATAGTGTGCCTTACCGTTCCTCCAATAATTGGAGCACTACACTAGCCCATGCCTTTCTTCAAGCTTTATACCCTTGTCCGAGACATACCCGCCTACTATTCTGACCTCGGTGTAACTTATAATTATACTCTCTTGTGCGAAATTATAGTCGCACAATAAACGTCGTGGACGTTATTTTCTAATTCTAAATAAATACGACTTTGTACCCTTGTGCGTCCCAATCGAAATTGGAGACACAATCTTGACCGTTTCGTGCAACCCGAATTTTATTAATATTCTACACTGTACCCTCTACGTCCCTGACACTTGTGTCCCACCAAATTTCATTTTTATGTACTTCTAATTAATTCTAGAATATCATGCGCATTCGATTTAATTAATTAAAATCTAATTATCGCCTTTGTGCAATTTTTCAATTGTTGGGCATCTTTATGCAAAAAGCGCATTGAGGTATCCTCACCATTGGACAATTCATGAAGAAATTCAACTTTCCCCTTCATAGGAATTTTTCCCATAATTTTCTGGATGTACAAACCCGCAACATCGCCCCTTTTATTTCAATCCAATCCTTGCATTTAAACAATGCAAATTGTAGCCTCCCAACATCCCCATGTAAGCCCAAGGCCCACCCTAAGGAATGTTGACCAAGTCCAAAACCTAGGTCAAAAATCAAACCCTAGGTCAACCTCAAAAGTTCACCTCTTTACATATAAATACACCTTGATTTCTTTTCTACCTAAAAACCTAAATCTAACCCAGGACTCCTAGCCGACCCCCCTCCTCTTCCTGTTCTTCTTCAGCCCCCATCCGCCGATCCCAGCCGGCTCTCCCCGACCAACACCGGAGCCACTCTCAAACCGCTGCCCAGATAACTCCCCACGACTCTCATCTCCTCCACATGACCAACCCACTGCCACCTCGCCGGAGTATCCCGCCTCTCCAAATCCCGACCATGCCTGGACCAACCTTGACTCGGCACCCGATCCCGACCATGCCTGGACGATCTCCCCGTCGGATCCCCGACTGAGCAGTCGACTACTCCGCCGCCCTCGTCAACTCCACACGATGACCCCCCGCCTCTGCTCGAACTCGCGAGCCGACCCACCGGAGTAGCATCTCGACCAGAGCCCGCCGCTCCCGTCGACTTCGAACCATCACCAGCACCACCATCGTCCCTACGTTCACCCCTACTCCGACTACCACCATAACCGGCCACCTCGCCGACCCTGAGCATGACCCGCTGCCATTAAATCGGAGCAGCCACACCATTCTCCTCCCTGACCTCCTCATCTTCCCGACCACCTGAGCATCGACGCCTCGACTCGACACCACCAGTATCATCACCACCACCATTAACGACTGATCTTCCCACCGACCAGAGTATACCAGACTGGAGCACGACTGAACGTTCATGTCCTCCGTCACCCTCGCCGGATCACCCTCCTCCTCCCTGCTCCCTGGCTTCGCCATGACTCGCCGGAACAGCTCCCCCTGGCCGGATCGCCTCTCCCCCTGGCCGGGCTCCGATCAGCAGGCCGGAATTACCATCTCCATAACCACAGCCATCATTATCATCATTAGCATCATCATTATCATATCATCGTTCACATCTCCATCCTCGTCATCGTCCTCGTCAAACACCATCGTCCTCGTCATCATCATCAGCATCACTTCATCGTTATCTCAGCATCGTCGTCATCATCATTAGCATCATTTCATCGTCATCTCAGCATCGTCGTCATCATCATCATCTCATAATCTTCATCATCATCCAATCATCAAAATCATCACATTATCATCTTCACCGTTAAAACATCAACCCATCATCGCCCCATCATCATCATCGCATCATCGTTATCTCTTTGTCAACCTCATCATCATCCCCGTGCGCGTACACCGAGGTTCGAACCTGTCCCTCTCCCTTCAGTTTATGTATGTTCCAATAGGACATTAGTATTTCGTTACCACCGTTAGCGGATATCGGACCCTGAGTCAGGAAACCCAACTCGTATACGCATACGTACGCGTACGCGTATACTGTTCAATTTGGTATATGTATAATATTCATTGGTACGTATATATATACTTAGTATATATATTCAAATAGGTATGTAAATAAATTATAGGTTATATTATTATATATATATGGTATATATGTATATTGTAATTAATTATATGCTAATAATAATTAGGAGTAGGTGTATTCAGACTGTACCACCCTAGGACGCCGTGGACTGTCCCGTACTTACCTTGACCATGTTGACCCTAAGAACTTGTGATACCTGCCTTGCGTACATTAACGTACTGGCTTAGACACCTGTCAGCTGACTGTCTGATTGTGTACAACACTTGAAGATGTGACCCTGCGTAATCTAACGCATAATTGACCGTGTTAGATGACTAGTGTTACCCCTAGTATACCCCCTGAGTCTAGTGTAAGTATTGTTGTGTGTGTACTAGTGTAATGACTAATGATTTTATTGTATTATATTATATGTACATAGGATGTTGGATTTATTCTGCGCAACTTCTGGAGCAGGTTATTGGTACATTGCAGCTTCCTTGCCAGGCAAGTATACCTTGCCATTGTACTGTTATTTATATTCCATATGTTGCATGCATCTTTATTTTCTGTCTTAGTTCATATATTTTAACTCTTATATAAAATGCGCGCGACGTGTCATCGCGATATATTTTTATTTATGTACTTGCATTGACCTTGTTTATGAGACTACCCCATTATCATATAGCATCGTTAGGTTCATTGGCCGTAACACAGTTGTTACACGAGTGTGAGTCTCATATATATCGCAGACTGCATGACAGGTCTGACCTCCTGTACGTATGGGCCGCGTGTTAGGGATAACTGCTAATAGAAACTTTGTATGCTAGAAGACTTAGCAGTTATTAGAGGTCTATGGACATAGCCTATTGTAGTACGGTGGTCCCATCCTTGTCCTTGTTTGGTTGCAGAATTGGGCTAGGGTACTAAGAATAGGCTATGAACCAAATCGTGTCATGGATGTGACATGCTTAGAGCATGGGGTGGAAAGAACAACAAGTACCGCATTGGGGCTCCTTTGTACTTTTTCTTCTGTAACCCGGAAGCTCCGCTGGAGATACGGGCGGTGATGACCCCTATACTACTTGGCGGCCTCTGCCGTTCAAAAGACGGTATGCTTTGAGGCCCCTGATTCTCCGAGAGAGTCATGCCAATCCCAGTTTTCAGCCAGATAGCTCACTTATGGGGAAAGTTGTTCTTAACTGCATTCACTTAGATGGTTAGGCGACCCCATTGGATATTTATTTTAGTACTTTATTGGCATGCTTTTATTATCTTGTTATGTCCCTCTGAGGACCTGGCCCCT
Organism: Iris macrosiphon; assembly: GCA_036927795.1. Classification (NCBI taxonomy): domain Eukaryota; kingdom Viridiplantae; phylum Streptophyta; class Magnoliopsida; order Asparagales; family Iridaceae; genus Iris; species Iris macrosiphon. The sequence goes on along the minus strand of JAYESA010000008.1, from coordinate 114,721,064 downwards.
TCCAGGTGTATCTGTTCTTGAGTAATTGCATGAGCGCAGATTCGGATGGTTACATATGTTTTGAGGATGTCTTCTCTTCGAACCCCATGATTGTTAGCTGGTATTCCTATATTGTGTTTATTGTTGTACTTTATATTCGAGTTGGTAGTGGATTTGTTTCCACCCAACTATCATCCTTAGATACTTTTTATTGAGCTCTAGTTTCATAGATACTGATTATTTATCTATATTTGATTTTCGTGGATGAGATTTAGATTATACCCTGTGACTTGTGACATATGTTTATACCACTTGTGGATTGATATTCATATTACAGCGTACGTATGGGTTATGGTTTCCATATATTGGAGTTGCCATATCCATGCGGCTGGCATGCTTACGTGTCCTAGTCCTAGTCCTATGTATTTTGGGACTGGGGTGTGACATCTCCCATTGTGCGTCTAGGCGTTGGACCCACGGTTCTACTTTAAAGAGTTCAGGTAGATCCTCATCATCTTCTTCAGGGTCAGTTGACACCATGTTGGCAAACAATGTTTGTTTGAGTATTTTCTCAATACTGATGTCGGAGTCCCAAGAGAAAGATTCTGAAGAGTGAGAGTGTAATCTTATCTTACTCATCCGAGCCTTCAGGGGTCATAGGAGGCATGACGTACCCTAAGCCATGCATGGTCTTATGGAAGTAATACTTGGACTTGCATACAGGAGTCTGTAGATGTAGAGGCAGCCATCGTCCTTTGCCATGGTTCAAGTCCCTAGCGGCTTTTAGATCGTATCACATCTTCTGGATGAGGCATTTGGTTTGATAACTATACCGATGAAGTGATATTTTGCCAGTACCGAGTTCTGTCTCCAGTTCCTCTGGGACGAAGGATTTGGGACTTTCTACTCTGCCGAAGATAATGAGTTTATCTGCCCTCTTCCATGTTGGAACTCTGAAGTAAGAGTTTTGACTGGTGAGAACTCGGTTGACTGCATAGGTGGTAGTCACCTATGTATGCAGGTGCAAGCCCAGACCATGCTCGATGGAATATAATGTGCTAAGATATGCAATATCCGAGTAGTTCAAAGATGGCCCTTTATTCTTAAAATAAGGTATCTTATCCTCAGGAATTATATCATCAAGAGAAGGGACGTTAGCATGACCAGCTACGTACTCCTCCCGTTCATCCTTCCCGAGATCTACCCCCAGTGAGAACAACGACTTTGTAGGTCTCCTGTGCAAATTTAACACTAAAGGTTCGGAAGTCATGGTAGGTGCCGGATCTTCCTTCAACAGTCGACTCAGTCTAGGAAGGCGAACGACCAGAGGTTTAAGTGCTTTCCAGTACAGTTTCACCATGAGGGGAGGGGCTGTATCGGTAACGCTTGCGTTGAGATGGACTCTCAAGGGCTCGTCCGATGTTGTGCCAGTCTCTTCCTCATCGTCGGTATTATTGCTACCTTCATCTTGGTGGACTTTCTTGTAGAGGATCGAGTCAGAGTAATAGGCATCGACCCCTTTGAATGGATCAACGTCGACAAATTCTGTCTTGACGATGCCGTGATCGTCCACGTACTTCAAGCACTGGTGTAAGGTTGACGGCACAATCATATACTGATGTATTCATGGACGTCCCAACCGGATGTGTTAGGATACGTCTACGTCTATGTTGTAGTAGGTGACCTCTGTTTTCAAGTCGCCAATCTTACACTTCAAGTAAATCTTGTCCAGAGGATAGCTCATTCCTGCGTTGAAGCCACTGATGGCAGTATTGGTTACTGTCAGGCAATGCATCGGTATGCCCAAGGTCTAAAGCAGACTTCACGAGATAATATTTATTGATGAACCGGGGTCGATGTGCATCATGTCCACCTTGATGGCGCTAATGTATCCCATGTAAATCAGAGGACGATCATGCCGATTATTCTTCAGCAGCATATCTTTTTACGGGAACGTGATATTGGGTATCACCTCTATCACTTTATTGCAGTGGGGACACATGACATAATTCTCAGCTAGTGGCTTGACCTGCACCAGGTAAGTATCGACATTCTGCAATATCTCACTCAGAGCAACCCGAGTATCTTTGGAGAGTCGGAGAATCTTGAATAGTGACAACTTCGCTGGGGTATTATCCAGTTGTGCCAAGGTGTCAAAGTTGTAGGACTTCTCCAGCCCCTGAGCTATATCTTTGTGCAGCGGTTTGTCGAAGCGAGTTTCTTTTTGCTTGGACTTATCCGCTGCCGGAGGCTGGGATGGACCCAGATCGGGTGTTGTAGGTGCGACGATTGGGAGCACACCATCGTCAGGGATGTCGTACTCTTGTTGGTACACCAGGCCTGACCTCGTTGTTCCTGCTATAGCTTCTCCGGAAAGGATAGAAACCGTATAGCAGGATTTGGACTTCTTACCCTTGGACTTGGTGGCAGAAGGTTTTCTGCTGCATCGTCTGGTACAAGATCTAGATGGACCCACATAACCTCCCCTCATGATATGGTGAGAGGTATCAGCCCGACTGTTTAGTCATGAGCTGGCGGGAGATTGACAACCTCCATTGTTGTCCGGGGGATCGGAATTACTCCGTCTTGGGCTTCCGTTGCCATTAAGTTACCGAAGTTGAGAGATACCATGTTAGCGGCAACTATTTTGTCATCAAAATCCAAGGTGAGGGCCTTAGTGCCGAGCAGAGGCTAGATGTACAGCTTCAGTATGTAGCAATCCCGTATCGCATGGTGGACGTATCGATGGTAGTGGCAATACTTCAGATTATTTACCTCGTCTGCCTCAACATGGCTCTTGACGTCGGGGAGCCGAAGCTTGTTTCCCTTCGCTATCACGTCGAAGATTGCCACTATATCATCATCTTCGAAGGAATAAGTTTTCTTCAGTTTTAGAGCCTCTACGAGTTTTTGCTCGGACTTTTTGGTTATATTGGCGAAAAGATCCTGCTTTCCCTTGCCATCCCGGGTGTTATTGCCGCTGTTATTGTTGCTGTTGTAAGGGCATTTTCTCCTATCATCAGCGACGGGGATCTGTATTCCCAAGAGGCAGGTGGTCTTTACTTTTTTCTCAACACCGACAACATTTATGATAAATGTCGTCCAGTCTTTAAACTGAGAGTCGTCCATCCAGAGGCTGACTGTGGGAAGAAGATTTCTCCGGCAGCTGTCCATCAATATGGACTCAGGGTTAGCGGAGGATAATTTTAGCGCTGCTTGCCTGTACCGCTCGATGTATTCCCGTACAGACTCTTTCTCTCTTTCCGCGATGTCCATTAAAGAAGAAATCGTCATGTCATTTATCCCATTGTAGAATCGAGCAAGAAAAGACCTTTGAGATCGTCGAACGACGAAATACAGTTGTCCTGGAGGCTGCGGAACCAATAGAAGGCTATTCCAAATAATGCCCCGACAAAATACTTGGTTAAGAGGCCGTAGTGTACCAAGTATACCAAAAGGTGCGCTCAGTATATCCAGACGTGTGGGATTTAGCGGAAACTAATTTGGACGCGTGTGCGCGTCAGAATCAGCCCGTGTCCACGAAAAATCCCCCTATATCGCAACTTTTGCAAAAGCCCTACGCATTTAGTGCACGCTCGTCAGATTGCGACAAAACTTACCCCGCTGGACTCGTGGTATCGCGCTGGTCCTGTGACCCAATTTTCACGTAATTCTGAGATAGTTGACCAAGTCGCCAATTGTCAGGCCCTACGATTGACTTTTTGGGCAAATTTATGTTCGGCTTACCGGAATCCACATTTGGACATACCGTTGAGTTCATAATGAAATTTAGAGTTCGTTTGACCTATAATTTGTCCCATTTAGAGACCGTTACCCCTGGTACGCTTTTCGGTACAAAGTAGCCCACATGTAGAGCCCGCTTTGACCAGAAATTACCGATTTGTCCCTATGTCCAAATTGGACGAAAGGGTAGTATTTTTTAGCTATTTCGCTTATTCTGGGAACGTTGATGATATTTATTTCAGCATCCGGAGACGTTTGTTCGGAGGCCTTAGTTTCTAATCCCGTGTCCTTGACATCTGGATGTTACATTTTGCAGCTTACTTGCCAGGCAAGTATACCTTGTCATTATACTGTTATTCATATTTCATATGTTGCATGCATCTTTATTTTCTGTCTTTAGTTCATATATTTTAACTGCTATATATAAAATGCGCGTCCAAGGGAACTTGGGTGCAACGACGGTGTCGTCGTGATTGTTTTTATTATGTATATGCATTGACCTTGTTTATGAGACCACCTCATTATCATGAAGCATCATTAGGTTTTATTGGCCGTGACACAATTGTTACACGAGTGTGAGTCTCATATAGATCACGGATTGCATGACAGGTCTGGCCTCCTGTACCTATAGGCCGTGCGTTAGGGATAACTGCTGATAGAAACTTTGTATGCTTGAAGACTTAGCAGTTATTAGTGGTCCATGGACATAGCCTATTATAGTACGGTGGTCCAATCCTTGTCCTTGTTTGGTTTCAGGATTGGACTATTATACTAATGATAGGCTATGAACCAAATCGTGTTATGGATGTGACATGCTTAGAGCATGGGGTGGGGAGAACAACAAGTAAGGCATTTGGGCTCATTTGCACTTTTTTCTTCTATAACCCGAAAGCTCCGCTGGAGATACGGGCGGTGATGACCCTTATATATTATATATTATCAGGCGGCCTCTACCGTTCAAAAGACGACATGCTTTGTAGGCCCCTGATTCTCCGAGAGAGTCACGCCAATCCTATTTTTAGCCAGATAGCCCACTTGTTGGAAAGTTGTTCTCAAACTGCATTCACATAGATGGTTAGGCAACCCATTGGATATTTATTTCAGTACTTTATTGGCATGCTTCTATGTATCTTGTTATGTCCCTCTAAGGACCTGGTCCCTTTCTAGGTATAGATGTCCATGAGTATTCACAGGAGCGCAGATCCGGACTGGTTACTTATGTTTCGAGGAGGTCTTCTCTTCGAGCCCGTGATTGTTAGTTGATATTCTTATATTGTGTTTGTTGTGTTGCACTTATATATTCGAGTTGGTAGTGGATTTGTTTCCATCCAACTATCATCCTTAGATACTTTATATGGAGATCTAGTTTCATAGATAATGGTTATTTAATTTCTATATGATTTTCTATGGATGAGATTTAGATTATACCATGTGACTTGTGATAGATTTATACCACTTATAAATTTTTATTCAGATTATAGCGTACGTATTTGGTTTGGTTTTTATATATTGGAGTTGCCATATACATGCGGCTGGCATGCTTACGTGTCCAAGTCCTAAGTATTTTGGAACTGGGGCGTGACAACCTGTACGTATCCAATAGCAGCACCTACCCCGTAAACCTCATGATAGCTCTCCTCGTCTACACCTAGGGACCTAAATCGGATCCAGGTCCTCAGAGGACATAGCAAGGTACACTAAACACTCAAGCCAAATGAAATACAGTAAGTAAAAACAGATCCTCGGGGCAAGCTATGTGACCAGCTAAGTGAAATATAAATGGGAGCATCACTAGTACTCAGGCTGAGACCACTACAGGCTCCGTGTCAGGAAGCCCATAGCAGCCAGTAAATGTGCCAAGCTCTGGTATAGAGACTAAAGCACCTCTAGTAACATAGTGTGTGTGTGTATATATATATATATATATATATATATATATATAATCAGCCTGTAGCATGTGTGTCTCTCCCCACCCAATGTAACCTCATGTCTCATGTTTACAACGTCTCATGTCCATAATACTCAAGATCATGACCTCTAGCTAGTACAACGAGTCATAATGATATCTACATAATATGTAAGTCTCATATCACGAATCATGTAAGCCTATACAGAGTCACCATGAATAACTCAAGAAAGATTCTGTCACCTGAAATAGTGTCAAGTGTCCTACGGTATGGCGTACTTGGTAAATCAAGCATGTAAAAATAGGATCGTGGAATCAACTCTCTAAGTGACGTTACACGACTCCGTGTACGGCGTCGACACCCGAATCTTGTTCGGACGCTAAGCAACGTCTCACGGTCCTAGGTTGAACAGGTACATCACAAGAGTATATATATATATATATATATATGGAAAGAAACAAAAGAAGATAATATAATAAGATTTACTACAAGTTTGACAAGGTACACTTGTTGGGTCTGCAGTATGTAGTTGCAAAGTTGGTCTCGTGTCCACTCCTCCAGAATTCAGTTGACCTAAATAATAAAATTTTTACTTTAAGTATCTAATCAAGAATCTTGTAACTGCAACTAAATTGTATAATTTATTATAAACCATTAATACCCAAGTCCAACCTCATCCTAACATGTAAATTCTTGACACAACAACTTACACGTTTTACGAGGTATCAGAACCTAGTTTCATGGTTTAGGACTTCCAAAATTTACGGTTAAGTCCCCAATTGAAGGACATGAACATAAATCATAATAAATTATGTAATCTTAATTTAACCTGATTTACATTAATTTTTAACCATTAAATTCTAGAATTGACAAAATAATCATATTTCAAGATTATGGCTACTTTAAGTTGACTAGTTTTGTCTGAAACTTGTTCAGAGCATTGCCAGTCCATGTGTATGGTTATATTTATGAAAAATTATTTTGTCATATTTTATTATATTTTAATCTCCTAAAATAATTACCTTTTATTTCTTCCAAAATAACCCCTATTTATGGGCAAAACTATGCCACAAAATCACTTGAAACCTAGGCTAGTGACCCTTATTTTTAGGGTTCAAAATTTTAATAAAATACTATAAAAATAATTCTAAAATAATTATTTTACAGTAATAAACCACCAATAAATTCAGTTTTAAGAATTAACAACAAGGCCTCCAAGAACCGTGTCACAAAGTCTAAAACTAGTCCTATTGTTATCCAATCTATCATCAATCTAACATAAAATTTCTCATAAATTTTTATGGTGGGAAAATATAGCAAGAGAGGGTTCTAGAACATTAAACTTACATAAATCTAATAGATTCATGCCATGGGAATTTGAGAAGGGAGTTTGAATCCTTACCTGAAAGCTTTGAAAGTTTGTATGACGGTGCCTCTTCTTGTCCAAGAATGCACCTTCTTGCTTGTGCTTGCCTTGCTTCTCCCTTCTTGATGGCTTGATGATGATGGCAATGGGTTCTTGATGGATTGATGATGATGGCAATGGGTTCTTGATGGATTTGATGGCATTGATGGAGCCTTTATGGTTGTTTGGTGGAGATTGGGTGAAAGGATGATGAAATATGGAGCTTTGGAAGAGAGGAGAGGGTTTTTGGTGAAGGAGATGATGTTGTGAGGGGTAGATGACAAGGGGGGTTGCTCTGACACGTGAAGGAGAGGGGAGGGATCGGCCAAAAAGGGGACAAAGTTGTTAGGGTTAGGATTTTGTGATAAGGGGGTATATATATAGGCTTTTTGGATAGATTTAAACCTAGGAGGGGGTGTTCCTAAGGCTTGTAGGGGTCAGCCACCAAGGGGGCTGCTCTTGCATAAAATTATAAAGAGGGGGTGGGTTGTTATCATTGAGATTTGGTTGGTTAGGATCTTGGGTGGTTAAGTAGTTTGCCAACTATGATGCCACCTATGGCCCTTTCAATAATTAAAACTCTATAAATATAATCAAATTAATATATATATATATATATATATATATATATATATATATATATATATATATATATATATATATATATACATTGGGGTATTTGTGTACACTACATGACTACTTACGTTTGGGTTGAGTTTGGGTCAAGTTCTAGTTAAAAGGAGACAGTTTTACGGTAACCATGGTTCTAGATGTTTGACAATATTTTTGGAGCATGGAAGAGGTCAAACAAATGTAACATCTATGTTCCAAATATATTAGGCACAATCAAGATTAGTAATATAAATTTTGTTGGGAGAAAAAATGTTGTGCATTGCTTAAAATATCCAAGCCATTGCAAATGGTCATATATATAAAAGAAGGATTTAGAAATTAATACTTTAATCCATTAAATAAAATAAAATCAATTAAAAAATACCAAATTAAACCTATTTAAAAATGAGGGAGCTTACAATCTACCAACCTTAAAAGAATTGTATCCTTGCAATTAAGAAAAATGGAACGTAACAGGTCAGAAAATATTTGCTCCAGAAGAGATGACGCAGTTGTATGACATATTTGTTGAAGCAATACACAAAGGTTAAGGGACCATGAATAAGGAAAAAATAGTAGTAGATTCCTTCGCTTTGCGCTTGTTATTGATCACGTGCCATAAGTTATGCGAGGGCGGATTCACCTTTGCACCCTTCTTATGAGCACGGGTAGACCGAGCACATGGGTGCGTAGGTGTTTATAGAAGCATGGAAATTCTACAGGCCGCATAAGAACTTATGACGCATAAAACATAATCTATGCGGCCAGATGGAAAGCCGCATAATAATCTACATACGGCCAGAGTAACCAAGGAGCTAGAGGCCACATAATAAGCTCTTAACACAGTCTCCAATGTCTGACATAAAGTTCTGACAGCTTCAAAATTCGTGAAAGGGGCAGCATTCAAAATGACAGAAAGTCACATCTGCATTGATGGCCTCGACAGATGTGCCACGCCACGTGTCTTCCCATTTGCGGCTTTGGCCATATACTATGCAGAACATCTCCACATGCGGCAGAGCCGGCTATGTGGTCGGGTCGCCTATGCGGCCACCCATGCGGCAATAAGAAGTTGGCGTATAGACGGATCAATGCGTCCAACTGTGCACACATGTCTCTGTGTTTCCCTTCATCTTCTCTGACAAAACTTACCTTGGATCGATGGCTGAACGTCAGCGGGAAGCGGTGGAGGATCCGCCACAGTGATACGGCCCTTCCCCATGCTCTTGGCTTTTCGTTTGTCCTTAATGGCGGCGACAGCGACGGAGGAAGCAACTTTGGGGGCCATGGCAGCAAGAGCAGTAGAGAGGAGAAAGGACTTGAGAAATTTCATAGAAATACTTCTCTCTTTCTCTCTCTTTCCCTATATATAGGCCGAGTCTATGCGGCTAAAGATGAATCGGCGGCAGTTATAAACTCGATCCGCCTCGAACCACGAAAACGGCGGTGACTCTTCATTGGTTGTGACACTTTAGCTTCTGACGGTTCAGAATCCCAAGAGATCTCCTCGAAGAGTGAGCTAAATCATCTTATTAATGATTTGACAGCCTAGCAAAATCCATTATGCGGAAATATGGTTATGCGGCACGTCGCCATTATGCGGTCAAAAGTGCTCAACCATGCTTCTTATTCAAAGTATTCCAAACTTGTTATTTTAGAAACTTTGAAGGGGATTTTGTAAAAGCATAAAAATTTTACAGGCCACATAAGAACTCATGCCGCATAAAACATGATCTATGCGGCCAGATGGAAAGCCGCATAATAATCTATATGCGGCCAGAACAACCAAGGAGCAAGAGGCTGCATAATGAGCTCCTAACACATTCTCCAATATCTGACATAAAGTTCTGACAGCTTCAAAATTCGTGAAAGGGGCGGCATACAAAACGACAGAAAGTTGCATCTGTATTGATGGCCTCGACAAACGTGCTATGCCATATGTCTTTCCATCTGCGGCTTCGGCCATATGCGACCTCGTCAACATATGACTGCAGTGTCCCTTCGACCAAAGCCAGACGAGAGTACCTATGCGGCCTGGACGAGCATATGGCCACACCGCTATACGGCCTGAGTATCCATTTGACCAAGGCCAAAAAGGATGCCTATGCGGCTACAACGACTATACGGCCAAGACGGCCATGCGGCCCCTGACTCACAAGATCTTTCTGTTATAACCAAAGAGATCCTCGCACAGTTGGTGCTGACTATGTGTCCAGCTGACCAAGTTACACACCCAAAACGGGTTGATAACAACCCCGAGATCTCTTCAATAACATACCTCAACCAATCTCACATGACGGCTTGCCCGCATTATGTGGCTACCGTTACAACCGTATTATGCTGGATATAAAACCCCTAATTTTAATAAACTATATTATTATTTAATTAATTATTTAATTGATTTATAGTATTTATTAGATAATTAGAAGAAATAGAATTTATTAAATTTTTATTTCTAGGTGATTGTGCATTTAGAGATTTTATGGAGCAACCATAATTTTATCTTAATTATTTACATGTAGGAGACCTTGTGGACAGTTGATAGATTTATTGTATGCACTAAAATAAATTTCTAAAATTATATATATATATATATATATATATATATATATATATATGGAGTTTATTATAAAATGAAAATAGAATAGAATAAAAAAGAAAATAGAAAAGAAATTAGAAAAGAATAGAAAGAAAAAGAATAAAAGAAAAGAAAAAAAAAGAAATTAAAAACTACTAAACCCTACCCATTACCTATTCCTACCCAAACCCATTAGCAACCCCAAACCGGCCCGCAAACCCACTACAGCCCAGAACAACAATAGGAGCGGTAGCATCCCACCCCACCCCACCCCACCCCCCGCGACATCTCTCCATATATATATAATATAATATAATATCCCATATCACAAACCCTAACCCTAAACCTACTCTTCCAACCCTGCGACCGTCATCGACCGCAGCCCGCCGCCGCCGGCGACCGCCAGGGCAGCGCGCGCGAGCACTACGATAGCAGAAAATTGCAGCAGTGAACCTTCTTCACGCGCAGATTCCCGCCTCCTCGCTCGACCAAACTCGACCCCGTCTTCACCGGTATATTCACGACCTATCCCTCTTCCAACTATGTGCGTTAATTTACTTTGAACAGCGCGTAATCCTAGACAAAAATTGAACCAAAGTTGGAGAAAAATATAACGTTTTAAATCACAGAAAACTGCGGTAACCACCCATATTTAAGGACTCGTATCTCCCACCACAGAGACCCGAATTTAGTTTTTCTTCTTGCTATGCGAAGACCACCTAACCGAGATTAATTCCTGTCACTTACATTATTTTATTTGATGTTGTATGCAGAATTAAATTAGGTTAAAAATTACTAAAAGCCCATTTTTTCAACTTCCAAAACTTGTGATACGGAGCGTGCCCCGCCAAACGGGACCGCCCTGTCGCATACCAATTGCACCAAAAGGCGCGTATGGTATGTCCAGATGTGTGGGCTTTCGTGGAAACTGATTTGGACGCGTGTGCGCTTCGAAATCAACTCTTATCGTGACTTTTGCAAAATACCGCACCATTTATTGTACGCTCGTTAGAATGCGACGAAACTTACGCCATTGGACTCATGGTAATCCGCTGGTCATGTGACCCAAGTTTCACGTAATTCTGAAACAGTTGACCAAACCGCCTATTTGCGGGCCCTACTATTGACTTTTTGGACGAATTTGTGTTCGGCTCACCGGAATCCAAAATTGGACGTATCGTTGAGTTCGTATTGACATTTAGAATTGGTTTAACCTATAATTTGTTGCATTTAGAGACCTTTATTCCTGGCACACTTTTCGGTGCAAAGTGGGCCACATGTGGACCCCGCTTTGACCCAAAATTATCGTTTTGCCCCTGTGTCCAAATTGGACGAAAGGGTAGTATTTTTTAGCTATCTCGCTTATTCTGGGAACGTTGGTGATATCTATTTCAGCATCCGGAGACGTTTATTCCGAGGCCATAGCTTTTGATCCATTGTGCCTAACGTCTGGACGTTACACTTTGCAGCTCTCTTGCTAGGCAAGATACCTTGCCAAATTGCTTACAATACTTTGCATGCTTATTATATTTTTGTATATATTCATTGCATGTGTGTTTTCTTTCAGTCATAAGTATATGCTATATATATATATATATATATATATATATATATATATATATTGATACACACTTGACACATAGTATCATGGGAGGGGAGGACAATCAGTAGACGTATGGGCTCTGGTAAACCATAGTAACTAGCACGCACTATGGTAGTCGTGTCCGATGGTCGCTACCCCCGTGGTATGTCAGCTAATGGTGTCACGATGGTCGCTACCCCCGCGGTATAACGGTTGATGATGTTCCTGACGTGTGTGTGAGTTGTGAGATTAGATAGAGTAGCCTACCCATGTCCATACGTCGAAAAGTTGTCCTCATTATGCATTTCATATAGATTGTCTTGTACAACGTACTTACATATTTTTTACCTATTATGTATGTTTACTGTATTCAATTGGCATGCTTCTATGTATCTTGTTACGTCCCTCTGAGGACCTGGTCCCTTTTCAGGTGTAGATGTTCATGACTATTCGCAGGAGCACGGATCAAGACTTACTACTTATCTCTTTCGAGGAGGTCTTACCTTCTGAGCATCATTGATCATCTCTACCGATGGATCGCTTCACTGATACCTTTATATCATCATCTTATTTACCCTTCTCCCTTATTTTAGTATTGGTATAGTCATTGGTAGTGGATTTATCTCCACCCGACTATTATTTTGGATTATTCAGAATCATCATTCTAGTTTAGTTATTTCTTTTCTATGACTTGTTGTGTGGATGAGATTAGTATATCTGTGACTTGTGACACTATATATACCACATGTGAGTTTATATTCATATTACAACGTACGTGTGTATTATGGTATCCATATATTGGAGTTGACATATATATATACGGTTGGCATGCTTACGTGTTCCTAGTCCTATGTATTTTGGGACTGGGGCGTGACACTAGAGGAGTCCCATGCTGACACCAAGCATGAGTATATGCGACATCTATAGCACGTTAACATGGAGTCTATAAATGCCATGGTATCACACCCATACAATAGGCTAGCTATCTGCGAACCTACAGTCAACTAAAAAAAAGAGCTTCATCCTCCTGCATCGGATCATCCACGGAGTAAAGAGAGTTGCTACTCTCCTAACCCTCCATCGTCACCCCCTAGAAAACAAATTTGTACTTAGATTATCTCCTAGGACTTCTATGTACTTTCTTATCGTTTGTTAATTAAATCAAGCTCTTTTAGAACATTCAAATTTAATTGCGAACAATGTTGACTATGCTTCCTGACCTGGGGTCCGTACAAGAACTTTCTCCAGGTTGATGATGGAAGACTCTTTAGATTGACCCTGTCCAATTGCTACTGCGGGCTGGACGTATGGGTCGATTTTGTATAACTTTTTGTCTGGGGCACGCATAGTTAGCGGCGCCTGCTGGCAGTCGGCCAAATGAGCAATTGCGTGAGCTTGACGAGCTCACATTGCCCTAGACTTCTTTATCCTAGCATGCGTTGGTGTATAGTATGAAGAGTCCAAGTTTACATCTTTGCCTTTCTCAGATGGCACATGAAGTCAGCGCTGCGTAAGATTCGATCGAAGATGGAACTTCTGTTGTTGTCCTAGCCGTATGTGGCCATCTGGCTGCGGCTACCGACCGATGCCACATTTTTCTCCTTATGCGACTTTTGATGTGGCCGCGTGGAATGTGTCTTAGTACTCAAACTCCTGGCATCGTAGTATTTTCCTCTGCCGGAGCTCAAGTACTGAGCACTTTCCTTGTCCGAAGAGGTTGGAAGGGCGTCAGCTCATGGGGACGCATAATATGCCTCTTCTGTGGCAGGGAGAGAGACGGGGTTCATAGTTGGGTGAGGCATAACGACCTTTGTAACCCATGTCCGACGGGTCTTCAGGTGCTGAGCACTTTTCTTGTCACAAAAGGCTGCCTCATGAGAGGCATCAGCTCGTATGGATGCATAATGTGTGTCCCCTGTGGCAGAAAGTGAGAGACGGAGAGCGCATGCTCCACAGTTGGGTGAGGTACAATGGCCTTTACAGCCCATGTCTTGCGAGTCTTCTTTGGCTTTGCCAGCCTTGGAGAAACACCGCCCTCAAAGAGCATTTCCTCAAAGGGTTGCTGGTCGAAGCGTATAACTAGAATCCTCTGGATCGAACCTAGCTTCGACGCATCGGACTGCGTCACGACCTTCTCATCAGAGGAGAAGGAGGTCCCCAGCAGAGTCACCACCTTGTTTGCCATTGAAGTGAGTTTTGAAAAACTTTCGTTTAACAACAAACAAAAAGTACAAAGAAATCATATATAGAAAATCTAAGTACAATATTTTTAATCTGGGTAATGTGACGATGTTGATCGAGTACTGCAACAACTCTCTTACTCTATTGACAGTCTGATGAGTAAATGATGGATGCTCTCTTCTCTTCTCTCTCTCTCTTGAGCTTGTGTGTACGTACGTAGCTCGCCTAGAGGGGTATAGTCTCTGAAGCAGGAAAAGTCAGCCCCCTTTGGAACTTCTAAGTTGCTCTTATTTATATCCATCATGTTGATGGGCTATAAATGCCATATGTGGTTTTGTTTAGTGGCCGTAAGGGGGCTCCTTCAACAGGATGCGGTTACAACTGTAGGTGCATACGATGGGCAGATTGCCACGTGTACCTCCTTAACATGATGTATTTGAGTCTAGGCCGAGCTGTCATATGGATATTTGTTATGATTTGTCGTTGCTGAAGATCTGAGCAGTTCTCTCCTTTTGTTTGCGTGACTTGGTCAGCTTGATACGTTGCTCGCATTTAGTTGGAGAGAATTACTTCAGTCATAACAAAAAGATTTTGTCTCAGGGAACCCTGCCACGTTGGACGCATGGAGTCCAGGATGTATGGGGCCAGAGACGCATGAGACGCATGGAGTCTAGAATGCATGGGGCCAGAGACATATGGGACACATGGAGTCCGAAATGCATGGGGCCAGAGACGCATGGGACGCATGAAGCCTGAGAAGCATGAGGTCAGAGATGCATGGAACGCATAGAGTCTAGGACGCATAGGGCCAGGGACGCATGGAACACATGGAGCCTTTGCCGTGTTGTACACGTGGCGCTGCATGCCTGTCAGGAGTCATTATTAGTCTGATGAGAGGTTCTTGTCGCTTAGTATGCTAACATTTTTTGAGATGTTCGGAAAATCTTTTTTATCAGGATTCTGTGTCAAACATAATCTTTATGTCAGGCCTTTATGTGGCCAATATTGGAGCGCATGGATGCTGCTTTTTTTGGCCGCATGATTTTTCTATGGTCTGATTTTTTCTGAGTCGATCTTGGAACGCATGGTTGTTGGACGCATGAATCCATATTTTCTATGCTTCTAGGAAGAGTTCCCTATAGGCTAACTCTAATTATGAGCTGGTATGGTTTCTAAAGGGCAAGAAGGATTTAAAAAATCGATGGGCGTTCATTGTGAAGCTGACGGATGATGCTACTCGCTCTCGATACAAATCAAGGCTGGTAGTTAAAGGCTACGGTTAGTAGAAGGACATAAATTACGATGAGATCTTTTCTCTAGTTGTCAAGCATCTTCTATTCGGGTGGTGCTAGCATTGACAACCAATTTTGACTTGAAGATTGAACAAATGGACGTAAAGATGACGTTCCTCTACAGTGATTTAGAGGAGGAGTTGTACATGGTGCAATCAGAGGGATTTTATGAGAAGGGCAAGTCATACTTGGTCTATCGGTTGAGGAAAATTTTGTATGGTCTGAAGCAGACTCCGAGGTAGTAGTACATGAAGTTAGAGTCATTTATGGTGGATCATGGTTATGCACGGATGATGTCAGATCAATGTCTGTTTGTGAGGTACTTTATCGTGGATAAGTTTATCATTTTACTGCTCTATGTAGATAATATGTTATTGGTGGGTCGGAATGCCACAAGGATAGCAAAGTTGAAGCGCCATTTAGGCATGACCTTCTTTATGAAGGATTTGGGTGCATCGAAGGCTATTCTTGGGATATAAATCAGCCTTGAGAAAGAAAGAGTCCAAGCTGCTTCATTTATCCCAAAAGAAGTACATTTATCGAGTACAACAGTGTTTCGGGATATACGGGTCAAAAAAAGTGAATAACTCCCTTGCTGCTCACTTTAAGCTTACTGCGGCTGCGGAGCAGTGTCCATCTACCGAGTAAGAAAAGGAAGATATTGAGCGAGTTTCGTATGCTTCAGCATGGGAAGTCTTATGTATGTTATTGTGTATACAAGGCCAAATATCACTCATGCAGTTGGCATGGTTAGAAGGTATCTTTCAAATCCAGGAAGGATACATTGGAGTGCAGTTAAGTGGTATCACTACCACATTTCTAGAATAGGACTATTTTTGTCATTTCGTATTATTATAAATATTGTGTCTATATTTAATTTATATATAAGGTGCATGTTTTATATTATGGCTAATATTATTGTTGGTAGTGATTAGACTATTTGATTAGAAATGACACTAGTGGATCTAACTAGACTTGACATGACGACTTAAACCAAAGGGTTAGTCTAGTCACATGGGACCCAAATTAGATTAGTCATGACAACTTTGGGCTCAACATTAGACTAGGCCCAACTAGACCCATTCCCTTAGTTAATTAAGATAATAGATTTATTTGCATTAGTTTAGAAGCTTCATAATATCTCTCTCCTAATTAATTAACTCCATGACTAATTGTGTGGGATTATTGGATATTTTATATTACATTAGGGTTAGGAATAGTGGCTGGTCATATTCCTTTTATAAACCTCTCATTTGATTCATTAATAGTCTCTAACAAACCCTAACTAGCCTCATCTCATTTCTTTCCCCATTTGAGAAGAAGACCCAATCTCTTCTATTTCCAAATTAATCCCCAACCCTTTTCTATTGTCATCCCAAGGAGGCTTTAGCTTGGATTATCAAGGAGGAATCATTGAAATGAGAGAAGCTTGAAGGAGGTGTCCATTCTTGAGGATTGTGTCTACTAGTGCCTTTCCATTGAGAATCCATCTCCCAATAGGTAAAACTTTTGTTCCCTTGTTATTTTAGATTTGAATGGTGAAATAAACCCCTAGGGACCCTCCCTTGGCTAAGGGCTACCCATAGGAAGAAGAACTAGGTTCATAGGAGACCTATTAAGAAAGTTACATTGACTTTTGTGGCCAAATTGGAGAAAATCCGAATTTGGACCATTAGGTGTTTGTAGAAATGTCCCATAGGTGATTTTAGGTTGTAATTCATGATTTGAGAGGATATACGTTTCCACAATTGGATACGAGTAAGGTGTATCATGATACTTTGTGATACGCTACGCTACGATACATGAGCTAATTTGGGTTTTTCGGGCATGCTAGTGTATTTATCTCTAAATTGTATTGTAACTAATTACTTTAGTTATATAAAGAGGTATTTGATATGTAGTAATAGTATTTGTTAGATATATGGTGATATGGTAATAATTGTATCTATATCAATAGGATAGAGGTGTGATAGTTAGTATTGTGATGGGCCCAACATGTTGTGTCAAGGAGGGGGACTTGGTCGGGTCAGCAGGGTGCTGTTGTAGTCACTGTTTCAGGTGTTGATGTTGTCAGTTGTTGGTGTTCATGGTAAGAGAGAGCAACAAAAGCAGTGAATATCTGTTATTTTGTACACTGGAATTAGTAACAGCAGCAGAACAGGAGTCCAACAGTGCACTTGGAGTATCAGGGTGGTTCTACCATAGCACAGTAGTAGTAGATAGGATTCTAGTGTACAAGTTGGTACATGGCTCGGTTTGTGGCAACATGAGGTAAGGTATGGATAATTAAAGGGGTGTATTTAAAGTATTTTAGAGTACGTGTATAGGTAAGTATGTTGTGGGTGTGTGTACCAGTGGGCATGTGTCAAGTAAGTGAGTGTGAGTGTATTAGGTGTATTACATGCAGTGGGTTCAAAGAGTGTTTGTGCACATTGCTGTGCTCTGGATGCACTCTAATGTGCAGTAGGAAAAAGGGAGAGGGACTGCACCTTAGTGCAATCCATGTGCAGTGTATTGATGATTGTGAGGACTGGAGAATGGTATCTGTGCATATGTGGGGTACAAGAGAGGGGGGAGCTTTGTATTTAAAAGCACAACAGTAAGTGTGGAAGGGAATAGGTAGATGTATGAGAGGAACTTGGAGTTAGACTCCAAATTGATAAGAGGCTTATGATACCTGTGTGAGTTTTTGGTGGATTAGAGATTGAGTATAAGATACATGAGCTAGAGAGGGGTATTTCAGATGTGGTCAGGGTGCCTATAGTGGAGTACAACAATTGTTGCAAGCTTGTGCACTGTCTTGCACTACATGGTGCAAGTGCTATGTGAGTGTAGGATTTCTTTGGACTGCAATATGTTGCAGTTGAGGGGTGAGTGTTGGGGACTATTATGTCCAGGTTATGGGTACTGTGTGCACAAGTGCACACAAGTGTGTGTGTGTTGCAAGTTGCAGACCTGCGATGGTAGTGTGGAGAACCCGTGTGTTCTAGTGTGTGCTAGTATTGGTGTAGGAGAGTTGGAGAAGTATCAGTGATGATTATATGTGTAGGTGCTCGATTATGTGTGAACCAAAGGGTGAGTGACTGTTAGAGAAATGCACCTCTGTGTTGCATTAGCTGTGTATTGGAATTCCTGTGCCCAAGGATGCAACATAATGTGTGAGATAGATATGAAATTAATTTCATATTATAATGCATGAATGAAAATAGATGGTATGTAGAGAAAAACCTAAACTGGTAGAGAGTTAGTGACTATATGGTAGCAGGACACATGAATATCCCCGTAGTACTCTGCAAATAAATGTCAAGGTATATTATGGTTAGTGCTTAAGTGACTGGATGCTGTGATCAGATTTGTATGAGTGTATAAGTGGAGTTAATGGTATTTTCGTAAGTAATATGAGCAACAGTGAGGCGCTCTGGTTCAGGCAGGATGTACCGGGTATTCAGATAAGGTATTGCATGCAGGGTATCCAGGAAGTAGGTATTAGAGTTAGGGGTTTGAGAGTAAGGTATTGATTAGTGTTAGACATGTGTGTGTGTGTTTGGGTGTGACTAGTGAGTGAGTGTTAAGCGTAAGTGTCAAGCATGAGTTAGATACTAAGTAGCAGGTGCATGTGTCTTAGTATCGAGTTAGGGCTGATACCAAGTTGTTGGTAATTAGTTTGGTGTAAGTTAGGGATTATGGTCAAGGTAGTAGGTAATATTAAGTTAAGTATTAAGATACTAATATATATATATATATATATATATATATATATATATATATATATATATTAAGATACTAATATATATATATATATATATATATATATATATATATATATATATATATATATATTACCAATAAGTAAAAATGTTAGTGCTAAGGTAATACCAAGGTAAGGGTATCAGTCTAGGTATTAGTATTATATAGTAGTATTTGGTTGGGATATTAGTTATAGTAAATTAGTATAGAAAGGTGTTGCCAGGTAAAGGTAGCTATGAGTCTACGCTATATATATGATATCTTAAGTATACTATAGTAGCTAGTATACCTAGTAATTAATATACCTTAGATAGTTGCAATATCTAACTAGTATGGACCTATAAACCTAGGTATAGCCTAATATCACCTAGTATTATCTAGATTATCCTGGTAACCAATTTAGAAGCTAGTTTGAACCTAGAATCAAGATATCGATCTAGTTTTGACCTAGTTTGACTAGTATGATCTAGTTTTAACCTTAAAATCTTATTTTAGCTTACTTAAGCATGTTTATTACTCCAATACACCAGATGACATGGAATTTCATGTACAGGTCAGCGTGACACTAGTTCGGACACCGATTTATATTATTTGCTCAAGACCACAGGCGAGTATATTCTCTGATAGTTTTTATTATTTGATAGTTACTATATTTCAAGTATTTAGAAATGTTACATCTGATTCTTGACACAATGGTACATGGACTGGTATATAGCTTGGATCTTCAATCATGAGATATTACAAAGGTTATCGTATTGACATCATACACGACATTGACATTAGACATCGTATATGGTATTATTATTGGACATTGATCATGTATCGTAACGTGTCATGGTTAGATCCACAATACTAGTTGGGGGCAGAGAAAATGCTAGTAAGAGATGTGATCATATACCTTTCGTACAAGTGTATAACATTATTAGTGTTAATCATACACCTCATATATGATTAGCCAGGCCATTTAGCTATCGTACAAGTTTCCAAGCCGATCACATATCGAAATTAGTATTTTAAATACTTAGAATAGTTGCAGTTCTTCATATTCAGTTTTATTGTTTACATTGCCTTGTATTTGATATTGTAAATCATTCCTCTTTTATTTCATATATGCACTGGCTATACGCTATTGTTTACATTGCCTGTTCTCTTTACTTTTTTCTATTGTGTTAGATTATTGTTTCTCATTGTATATAGCATCCTCCATTTACTGTTTTATAGTCTTTGTCAATTAATTGAAACTGCTATTGGGTTATACTTTGCTCTATCCTGACTGGATTTTTTTCCAGACAAGGACTTGGAGGTTTTTTGTCCTACTTTTTATGGACCTGGTGTAGATGATGGTTATTTTCGGAGCCTCAGGTCTAGCAGGTTCCCGAGGGGAGACACAGTCATTAGCTTCCTAGTTTAGCTTAGTGTTTCTATTGTACTGAATTTGTTTCTAGCTTTAAGATTTTGAGTTGTTATTACTTTTGAGCCTTATGTTGTTGAGATAGCTAGACTCTAGACTCTTTGATAATTGTGATGTATATTTCTAGACCACTCTTGATTCTTTTATATCATTATCGTGCCATTCATATTTCTTATAGATTATTGTGATTGAGTATTGATAATGCCATTATATATGAATCTTGTCCTCCTTTTGGAGTTGAGATATCATTGACAGGTTTAGCATATATATTGTGTAAGATTGATAGATTGTTATATTAACCTAGACAACGTTCTACCGCCGATGCTGCGGCGTAGGCTGGACGTACCCACGGACTCGTGCCCTCATACCGGGTGCGGGTCGTGACACATTTTTGTGGTGGCCCATACAGGTCCAGCTTTACAATTAGTACGATATCGTGGTACTGCAACGACTTAGTTGTACTGCTGCGAGCCTGCGATAGGATCTAGGATATATGGTGCTAGGGTGAGAGCGAATACTTAATCACAAAAAGGAATATTTTCAATCTATTGATTTGCTATCCTTATTCATTCTAAATATTGCTTTCCTTGAATATTGTTGTCAATCTTTGAAGATATTGTATCTTGTTCCTTATTGACTTCTTCTTAATTTGATATGTCTTTAGAATGCAGCCAAAGACGATGTCGCAGCGGTCTGGAGCAGCATCTATGAGGTCGGTTACTTCTTTACATTCGGAGCGGGCAACAGTTGATACTGTTCTGTATTCTCCAGCTCAGAGAGTTGCTTCCCATGTTCATGTTGAAGTTTTGGCAGCCTTCGGGGGTCCTATACCCTCACCTGTCCGGAGGGCTACCCCAGATGTTGCGGTGGACCTTCCTCCACCGCCACAGTTTTCTTTCCCGGAAGGTGCGCCTGCTGACGGGGTACATATTGTTACATTGATCCAGGGCATGGTGGATGCCCAGAGGATAACAGAAGAGGCCCAGCTTATTCAGGCTGAGGTTAAATAGGTGCAGGCAGAGGCACACCGAGAGAAGACAGAGCTGATAATGAAGAGCATGGAGAATGCTCACCAGGTGGCCTTAGAGGCAGTAGGAATAGTTGGCCAGCAACTTCGTGGCCAGCAGCAGCAGAGGTCGGGCACTTTAGTAGATTTCAAGAGAATGCTGCCGAGGCCTTTCAAGGCAACTGAGGGAATCATATACGCCTACGACTAGCTAGAGGATATAGAGAGGATCCTGCGTTTAGCACATATCCCGAAGAGCTTACATATTGAGGCGGCCGACAGTTAGTTGTTTGATATTACCCTTATGTGGTATCTCACCGAGCCCAGACTTACATGGGAAGCTTTCATAGAGCTTTTCAAGAAAAAAAATCTTTTCTGATGTGGCCTTGGCAGCCTTGGAGATCCAGTTTCAGGACTTGGTCCAAGGGAACCTGTCAGTTGATGATTATGCCGCAGAGTTCTGCCGGCTAAGTCGTTTTGCGCCTTCCATGGTTCTGGACCTAGGAGATCAAGTCCAAAAATTCAGGAAGGGTGTCACCCTCAATTTTCCAGCTAGGGGTAAATTGGTAATTTGGCCTAGTTTTTTTATTTTAGGAATATAATATTAATATTAGTGGGCCATGTATATTTATTTATTGCTTGTATTAGTTATTTAATTATTAGAGTGTTATATTTAATTAGAGGCTGGTAGCATTTAATTTAGTTAGTGGACTAGCCTATTTAATTTGACTTATGTAGTGGACCTAACTTGTTAGATTAGATCCATGGACCAATGTTTAATTCTAGTTAGAATTGAGCCCAATAGTAAGACCATTCATTAGGAGGATGAATTAATTAGTGAAACCAATTAGACTAGAACCTTCCCTCCTTAATTAATTTTTTCATGAGAGGCCCCAAGGGGTATTTTAGACTTTACATAGTAGCTTGAGGGAGAGGACAAGGGAGGCCTATATAAGGGGGCAAAAACTTTCTCTCTCTTCATTTTTCATTCCAAATCTAGATCTAGAATTTTCCTCAACCAAATTCCTTTATCCCTACATCAAATTCTATCCATTTTTTTCTCAAATCATCATTGGAGGCCATTGAAGCAAGGATCTATAAGAAGGAAATAAGGATCTATAAGGAGGAGCAATGATCTACAAGTGGAGGCTTTTTTTACCCAATTTGGAAATTTTATTGGGAATCCATCTCCCAATAGGTATAATTCAGTTTTTTTCTTTTAATTAGACTCTAAATCTGTAATTTAATCATAAGGAACCACCCATATGCTAAAGCTACCCATAGGTGTCACGACCCGCACCCGATATAGGGGAACGAGTACGTGGGTACGTCCAGCCTACGCCGCAGCATCGGCGGTAGAACGATGTCTAGGTCACAATACTAACTAATCAATCTTACATGAATATCCAACTCCATAAGGAGACACAGATATCATAATATAATATAGAATACTCAATCACAGAAAGTAGAGCACGATGAGATGTCGAGGAAAATAAATAAAATACAACACAAGTCTAAAAAACATAAATAATCTAACCTGCAATCCATAACATCCAAATCTCCAAGTATGCTGGAAAAAAGTCCTCTAAGTCATAGTCTGGAAAAATATTTCCAGTCAGGATGGAACAAAGTACAACCCAATAGTAGTTCTAATTAATTGACAAAGACTATAAACAGTTATAGTAAGTAATACATGATAATCAAGGAAAGTAAATGAGTCAGAGAAATACATACAGTCACAGTTAAAGTAAGAAGCAAGACAAGATATGCATGGTGAATCAAGAAAATACTGTAAATAAGACTGTGAATGGATGAGAAATAAACTAAATAGATAAGATGTGTGTCCAGCAAGTATCATGTGAGTCCAGCAAGTGTAATGTGAAGCCAGCAAGAAAATACTAACCAGTATATTTTGAAATACCGCTTTCGACATATAAACGGCTAGGGGGTAAGTACGGCTCACCGCATACTTGGTGTGCGGCTGTTATCATTCCTGATTAGACCAGAGGGGGTGATTCCAGTGATTCCAGATTTGGGAATATTTACATGTCTACTCGAGTATTTCCCCACCCGACTAGTATAAATGAATCTAATCCCGACACGCAAATCAAATATGAATCCAGCCAGATAAAATAGGTGATTCCAGTATGTGAGTCCTGATGTGATGCCAGTAATGAGTCCTGAAGTAGAGGCCAGACAAGTATAATGTACGTGTCACAAGAAAATGAATCCATGCAATACTAATCCGTGTATCTAAGTGTCGAGAAACTAGGTAAAATAATACTATAGACCAGAATTATAGAAATAATCAATTAATGGAAACTATCAAAGAATGTACTCGCCTGTGGTCCTGAGCGGGCGATACCAATAACCTGATTTTGAAGTCTTGTCTGAACAATCCAACAATCCTATAGACATCATTTAATAATAATATTATATCAGTTGATATACTAACACACAATCATAAATACACTGAACTCAGGGCTACGCTAGGTGTGACACTAGTCAACTAGGATCAAGTGTGCGTCTAATTGCACTGGTGCCATGCCTGTAAATGCTGTGCAATCAGGCAGTCGAACTAACACATGTCTCGCCAGTACGTCAATGTACATAGGGCAGTCAACTCACAATATTCTGGGTCACACAGTCAAATATAATACGGGATATCCATAAATTACAATTATGGTCATTCAACATCTATAATATAGTTAAACGCATTGCTAGCAATCATATTTCTACAAAGTATATTTATCAACCTAAGTATATTTATCAACCAAATTTCTAAGGAGTAAACACTAACGTCAATTTTCCTTGAAGCAATATTAAACCTAATTACTATTCAATTAATTACTATTAACATGCACAAATGTATACACACCCATACTAGACATTAAGGTTCACCCAAACGCAGGTCTCGCAATCACGTCAACTAAGCTATCATGAAGCGATACGCTAATCCTCACTAATATTCACATGTGCACACACAAACACAATTATGAAGGAAAGGCAAGGTCGAAACTGCGCGTACACAGGGTCGAGGGAGGCTATTGTGGTTCATCTCCGGCGAGGTGGGATACGTCGACGATGACAACGATGATGACGACGACGACGACGATGATGATGATGATGAGGGTGATGATGATTATGATGATTAAGGTGAGATGATGATGATGATGGTGACGAGGGTCGTGGCAGGGCTGATCGGGCTCCAGGGATGGCCGGAGAGGTACGACTCGCTGCCCCTATCGAGGAGGAGGAGAGAGCAGGGAGAAGAGGTTCAGTCCAACGGGCTGGGCTACTCGGGGATGGAGAGGGAGGTCGGGATGTTGAGGTCATGAAGGAAGGAGAAGAGAGGGAGAGGTCCGACGGGGAGGCTCAGTTCAGTCGTGGACAGCGGGCTCGGGTGGTGCAACGGGTTCGACTCTGGCGAGTTCAGGTGGTTGCGGGCGGTTGAGCAGCGAGTCGGCTTCGGTTGTGATGAGGAGGGTCGGTAGGGTCAGGCGGTGGGATAGTCGGGTGGAAGTCGGGGTTCTATTCCGGCGGGTTACGTGCAGTCGGGGTCGCTCAGCGAGCAGGGAACGAAAGGAGATGGGAGGTGATCACCGGGGATCCGGCGGCTGCTCGTCGACGGGTTGGAGAACTCGGCAATGATTGGCAGCGGCTAGTCGAGTAGGCTGTTGCGTCGACTCCGGCGGAAGGAGGATGGCCGGGAAGAGTAGGTAAAGGTGACCGGAGGTGGGATGAAGAAGAAAGAAGTGGTTTAGTTTAGGTTTGAGTTTAAGGTGTTGTAGTTTGTAGGTTGAGGTAAAAAATATAATGGAGATGGTGGTTTTTGTATATGGGAGGAGATAATGTTGACAACCTAAGGATTAGGGCCGATTGTACACCTTGGGATGGGGTTTGCATTGGGAGAGGGGTTAGGATATATATATAATAGTGGTGTGTGTGGTGATGATGGCTCCATTTTAAATGGATGGCCTAGATTGCTCATGAAGGATGGTGTACAACCAAAAAGAGGAGAGATAAAGAGGGTTGAACCGGTCAAAGGGAGGGGGAGGTGATTTCTTCATGTGCTTGACCAATAGGATGGTGACACATCATTGCACTTTTGCAAATAAGTCCTCAACAATTGGAAAATTGCACAGAAAGTAGAAATTGGGATTGGATGGGGAAAATACCATGTTTGGTATGATGTATTGGATGAAAAGGATGTTTGGTATTTATGATGACTCTTGAGGGTGTGAATGGTGGTTTGGTTTGGTGTTGGGTCTAATTTTGGGTCAAATTGGGTCCTTACATCAATTTAATTAAAATTAATGTAAGTGGTGTTCTAAAATTAATTGGAAGTATATAGGATTAAAATTAGGTGGGACACAAGTATCATGGACATAGAAGACTCAGAATAGAATATTGTCATAATTTATGTTGCACAAAATGGGTCAAGATTGTGTCTCCAATTTTGATTGGAACACACAAGGATACAAAGTCAAATTTATTTGGAATTTAAAATAAACATCCGCGATAATATTGTGTGACTAAAATGAAGCACAAGAGAGCATATTCATGAGTTATACAAAGGTCAGAATGAAAGGCGGGCACGTCTAGGACAAGGGTATAAAATTTGTTTGAGGGCAAAAGCTTGGGTAGCGATCTAAATATTGAAGCAACGGTAAGGCACAACAATTAAATAAAATCACGGTAATTAATTACAACCTCTATAATTAAATCCCAAAATGCTAATTAAAATCCATGATCATATAATTCGGTCAGGGGCTCATCTAGCGGTCTTCTAGGTCTAGTCTACTAACTCATGCATTAGGGAACAATGTATATAATAAAATATATATACACATATCATACAATTATTTATAAATAAAAACATACATAATATTTATAAATAATAAAAAGTAAAAAATACCCCTATTTCAGAATGTGGTAGTGACGAGTCTACCCTCCTTAGAAAATTTTGTTCTCGAAATTTAAGATCCTCAATAGTTATATTTATTTATTTATTCTTACCATCAAAATTTAAATTCATCAACCATATAATCATGAAGTAAATTCATATTGTTATTTCACCAAAAATTTCAAAATTCTAAAACATCATATTCCTGAAAATCTTCAAATAATTATCAAATTTTATTCTTATCACAATCTCCTCCAAAATTTTAATAACTAAATACAAAAATTTAATATTCAATCCTCTAATTGAAATCCAATCAATGCATATTTATAAAAATTAAAAATCTCATCCGAAAACTTTGAATCTCAAACACTAATCCATTAATCATCTTACTCCTCTAATTTAAGTCTAATCGATACGTATTTATAAAATTTAAATCCACATCTATCTAAGTATACCTATATATTCACAGTCCCTAACACACAAGATATACACAAATACACCAATTGTCTACAATTCTCAATTGTGTACTAAAATTTGTACTGCCCGGATTACTTGCACTATTACTTCCAATAATTTCTATCCATATTAATTGATACACCAATTTAATATTATCACACAAGGTACTTACTGTTACTAGCACCTTGCTCAACTAATCCTTGATATAGAAATATTAGCACTATTGGTATGGTAACACTAGCTTCATCATTAGATCACCTCATCACATTTACTAGAACTCATGATCACTTGCACCTTTTATAATACACATGTTTCACTTCACTCTCAAGGGTGGGCATATGGTTCCATATCTCGATTGATGTATATGTATCTTCTCTTAAATCTTTTACAGGCTGATACACTAATCTGTGATACACTTCATTCCTTCCATGACCAATCTTGATATTTCTCAACCCATGGTATCTCATTAATACCCTTTATGTATATACATTTCTTTACTCTTGACACACCCAAGTAATCAACCATCAAATTAAATATCATGCTCCATTAATTTTTAATATAATTTCCTTGATACTTAATTGCTTACATGGATCACCCAACTACATAAATTCATGACTATCCAGGACTGGCATGCTGACTTTGATACTAACTCCTGGAACCATCACTGATACCCTTTACTCCTTCTACCTATAATACCAATACTAATAATAATGACACCTTATCATAGAACCATTGCTACAAGGTACTACGCTATGAGTTATCTTTAGATTAATGCCTACTGCTCACATGTCCAACCAAGAAACACTTACAGACTCACAAGCCATACTCAGTCAACACTGATACAAGACACAAACCTAATTGTAAGTTACCAATTATCACACTAACATGGATCCTTAAAGAAATAAAGCTCAAAAAAGAACTGGACTAAGGACTGAAGGTATCTCTATGGCTATTAAAAGGAAATGATGGAACAAAGTCCTAGAATAACAGAAGTGGATAAGTAATGAGATGATACTTTAAGAACAAATTTAAGATACAACCTGACAATCATACACGTCTGTCCGAAATTATGACACTCAGAATCCTCGCCACGCTAGTAAGCATAGCTGCGATGAACGATAGATTCCATAACTTAGGTATGCAACTCTATAATCATGTCGTCTAGAATCCTCGCTGTGCCGACTAGTATAGCTGCGAGAAATTCTAAATTTCATAACCAATATATATACATATGAAGTCAGGTACCTATATTTCTGATACGCCAGCTAATACGGCTGCGATAAATTCTAGTCTCCATAACCAAAGCAGACGTTTTACCTTTCTCACTGTTCCCATCAACATATGTCATCAGATGATACCGTAAATTTTAATCCATAAAATTTATCTCGATAAGAAATCAAACTCAACAACGACACCAAGAATTAAATTTAATAACTGATCAACAAGAATCAAATTCAATAACAACAAGTGAGAACGGACGGAACAAGGGAAAAAGATTTGAATTGAAAATTATAATAAGATTCTCAAGGGTCGTCCCAGGAATCTCTCAAAAATTTGTGATTGAGTATCCTCTCTCATCCTAGTATCATATGTCCTATATCTTATCACAGGCATGCAGTAGTACAACTAAGACATCGTACTACCACGATATCGTACAACTTGTGAAGCCTGACCTGCATGGGCCACCACTAAATATGTATCATGACCCATACCCAATATAGGGGCACGAGTACGTGGGTACATCCAGCCTACCCCGCAGCATCGACGGTAGAACGATGTCTAGGTCACAATACTAACTAATCAATCTCACATGAATATCCAACTGCATAAGGAGACGCAGATATCATAATATAATATAGAATACTCAATCACAGAAACTAGAGCACGATGGGATGTCGAGGAAAATAAATAAAATACAACACAAGTCTAAACAACATAAATAATCTAACCTGCAATCCATAACATCCAAATCTCCAAGTATGCTGTAAACAAGTCCTCTAAGTCATAGTCTGGAAAAATATTTCCAGTCAGGATAGAATGAAGTACAACCCAATAGCAGTTCCAATTAATTAAAAAAGACTATAAACAGTTATAGTTAGTAATACATGATGATCAAGGAAAGTAAATGAGTCAGAGAAGTACATATAGTCACAGTTAAAGTAAGAAGCAAGACAAGATATGCATGGTGAATCAAGAAAATACTGTAAATAAGACTGTGAATAGATGAGAAATGAACTAGATAGATAAGATGTGTGTCCAGCAAGTATCATGTGAGTCCAACAAGTGTAATGTGAAGCCAGCAAGAAAATACTAACCAGTATATTTTGAAATACTGCTTTCGACATATAAACGGCTAGGGGGTAAGTACGGCTCACCGCATACTTGGTGTGCGGCTGTTATCATTCCTGATTAGACCAGAGGGGGTAATTCCAGTGATTCCAGATTTGGGAATATTTACATGTCTACTCGAGTATTTCCCCGCCCGACTAGTATAAATGAATCCAATCCCGACACGCAAATCAAATATGAATCCAGCCAGATAAAATAGGTGATTCCAGTAGGTGAGTCCTGATATGATGCCAGTAATGAGTCCTGAAGTAGAGGCCAGACAAGTATAATATACGTGTCACAAGAAAATGAATCCATGCAATACTAATACGTGTATCTAAGTGTCGAAAAACCAAGTAAAACAATACTATATACCAGAATTATAAAAATTATCAATTAATAAAAACTATCAAAGAATGTACTCGCTTGTGGTCCTGAGCGGGCGATACCAATAACCGGATACTGAAGTCTTGTCTGAACAATCCAACAATCCTATAGACATCATTTAATAATAATATTACATCAGTTGATATACTAACACACAATCATAAATACACTAAACTCAGAGCTACGCTAGGTATGACACTAGTCAACTAGGGTCAAGTGTGCTTCTAATTGCACTGGTGCCATGCCTGCAAATATTGTGCAATCAGGCAGTCGAACTAATACATGTCTCGCCAGTACGTCAGTGTACATAAGGCAGTCAACTCATAATATTTTGGGTCACACAGTCAAATATAATATGGGATATCCATGAATTACACTTATGGTCATTCAACATCTATAATACAGTTAAACGCATTGCTAGCAATCATATTTCCACAAAGTATATTTATCAACCTAAGTATATTTATCAACCAAATTTCTAAGGAGTAAACACTAACATCAATTTTCCATGAAGCAATATTAAACCTAATTATTATTCAATTGATTTCTATTAACATGCACAAATGTACACACACCCATACTAGACACTAAGGTTCACCCAAACGCAGTTCTCCCAATCACGTCAACTAAGCTACCATGAAGCGATACGCTAATCCTCACTAATATTCACATGTGCACACACAAACACAATTATGAAGGAAAGGCAAGGTCGAACCTGCACGTACACGGGGTCGAGGGAGGCTACTGTGGTTCATCTCCGGCGAGGTAGGACACGTTGACGATGACGACGATGATGACGACGACGATGATGATGATGATGGTGGTAATAATGATGGTGATGATGATAATGATTAAGGTGAGATGATGATGATGATGATGAGGGTCATGGCAGGGCTGCTCGGGCTCCGGGGATGGCCGGAGAGGAACGGCTCGCTGCCCTTGTCGAGGAGGTGGAGAGAGCAGGGAGGAGAGGTTCAGTCCGGCGGGCTGGGCTGCTCGGGGATGGAAAGGGAGGTCTGGATGTCGAAGTCGTGAAGGGAGGATAAGAGAGGGAGAGGTCTGGCGGGGAGGGGTGCTCGGTTCGGTCGTGGACAGTGGGCTCGGGTGGTGCAACGGGTTTGACTCCGGTGGGTTCAGGTGGCTGTGGGCGGTTGAGCAGCGAGTCGGCTCCGGTCGTGACGAGGAGGGCCGGTTGGGTCAGGCGGTGGGATGGTCGGGGGGCAGTCGGGGTTCTATTTTGGCGGGTTCCATGCAGTCGGGGTCGTTCAGCGAGCAGGGAAGGGAAGGAGATGGGAGGTGATCACCGGGGATCCGGCGGCTGCTCGTCGTCGAGTTGGAGGACTCGGCGGTGATTGGCAGCGGGTGGTCGAGTAGGCTACTGTTTCGACTCCGACGGAAGGAGGATGGCCGGGAAGAGGAGGTGAAGGTGACCGAAGGTGGGATGAAGAAGGAAGAAGTGGTTTAGTTTAGGTTTGAGTTTAAGGTATTATAGTTTGTAGGTTGAGGTAAAAAATATAATGGAGATGGTAGTTTTTGCATGTGGGAGGAGATGATGTTGACAACATAGGGATTAGGGCCGGCTGTACACCTTGGGATAGAGTTTACATTGGGAGAGGGGTTAGGATATATATATATATATATATATATATATATATATATATATATATATATATATATATATATATATATATATATATATAATAGTGGTGTGTGTGGTGAGGATGGCTCCATTTTAAATGGATGTCCTAGATTGCTCATGAAGGATGGTGTACAACCAAAAAGATGAGAGAGGAAGATGGTTGAACCGATCAAAAGGAGGGGGAGGTGATTTCTTCATGTGTTTGACCAATAGGATGGTGACACATTATTGCACTTTTGCAAATAAGTCCTCAACAATTAAAAAATTGTACAGAAAGTGGAAATTAGGATTGGATGGGGGGAACACCATGTTTGGTGTGATGTATTAGATGAAAAGGATATTTGGTGTTTATGATGAGTCTTGAGGTTGTGAATGGGGGTTTGGTTTGGTTTGGTTTGGTGTTGGGTCTAATTTTGGGTCAAGTTTGGTCCTTACATCAATTTAATTAAAATTAATGTAAGAGGTGTTCTAAAATTAATTGGAAGTACATGGGATTAAAATTAGGTGGGACACAAGTATCATGGACGTAGAAGACTCAGAATAGAATATTGTCATAATTTAGGTTGCACAAAATGGGCCAAGATTGTGTCTCCAATTTCTATTAGAACGCACAAGGATACAAAGTCAAATTTATTTAGAATTTAAAATAAATGTCTGCGACGAATATTGTGCGACTAAAATAAAGCACAAGAGAGCATATTCATGAGTTACACAAAGATCAAAATGAAAGGCAGGCACGTCTAGGACAAGGGTATAAAATTTGTTGGAGGGCAAAAGCTTGGGTAGCGCTCTAAATATCGAAGCAACGGTAAGGCACAACAATTAAATAAAATTACGGTAATTAATTACAACCTCCATAATTAAATCTCAAAATGCTATTTAAAATCCATGATCATATAATTCGGTCAGGGGCTCATCTAGAGGTCTTGGTCTAGTCTACTAACTCATGCATTAGGGAACAATGTATATAATATAATATATATATACACATATCATACAATTATTTATAAATAAAAACATACACGATATTTATAAATAATAAAAAGTTAAAAATACCCCTATTTTAGAATGTGGTAGTGACAATAGAAATTGGAATTAGGTTCATATGAGGCCTATGGAGAAAGTTATGTGGTATTTTATGTCAATTTTAGGGGAATTCCGAGATTGACATATTTTGTGTTTATCAATTGGTCAATTAGACCAAATTGACATGTTTTTGATTGTGTGTGGCTATTGTCGTATCCACAATTGGATACGCATAGGCTGTATCTCGGCAATTTGGAGATATAGAATATTTTGGAGGTTTTTCTCCGACACGGGGGTTTGAGCATGTCACATTTTGACACGGACACGTAGATGTATAATTAACTCTTCGTATTATTCATATTTGTTATTTTAGACTTGTTCGTGTCCTTCGGGGTACGTTTGGTTGTATGGTAGACACGTATCGCAAGCGTATCATAGATCTAGTGTGATACGGGTGCGGTGCACTCCACGTGTTTGTTTATTTTATTTCTAGTTTCCATTTGCCTTGTGTAATAGCTAAATTATTATTGTTATATAGTATATATATAAATATATTTTGTGTCGTATATATATATATATATATATATATATATATATATATATATATATATACTTATAGTTATGTATGTATGTATATAAATATGTATAGTATGTGTGTATATATATATATATATATGTATATATGGGACTATTGTATATATATATATATGTAGATATAACTATATATATATATATATATATATATATATATATATATATATATATATATATGTGTGTGTGTGTGTGTGTGTGTGTGTGTGTGTGTGTGTATGTGTGTGTGCATAGGTGTTTGAGTAGTGAATGTGTGTGAGAGGGGTTGAGAAACTGAATGCAAAGGAGTGCACAACATTGAAATCAGCAACATCGCAGCAACATCAGCTCCAGCAGCAGTGCACGGTATCAGTGGCAGCAGTTGCAGCATTGTGCAAGCTGCATGTGTACGAGCAGCGGGTTACAGCAGCAGCTAGGAACGTATGCAAGCAGCGGGTTCCAGCAGCAGCTAGGAAAGTGTGTAAGCAGCGTATGCACAAGCAACGGGTTGCAGCAACAACAGTAGCATGTGCGCAACAGCATATTACAGCAGCGGCAGCGTGTGCGCAGCAGCAACTGCTGTAACGAGCAGCAGCGAGCACAACGCGAGCAACGCAGCAAGAGGTAGCAGCAGCAGCAGCTACACCAACAACAACAACAAACGCAACAGTACATATGTAGCTGCGAGCCGCAGCATGTGCAGCAACTGCACACAGTAAAGAGGGGCAGGCCTGCAGCCACAACAAGGTCAGGGGTTTCAGCTAGTTAGGAGAGGTTTAGTAGTTTCATTAATAGTACTTAGTTTTATTGTTAGTTTTATTAATTGTTTTGAGTAGTTAAGTGTGTGTGTGTGTATATATATATATATATATATATATATATATATATTGTTAGTCTAATAATTAGATGTATATACTTGTTTACTAGTAGCTATGTGTGTATATATATATATGTATTGGTAAAGTTAGTGGTTTAGTTAGTTTGTTAAGGTTAGCTAGTAGTTATTAATGGTCTAGTTAGTTCTTGTAAGTTAGTTAGTAGTTCATGATAGTGTAGTAGTTAAGTGCATAGTATAGTAGTTGTATAAATGCATGTTATCTAATATATATATATATATATATATATATATATATATATATATATATATATATATATATATATATATATATATATATATATATACTTGTTAGACTAAGTAGCTATATATAGGTATGCATTGTATATATGTATTGTATGTTAGGTAGTTAGTAGTATTCTATATAGTTTAGTTAATGTTAGTATATAGTTAGTGTATTGGTAGTTAATTGCATATTAGGATTTGATTTACCTTGTGGTACCAAGGTAATGTCAAGGTATTTGGTGGATACTCAAGGTATTGAGTTTGAGTATCAAGATGGGTGTGTAGGTAGTGAGATACGCATTGGTTCAAAGCCAAGGTATCCAATTTGTATTAGTTAGCTAAGAGTAATATATATATATATATATATATATATATATATATATATATATATATATATATATATATATATATATATATATATATATATATCAGTATTTTTATATCAAAAACTTGTGTATCCTATGATACGGTACTTTGGGTGTATCCTAGTATTTTAGCATAGCTAGTGTGGCATAGTTTCATAGTGTGTGGACCTAGTATCCTAGAGTTAGACTCATGCAACTTAGAAATAGCTAGTTTGATTAGTTTGACCTAGAGTTGACCTAGTTTAACTGTTTTGACTTAGACATAGTTTTATGACCTAGAATTGAACTAGTTTAACTTAATTTTATTCCAGAACCTTGTATTAATGTGATATTCCATATATAGGTTTATGTGACACCAGTTCAGACACAGTTTAAAATTCATTGCTCTGTACCGCAGGCAAGTACATTCTCTGATAGTTTCTATTATTTGATAATTAATATAATGCAAGTATTTAGAAATATTTTACATGACCCTTGACACATTGGTACACGGACTAGTATACACATGGATCAGTCATGAGATGTTATTTATTATTTCATTATTCCTCATGTTCTCATATGGTTAAAAGGAAATATTTAATATTAGACAATATTTAATGTTCAAAGTTCAATATTTACAATGCCTTGAGTATCTTGTATCGTAACGTGTCATGGTTGGATCCATTGTACTAGCGGGGAAAAGAAGAAGTGTTAGCTAGATATGTGATCAAATCCTAGACATTGTTCAATGTTCAATGTTCAATGTTTAACTTAGACAGTGTTTATCCAACGTTAATTAGACAATGTTCAACCTAAGCCGATCACATATCTAACTAGTATTTCAATCACTTAGTATAGTTACAGTTCTTCACCATATTCTAGTTCATTGTCTTATTCTATTTCATTGTCTTGTTCTATTTTATTGTGATCAGTGTATACCATATTGCTCTTGTTTACCTATTTCTTTGACCATAGTATGATATTATTCATTATTTCTCGTCTTGTATTATATTTTCTATTTCTGCTTATAGTCATTATCAATTAATTGGAACTGCTATTGGGTTGTACTTCGCTCCAATCCTGACTGGATATATTTTTCAGATGAATGGTTAGTGAGGATGTATCCCACTTACTACGGGCCAAAAGATGGAGTGTCACCTGAGGATGTAGTACCAGATACTGAGGCCATTTAGATTTTTATATCATGTAGTAGTTGTTTCTAGTTAGACATTATATTGTATTATTATTTTAAGATATTGAGTTGTGTTTAAATTTTGAGATTGGACCTATGATGTATTGAGACTTGTACTTCTTTTTTTTCAATTACATATCGTGCTTACATCTTTCTTTAGTTTTATATGTGATTGAGTATTGACTATCCTTTGTTATATCATCATATTGCTCCTCCATTTGGAGTTGAGATGGCATGACAGGTATTATATATATATTGTGAGAGATATTAGATAGTATAGAAGACCGAGACAACATTCTACCGCCGACGTTGCGGCGTAGGCTGGATGTACCCACGTACTCGTGCCCCTATACCGGGTGCGGGTCGTGACACATTTTTAGTGGTGGCCCATGTAGGTCAGGCTTCGCAATAGTGCGATATTGTGGTAGTGCAACGACTTAGTTGTACTACTGCGAGCCTGCGATAGGATAGGAAATAGGATACTAGGATGAGAGCGTATACTCAATCACAACTAGAAAATAATTCCAACCTAATTGAATCTTGCCATCTTCATTCTTAATATCGATTTCCATAAAAATTTATGTCCTTCTTTGTTAATATCGTATCTTGCTCAATATTGATTCCTTATTTAGAATCTGTCTTCAGGATGTCGCCGAAGATGCGTTTCCAGCGCTCAGGCGCAATGTCAGCGAGATTAGTCACTTCATCGCTTATGAGGGAAGCACCAGCAGACACTGTTCCAGTAGCTCTATTTCAGAGGTCCACTTCACCGATCCAGGTGGGCATTTCCGTAGCAGCTTTCGGAGGTGCTCCACCTCCGGTACAAAGGATAGCACCAACATTTTCAGGGGATCTTCCATTCCCGCCATCCGCAATCGATCAGACGCAGATGTTCGCGATCTTTCAGCAGATGATGGAGGCATAACAGCGATAGTCAGAGGTTATACGACAGAGTATTGAGAATGCTTACCAGATTGCGCTCACAGCAGTCGAGAGAGTCGCCTTAGTCTAGCTACAGACGATACTGCCTTATCCCGATCCGCAGCAGCCGAGGCCAGGGACTATCATTGACTTCAAAAGGATGGGGCCTAAGGACTTTAAG
This sequence comes from Iris macrosiphon, assembly GCA_036927795.1. Classification (NCBI taxonomy): domain Eukaryota; kingdom Viridiplantae; phylum Streptophyta; class Magnoliopsida; order Asparagales; family Iridaceae; genus Iris; species Iris macrosiphon. The sequence goes on along the minus strand of JAYESA010000008.1, from coordinate 114,684,550 downwards.
GGCATCGAAGAAATATTGTACGCAAACGACTAGATAAAGGACATTGAGAGGGACCTGCGATTGGCGCAGATTCCGGAGAGATTGCAGGTAGAAGCGGCGGGTAGTATGATGTTCGATATTGTGCTGACATGGTTCAGGACAGTCCCCATGATATCAGCGCCAGGACTTACTTGGGAAGCTTTCAAAGAGATTTTCAAAGAAAAGTTCTTCCCGAATGTGGCTCAGAGTACTTTGGAGAGTCAATTCCAGAACCTCGTCCAAGGAAACTTGATTGTGGACGAGTATGCGACGGAGTATTATAGATTGGGACGATTTGTTGAGAGGCAGAATCCTCGAGCCAGGGCTAAAAAATTCAAAAGGGACTGAATAGTGAGATTAAGTCTCATACTAATGGAGACCGTACCACTACTTTTGAGGAAATTCTGAGATAGGCACAGCGGGCGGAGCATGATTTGGAGCTTGGCTCCAAGAGGCCGAGAGACACCGGAGGAGCGAGTAGTGGTACGGGCCCAGCAAAGTACACCTACTTTCAGCAGCCGTGAGTATATCAGCATTAGCAGTATCTTGTACCAGTTAAAGCACCAGCTCAACAGATATAACAGTTTCAGAAGTCAGTTCATCAGGCACCGCAGCAGCCTCAGAGGCAGACTCAGCAGACTTTTCCTTGTGGCTATTATGGAAGGCATGGACATGATTGGGAGAACTATCGGAAGAGGCTCAGACTATGCTTGTAATGTGGTTCTCCTGACCATCAGGTGAAGGAGTGTTCCAACAACCCGTATGGACCAGATCGCGGTCAGAGAGATAGAGCTAGGCCACCTATGGCACTGCAGAATGCTCAGCAACCGCATAGAGAGCCACCCCAGTAGGGCGGGACATTTGCTATGGTAGTCGGAGAGGACGACACTTCAGGTGATAAGTTAGCTTATTTTGTCCTGTTCTGTTCCTTTTCTTTCCATCTGTTGTTTGTGTGTTTAGTTAGTACCTTATAGACTGCTTGTGTGTTATTGTGTAGTTAGTATACCCTGTCGAATTCTGCAAAACTATGATGGACAGAGACCATAGTTAGTGATTTCTTTTAAATTGCATGTTGTATATTTTAGTTTGGACTGGGGTTGACCTAGAGGGGGTTACGATCATCTTTAATTTTGAGGACAAAAATTTTCTAAGGTGGGTAGGATTGTCACCCTCACTTTTCTAGCTAGGGATAAATTGGTAATTTGACCTAGTTATTTAATTTTAGGAATATAATATTAATATTAGTGGGCCATGTATATTTATTTATTGCTTGTATTTAATTATTAGAGTGCTATATTTAATTAGAGGCTTGTAACATTTAATTTAGTTAGTGTACTAGCCTATTTAATTTGACTTGTGTAGTGGATCCAACTTGTTATATTAGATCTATGGACCAATGTTTAATTCTAATTAGAATTGAGCCCAATATTATGCACATTCATTAGGAGGATGAATTAATTAGTGAAACCAATTAGACTAGAACCTTCCCTCCTTAATTAATTTTTTTATGAGAGGCTCCAAGGGGTATTTTAGACTTTACATAGTAGCTTGAGGGAGAGGGCAAGGGAGGCCTATATAAGGGGTGAAAACTTTCTCTCTTTATTTTTTGTTCCAAATCTAGATCTAGAATTTCTCTCAACCAAATACCTTCATCACTACATCAAATTTCACCCAAATTTCTTTCCAATTCATCATTGGAGGCCATTGAAGCAAGGATCTATAAGAAGGAAATAAGGATCTACAAGGAGGAGCAAGGATCTACAAGTTGGAGGCTATTTTATCCAATTTAGAAATTTTATTGGAAATCCATCTCCCAATAGGTATAATTAAATTTTTTCCCTTTAATTAGACTTTAAATATATAATTTAATCATAAGGAACCACCACATATGCTAAAGCTACCCATAGAAATTAGAATTAGGTTCATAGGAGGCTTATGGAGAAAGTTATGTGGTATTTTGTATCAATTTTGGGAGAATTTCGAGATTGACATATTTTATGTTTGTTAATTGATCAATTAGACCAATTTGACGTGTGTTTGATTGTGTGTGGCTAGTGTCATATCTACAATTGGATACGTGTAGGCCGTATCCCGAAAATTTGGAGATACGGGTTATTTTAGGGGTTTTTCTCCGACACGGGGGTTTGAGCATGTCATATTTTGACATGGACACGTAGATGTATAATTAACTATTCATATTATTCATATTTGTTATTTTAGACTTGCTCGTATCCTTCGGGGTATGTTTGGTTGCGTGGTGGACTCGTATCGCAAGCGTATCATAGATCTAGTGTGATACGGGTGCGGTGCACTCCACGTGTTTGTTCATTTCATTTCTAGTTTCCATTTGCCTTGTGTAATAGCTAAATTATCATTGTTATATATATATATATATATATATATATATATATATATATATATATATATATATATATATATATATATATGTGTGTGTGTGTGTGTGTGTATGTGTGTGTGTGTGTGTGTGTGAGGTGTGATTTATATATATATATATATATATATATATATATATATAAATAGTACTTATATATATAAATAGTACTTTTATATATATATATATATATATATATATATATATATATATATATATATATATATAATATATATATATCTACATCTACATCTACTTACACACACACACACACACACACACACACACATATATATATATATATATATATATATATATATATATATATATATATATATATATATATATATATATGTGTGTGTGTGTGTGTGTGTGTGTGTGTGTGTGTGTGTGTGTGTGTAAGTATATATATATATATATATATATATATATATATATATATATATATATATATATATATGAGAGTATTGTATATATGTGTAGATATGAGTGTATATATACATATTGATATATATATATATATATATATATATATATATATATATATATATATATATATATATATATATATATATATATATATATATGTGTGTGTGTGTGTGAGTGCATAGGTGTTTGAGTAGTGTATGTGTGTGAGAGGGGTTGAGCAACTGAATGCATGGGAGAGAATAGCATTGAAATTAGCAACATCGCAGCAATATTAGCTCCAGTAGCAGTGCACGGTATCAGTGGCAGCAGCTGCAACATCGTGCAAGCAACGTGTGCACGAGCAGCGGGTTACAGCAACAGCTAGCAGCGTGTGCAAGCAGCGTGTGCACGAGTAGCGGGTTGCAGCAACAATAGTAGCGTGTGCGCAGCAGCACATTGCAGCAGCAGCGTGTGCGTAGCAGCAACTGCTGCAGCGAGCAGTAGCGAGCACAACGGGAGCAACACAACAAGAGCTAGCAGCAGCAGCTACACCAACATCAGCAGCAAACGTAGCAGTGCATGTGCAGCAGCGAGCAGCAGCGTGTGCAGCAACTGCACACAGCAAGGAGGGGTAGGTCTGCAGGCACAGCAAGGTCAGGGGGTTCAGCTAGTTAGGAGAGGTTTAGTAGTTTCATTAATAGTTAGTTAGTTTCATTGTTAGTTTCATTAATAGTTTTGAGTAGTTTAGTGTACATATTGATATCTAAGTAGTTATATATATATATATATATATATATATATATATATATATATATATATATATATATATTGTTAGTCTAATAATTAGATGTATATACTTGTTTACTAGTAGCTATATGTGTATTTATATTTGTATTGGTAAAGTTAGTGGTTTAGTTAGTTTGTTAAGGTTAGCTAGTAGTTATTAATGGTCTAGTTAGTTCTTGTAAGTTAGTAGTTCATGATAGTGTAGTAGTTAAGTCCATAGTATAGTAGTTGTATAAATGCATGTTATCTAATAGTTATATATATATGTAATACTTGTTAGACTAAGTAGCTATATGTAGGTATGTATTGTATATATGTATTGTATGTTAGGTAGTTAGTAGTATTCTATATAGTTTAGTTAATGTTAGTATATAGTTAGTGTGTTGGTAATTAATTACATATTAGGATTTAATTTACCTTGTGATACCAAGGTAATGTCAAGGTATTTGGTGGATACTCAAGGTATTGAGTTTGAGTATCAAAATGGGTGTGTAGGTAGTGAGATACACATTTGTTCAAAGCCAAGGTATCCAATTTGCATTAGTTAGCTAAGAGTAATATATATATTGTCTTGTATATAAAATTAGTATTTTCAAATCAAAAACTTGCATATCCTATGATACGGTACTTTGGGTGTATCCTAGTATCTTAGCTTAGCTAGTGTGGCCTAGTTCCATAGTGTGTGGACCTAATATCCTAGAGTTAGACTCATATAACTTAAAAATAGCTAGTTTGACCAAGTTTGGCTAGTTTGACCTATAATTGACCTAGTTTGACTATTTTGATTTAGAAATGGCTTTGTGACCTAGAATTGAACTAGTTTAACTTAATTTCATTCCAGAATATTGTATTAAGGTGATATTCCATATATAGGTCTGTGTGACACCAGTTCAGACACAGTTTGACATTCATTGCTCTGGATCGCAGGTGAGTACATTCTCTGATAGTTTCTATTATTTGATAATTACTATAATTCAAGTATTTAGAAATATTTTACAAGACCCTTGACACATTGGTACACGAACTAGTATACACATGGATCAGTCATAGGATATTATTTATTATTTTATTATTCCTCGTGTTCTCATATGGTTAAAAGGCAATGTTTAATATTAGACAATGTTTAATGTTCAAAGTTCAAAGTTTAATGTTTAATGTTTATAAAGCCTTGAGTATCTTGCATCGTAACGTGTCATGGTTGGATCCATTATACTAGTCGGGGGAAAGGGGGAGTGTTAGCTAAATATATGATCAAATCCTAGATAATATTCAATGTTTAACTTGGACAATATTTATCCAACGTTAATTAGACAATGTTCAACCCAAGCTGATCACATATCTAACTAGTATTTCAATCACTTAGTATAGTTACAATTCTTCACCATATTCTAGTTCATTGTCTTATTCTATTTCATTGTCTTGATCTATTTCATCGTGATCAGTGTATACCATATTGCTCTTGTTTACCTGTTTCTTCGACCACAGTATGATATTGTTCATTATTTCTTGTCTTGTATTATATTCTCTATTTTTGTTTAGAGTCATTATTAATTAATTGGAACTGCTATTGGGTTGTACTTTGCTCCAATCATGACTGGATATATTTTTTCAGATGAATGGTTAGTGAGGATGTGTCCCACTTACTACGGGCCAACAGATGGAGTGTCACCTGAGGATGTAGTGCCAGATACTGAGGCCATTTAGATTTTTATATCATGTAGTAGTTGTTTCTAGTTAGACATTGGATTGTATTATTATTTTAAGATCTTGAGTTGTGTTTAGATGTTGAGATTGGACATGTGATGTATTAAGGCTTGTACTTCTTTTTCTTCTATTCCATATCGTGCTTATATCTTCCTTTAGTTTTTATATGTGATTGAGTATTGACACCCTTTGTTATATCATCATATTGCTCCTCCATTTGGAGTTGAGATGGCATGATAGGTATTATATATATACTGTGAGAGATATTAGATAGTATAGAAGATCGAGACAGCGTTCTACCGCCGATGCTGCGGCATAGGCTGGACGTACCCACGTACTCGTGCCCCTATACCTGGTACGATTCATGACAAAGGGGCTGATGAGGAAGATCAAATCGTGCACTTCTGGATGATGCACCGCCACCTACGAGGAGATCTTGATAGATGCCCAGATTGTAGAGTCAGATCGGGATCTCAATCCCAAGAGGGGTCGCGATATTCCTGGTGGTGCAATTAGCAGCGCAGGACCTTCCAAGCATCCCCATATCCACCAGCAGCACCAGGCACCAGTTCGTGTCCAGCAGGATCAGCTATAGCCTCCGAGGCAGACCCAGCAGGCTCCCACTTATCATTTCTGCAAGAAGCCATGTCACCTTTGGGAGAGCTGCAGAGTGAGGTTGGGACTTTGTGTGCATTGTGGCGCTACGGGACATCGAGTGAGGGATTGTCTCCTAACTCCTTATTTTTTCGGTCAGCGTGCAGCTCCAAATCAAAGGGGTCCAGTTAGGCCACCTGTGGAACCGCAAATTGCTCAGCACCCACGGAGGGAGCCACCCCAGCAAGACGGGACATTTGCAATGAAGGTCGAGGAGGCCAATGCTACAGGTGATGGCTTAGCATGTTCCTTCCTGTTTTTCTTTCTGTTCTTTTTTAACTATTTGATTGATTGGTTGATTCCTTAGTACCTTATCTTACATCAGTGATTTTTATGCTAGAATGTAATTAGTAGTATACCCTGACAGAGATTGTAATACCATGACAAAAGAGACTATAACCATGCATGTTTGTTTTCTTTCTCTAGATTGTATATTGTATGATTGTAGATATGACTTTCTTAAACCTTGATTGTTAGGAGTTTGACCGTAGTGAAGATTATAATGAATAGGTTATTACTGGTCAGAGAGAGATGAGGTGTCTTAAATTTTAAGGACTAAATTTTTCCAGGGGGTAGACTTGTCACTACCACATTTTTAGAATAGGGGTATTTTTTTATTTCGTATTATTATAAATATTGTGTCTATATTTAATTTATATATAAGGTGCATGTTTTATATTGCGACTAATATTATTGTTGGTAGTGATTAGACTATTTGATTAGATATGAAAATAGTGGACCTAACTAGACTTGATATGATAACTTAAACCAAATTGTTAGACTAGTCACATGTGACCCAAATTAGATTAGTCATGACAACTTTGGGCTCAACATTGGACTAGGCGCAACTAGACCCATTCCCTTAGTTAATTAAGAGAATATATTTATTTGCATTAGTTTAGAAGCTTCATAATATAGCCATCCTAATTAATTAACTCTATGACTAATTGTTAGGGCTTATTGGGCATTTTATATTGTATTAGGGTTAGGAATAGTGGCTGGTCATATTTACTTTATAAATCCCTCATTTGATTCATTAATAGCCTCTAACAAATCCTAACTAGCCTCCTCTCATTTCTCTCCCCATTTGAGAAGAAGACACAACCTCTTCCATTCCCAAATTAATCACCAACCCTTTCCTATTGTCATCCCAAGGAGGCTTGAGCTTGGATTATCAAGAAGAAAGCATTGGAAGGAGAGAAGCTTGAAGGAGGTGTCCATTCTTGATGATTGTGTCTACTAGTGCCTTTGTATTGGAAATCCATCTTCCAATAGGTAAAACTATTGTCCCCTTGTCATTTCAAATTTGAATGGTAAAATAAACCCCTAGGGACCCTCCCTTGGCTAAGGGCTACCCATAGGAAGAAGAACTAGGTTCATAGGAGACCTATTAAGAAAGTTACATTGACTTTTGTGGCCAAATTGGGGGAAATCCGAATTTAGACCACTAGGTGTTTGTAGGAATGTCTCCTAGGAGATTTTAGGTTGTGATTTATGATTTGAGAGGGTATATGTGTCCATAATTGGATACGAGTAAGGTGTATCGTGATACTTCATGATACACTATGATACATGAGCTAATTTGGGGGTTTTTAGGCATGTTAGTGTATTTCTCTCTAAATTATATTATAACTAATTACTTTAGTTATATAAAGAGGTATTTGATATGTAGTAATCGTATTTGTTAGATATATGGAGATGTGGTAATAATTATATCTATATCAATAGGATAGAGGTGTAATAGTTAGTATTATGATGGGCCCATCATGTTGTGTCAAGGAGGGGGACTTGGTCGGGTCAGCAGGGTGCTATTGTAGTCACTGTTCAGGTGTTGATGTTTTTAGTTGTTAGTGTTCATGGTAAGAGAGAGCAACAACAACAGTGCACATCTATCATTGTGTGAACTGCAATCAGTAACAGCAGCAGAACAGGAGTGCAATAGTGCACTTGGAGTATCAGGGTGGTTCTACCATAGCACATTAGTAGTAGATATGATTCTAGTGTACAAGTTGGTACATGGCTCTGTTTGTGGCAATATGAGGTAAGGTGTGGATAATCTAAGGATGTATTTGAAGTATTTAGAGTATGTGTATAGGTAAGTATGTTATGGGTGTGTGTACCATCGAGCATGTGTCAAGTAAGTAAGTGTGAGTGCATCAGGTGCATTGCATGTAGTGGATTCAGAGAGTGTTTGTGCATATTATTGTTCTCTGGATGCACTCTAATATGAAGTAAAAAAAGGGAGAGGGACTGCACCTTAGTGCAGTCCATGTGCAGTGTATTGATGAGTGTAAGGACTGGTGAATGGTATTTGGGCATATGTGGGGTGCAATAGAGGGGGGGGCTTTGTATTTAGAAGCACAACAGTAAGTGTGGAAGGGAATGGGTAGATGTATGAGAGGAACTTGGAGTTAGACTCCAAATTGATAAGAGGCCTGTGTGAGTGCTTGGTGGACTAGAGATTGAGTATCAAGATACATGAGCTAGAGAGGGGTGTTTCAGTGTGGTCAGTGTGCATACAATCCAGTGCAACAATTATTACAAGCTTGTGCACTATCTTGCACTGCATGGTCCAAGTGTTGTGTGAGTGTAGGAGTTCTTTGGACTGCAATATTTTATAGTTAAGGGGGGAGTGTTGGGGACTACTATGTCCAGGTTATGGGTATTGTGTGCACAAGTGCACACAAGTGTGTGTGTGTGTGTGTGTGTGTGTGTGTGTGTGTGTGTGTGTGTGTGTTGCAAGTTGCAGACCCGTGATGGTAGTGTGGAGAACTCGTATGTTCTAGTGTGTGCTAGTATTGGTGTAGGAGAGTTGGGAAAGTATCAGTGATGATTATATGTGTAGGTGTCCGATTATGTGAGAACCAAAGGGTGAGTGACTGTTAGAGAAATGCACCTCTGTGTTGCATTAGCTGTGTATTGGAATTCCTGTGCCCAGGGATGCAACATAATGTGTGAGATGGACATAAAATTAATTTCATATTGGAATGCAGGAATGGAAATAGATGGTATGCGGAGGAAAACCTGAACTAGTAGAGAGTTAGTGACTATAGGGTGGCAGGACACATGAATATCCCTGTAGTACTTTGCAAATGCGTGTCAAGATATGTTATGGTTAGTGCTTAAGTGACTGAATGCTGTGATCAGATTTGTATGAGTGTATAAGTGGAGTTAAGGGTGTTACTATAAGTAATATGAGCAACAATGAGGTGCTCGGGTTCAGGCAGGATATACCTGGTATTCAGATAAGGGATTGCATGCAGGGTGTCCAGGAAGTAGGTATTAGAGTTAGGGGTTTGAGAGTAAGGTATTAAGTAGTGTTAGACATGTGTGTGTGTTTGTGTGTGACTAGTGAGTGATAGTTAAGCGTAAGTGTCAAGCATGAGTTAGATACTAAGTAGCAGGTGCATGTGTCTTAGTGTCGAGTTAGGGTTGATACCAAGTTGTTGGTATTTAGTTAGGTGTAAGTTAGGAGTTATGGTCAAGGTAGTAGGTAATACTAAGTTAAGTATTAAGATACTAATATATATATATATATATATATATATATATATATATATATATATATATATATATAACGTGTCATGGTTGGATCCACAATATTAGTTGGGGGCAGAGAAAATGATAGTAAGAGATGTGATAATATACCAATCGTACAAGTGTATAACATTGTTAGTGTTAATCATATACCTCACATATGATTAGCCAGGCCATTTAGCTATCGTACAAGTTTCCAAGTCAATCACATATCAAAACTAGTATTTCAAACACTTAGAATAGTTGTAGTTCATCATATTCAGTTTCATTGTTTATATTGCCTTGTATCTGATATTGTAGATCCTTCCTCTTTTATTTCATATATGCACTGGCTATACCCTATTGTTTACATTGCCTGTTCTCTTTACTTTTTCTTATTGCATCAGCTTATTGTTTCTTATTATATATAACATCCTCCATTTACTGTTTTATAGTCCTTGTCAATTAATTGTAACTGCTATTGGGTTGTACTTCGCTCCATCCTGACTGGATATATTTTTTCAGATGTTGACTTAGAGAATTTTTGTCCTACTTTCTATGGACCTGGTGTAGATGATGGTTATTTTTTGGAGCCTCAGGTTTAGTAGGTTCCCGATAGGAGATACAGTCATTAGCTGCCTAGTTTATCTTAGTGTTTCTATTGTACTAAATTTGTTTTCAGCTTTGAGATTTTGAGTTGTTATTACTTTTGAGAAGCTCGTGGAGTGCATCGAGCGTCGTATATTAGAACATATATGGTAAGAAAATATATGATTGAATTTTTATCTTTGACTTTTATTATATATTTATGATTGAATCTTTCATATATTGACTTTCCATATAATTGGAATTATAATTTATCGTAAGCCAATAAATTATTGGATTTCCATATCTTTGGCCATAAATATATGATTGAATATAATTAAATTTTCATATATATTAGGCTTCCATATATAGACCATAATCCATGTAAGGGTTTATATAATGGTTCATGTAATACAACAAAAAAATGTGGCAAGAGTGCTTTGCAGCTATTGGGAGAAGAAATAAGAGATCTACGACAATTTCGAAGAGGGCATCGTTTCGGGTTATTCTATTTCTCGTCGTCTCTGTTTTTCATGTGTTTGTGATCAATTTTCTATTTCAAAGAGTTGTGATGATCCGTGTTGGATCGATGAAGAGTTTGTAGAGGGTGTAATCTTCTATTCCAATAGTGGAGGATTTTCAGGGTTGGACTTCGATTGTCTCGTAGTTTTTTCTATCTGGACTTTTCAAGTAAAAATTGCTTATGTCCGTGTTTAATTTTCTATATGATTTTGGCATTTGGTTTGTGTTACTTTTCTTCGGTTCTCTCGCAGGCTCTTTGGTTTCGGGAAACAATTTTCACGTTGTGTTCCCAACATGGAACTCCTTAAACTTTGCATTGGTGAAAATACCATGAATTTTTTTTCAAAATCATAATCTATTAAACACTCATACATTGAATTGAAAGAAGGAACATCCTCTTGCTTCTCCTTTTTAACCTTAGTTCTCAAATTGTTCAACAAACTGCTTCAATGTTATTTTTGAGTTCACATAATCATCAAAAAAGGCATTACTTTTGCTGTGTTGTGTAGTTGACATTCATGCCCAAAAAAGTATCTTTAAAAAGATTGGAACCCATTGATGCCTCGCCTTGTACAAATGTCCTAACCATTCATTTTCAAAAAGATCATACTAATTAATCATTTCTCCCCATCCATATTTAAATTCTTTTATAGTCGAATAGTCATAAACAACATTATGTGAAGTTGTTTTAATATTCTCATACAAAGAAAATTGACTTTATTTTTCAGGAACCTTTTCCAATATATGCCACAAGCACCATCGATGTCGAGCCTCTGGAAATACCTTCTCAACAACATTTTGCATAGATTTGCATTTGGGCATTAATAATAGCTTTTGGAGCACGTCCAAACATACACGCTACTGAAGACTCAAATATCTAGACAAATAATTCTGTGTTATCATGAGATAACAATCCGCAACCCAACAATATTGACTTCCCATGATGATTCACTCCTATAAAAGGAGCAAAGGGTAACTCATACTTATTTGTGAGCTATATAGTATCAAACGTGATAAAATCTCCAAGTATTCATATGTTGCCCTACTTTTGCATCGGCCCTGAATAAGTTTCGAAAGATGACATTTATCATCAAGGTCCATCATATAAAAGAAATAAAATTATTTTATCTTGAATTTTGATAAATATAATTTCTAATTACTTCTCCATTTTTGACCCCAAGTCTTAGCCTTGCTTTCTATGTTAGATTTCATATCCACCAGTTTCAACAACTAACGAATAAAAATTATTTCTCACACCAATTCATGCTTGATCATTTAGTTCAAGCGTTCTTTTCACATGATTATCCAACTTCTTATTTCATATGAAAAATCGAGCTTTTGGTGGACTAATGCATGATTGTGCCCAAGCACAACGGTTGTTAATTTAAAATTACCACTATTTTATAGGGCTGATCTTATCGTCTCTTGGCATTCAACTTTAATTGAGAGGCTTGGCTTAAATTTTTCTGTCTCTTACATGCTCGAGAACATAAAATACAAAATATATCAGCTCCCCATTATCTCCTTTATTTTGTGTTTTTTTTGTCACACCAAATCCAGTTTGACGAGCATAATTTGTATAATAATCATGAACCTCTTGTAGAGAGCTAAGCTCCATTCATTTCTTGGGTTCTTTAATTATTCTATTTTCACATGATGCATTTTCCTTTTCTTCCTCATAACATTCATGTATTTTATTCTCATATGCTCCCTTCTCAAATTCCCCTTCGTGGTTATCCTCAATATCTATGGTATTTTCATCAACAATGTATTTTATATCCTACAAACTAGTCAATAAAAATAAAAAAATTAATAATCAATACATGGGAAAGTGAACGAAAAAATTAGTTCCCAATAAAATATGAACAACACTTTATTGATCAAAATGAACACTATGAGAGAGAGAGAAAGAGAGAGAGAGAGAGAGAGAGAGAGAGTTACCATTTTTCGGTGAGATTCAAAATTTTCGGCAAGCTCCAACATGGGAAGAATAAATCTTGAGAATGTGAAGGTGAAAAGATTTCAGGCTAGGAGTAAGTAAAAAAAATAAAAGATTCAATTTTGGAGTACAATAAAAATGAGATATGATAAATAAGGAAAATTATTAAGAGCACCACCAAAAGTGATAGGGGCTATCATATGATATGGGGCATATCACCCTTAAGTTGACAAAGTGTCAGGGGACATCACATAATTTGTTAGGTGATATCACCATTTCAAACACCCATCTCCTATTCTCTCTTCCTCTTCCTCCTACACAATTTTTTTTCATCTTCCCCTTCCCCTTGCAATCTCTTGCTCTTACAACCACATCAAATATGACAATTTAAATCTTTCTCTTCTTCTTCTTCCTCTCTTCATTTCTAACTATATTTTTAAGTCTTTGAACACAATAATTTTTAGATTTTAATATTGTATGTTTTGATTTCTATCTTCTGAACACAATTATTGATGATTTTGAACCCAATTATAGGGGTTTTGATAGTCCATGAATTCGTCATAGTCGGTTAGGACGATAAAAACTGCTAGTATTCTAGCAGTCCTAACAATAATCAAGACTGCTAGAATCCTGGTAGTCATAAGACATTGAGTTATATAACTCTGTCTTAGGATTGCCACGCATATAACTCTGTGTTAGGATTTCTAGGGTTCTGGTAGTCTTGTCTATTGTCATGCCCCGATCTTCCGCAGGTAATCGACTGTCCCCGCTAGGCGCGAATCACCGCTCCAGCGCTCCCGCGGGATGATCTTTCCCATCTGGACGTGATGCTGCACAAGCGTAAGCTGCGCCCGTGCAAGACCATGATCCGAACATGCGGTAAAATGACTAAGCCACAGAGTCGCACAGATATTCCGAGTACATCGGAATAAGAAACGAACAGTTGATTGGTAACAAGTTCACAGAGTCGTCAATAACGGAAGCATCGAATAACAAAAGTATATAAGTAAAAAAGCACTTTATTGATATTGAACAAGTGTTACAAGTGGCGCTAGACCGAGATTACAAGTGGCTCAAGTCCTCTCTCTCTTGAAACAATAAAAGCGTGCAAAGTGGCTACAATTTGTGGAATGATACATAGACGATGTTCCAATATTATGTCTTGTATATGTGCTTCAGTTTCGGACGTAACGTTCCAAGGCTTCAGATTGAACTCCACGCCTTAGCACGCACGAAGGGGTTACTGCACCGAACGAGGTTCTCCCACAGCCTGCAAGTAATCTGGTGGGTTATCAGTACATGAATGCACTGGTGGGGAGGCTTTTGCCCGCTCAAAAAATCCAAACACGTTATATAGGTTCTGTGCACCATCTATTAAGTTATCTTTCTAGTCTTGCCTTAGGATCAGTTTCATGGCAAAATAAAAAGCCTAACTCGTATGGCAGTACACCGTACGATATAAGAGTAACACGGCGAGTGTCACGTCCCAGTCCCAAAATACGTAGGACTAGGAACACGTAAGCATGCCAGCCATATGGATATGGCAACTCCAATATTTGGAAACCAAAATCCACACGTACGCTGTAATATAAAAATTAATCCACAAGTGGTATAAAATGTATCACAAGTCACAAGGTATAATCTAAATCTCATCCACGAAAATCAATATAAATAAATAACCAGAATCTATATCACTAGATCTCAACATAAGTATCTAAGGATGATAGTTGGATGGAAACAAATCCACTACCAACTCGAATGTAAAGGTACAACACAATAAACACAATATAGGAATACCAGCTAACAATCATGGGGCTCAGAGAGAAGACATCCACGAAACATATATAACCATCCAAATCTGCGCTCTTGCAAATATTTAAGAACAGATACACCTGGCAGGGGACCAGGTCCTCAGAGGGACGTAACAAGATACAGAACAACAAGCCAATTTGAATACAGTAAACATGCATATTATTTGAAAATAAATAAGTACGCTGTATAAGACAATCTATATGAATGCAAATGAGGACAACTTTTCGACGTATGGACAAGGGTAGGCTACTCGATCTACCTCACAACTCACATACACGTCAATGGACATCAGAAATCGACATACCGTGGGGGTAGCGACCAGCGAGACTCCAGAAATCGATATATCGTGGGGGTAGCGACCAGCACGACACACGTCCGTAGTGCGAACTATATACTACGGTTTACCAGAGTGGTTAAAAGCCCATACGCCTAATGATTGTCCTCTATGATACTAAGTGTCAAGTGCGTGTCAACATATCTAATATATAGTAATGACTGAAAGAAACTGTACATGCAATGAATAAACATAATACAATAAATATATAGAAATATACTAAGCATGCAAAATACTGTAAACAATTTGACAAGATATCTTGCTTGGTAAGAAAGCTGCAAGGTGTAGTGTCCAGAAGTCAAGCACACAGGATCAGAAGCTATGACCTCAGAACAAATATCTTCGGATGCTGAAATAGATATCACCAACGTTCCCAGATAAGCAAAATAGCTAGAAAGCACTTCCCTTTTGTCCAATTTGGACACAGGGGCAAAACGATAATTTCGAGTAAAAGTGGGGTCCACTTGTGGCCCACTTTGCACCGAAAAGCGTGCCAAGGGCAACAGTCTCTAAATGGAGAAAATTATAGGTCAAACAACTCTAGATGTCAATACGAACCCAACGGTATGTCCAAATATGGATTCCGATGAGCCGAACACAATTTGCCCAAAAAGTCAACCGTGGGGCCCGCCAATTGGCGGCTTGGTCAACTGTCTCAGAATTGCGTAAAAATTGGGTCACAGGACCAACGCGTTATCTCGAGTCCAGTGGCACAAGTTTCGTCGCAATATGACGAGCGTGCACAAAATGCGCGCGACTTCCACAAAAGTTGTGACACGGGGTGTGTCCGCAGATACGGGCTGATTTCGGCGCGCACACGCGTCCGAATCAGTTTTCGCAAATTTTTACTTGTCCGGTTACGCTACGCGCACCGTTCGGTACACTTGGTACACGGCGGGGCGGTCCCGTTTGGTAGGGCGCGCTCCGTTTCACCACTTTTGGAAATATGGAAAAGTGGGTTCGCGGGGTTTTGTGACAAATTTAATTCTATCTACAACAGTTAATAATCTAGGGTTATTTAACAGAAATTAAACTAGGTCAAGTGGTCGACGCATACCAAAAAGAATCATCGAATTCGGATCTCTGTGGTGGGAGATACGAACTCGGCAACATGGGTGGTCACCAAAGTTTTCTGCGATCCCAGAATTCGGTTTGTTTCCGCCAACTTTGGCGCTATTTCTGTCTATGGTTACACGTTGTTCGAGGTATACTACCATACAAATATGAAAGAGGGTTAAGGGGTGAGCATACCGATGAAGACGGGGTGACGTTTGGTTGAGCGAGTCGACGGAAAATATCTCCGGAACACAGGTACCTCGCTGTGGGAATCTACAGTGCGCGGGGTCGCGGTCGTCGGGATTGGTTTGGATGGCCTGGGGGGGTTCTCCGGCTGCGGTGGCGGCGATCTCTAGGTCTAGATGGAAAGAGGAAGAGTCTGGATGATTAGGTTAGGATTTTAGAAATAGAATATATATGTATATGTATATATGAATGGGAGAAGGGGGTTGGTTTGTTTATTAGCCGAGTGGGCTAAGGGGGGGTCTATGCTCGCGTAGGGGTGGGTTTTGTTGGAATTGATATAGTAAGGAGCCAGCGGGTTAATTTCTAGGGAGTGGGCGGCTGTGTTGCTTTGTGGGAATGGTTGGGAATGATTTGCTTAAGTTTGCTTATAGTTGTTATTAATAGTTATTAGTTTATTAGTTTATATTTTCTTTTCTTTTCTTTTCTTTTCTTAATCTTTTTATTATACTTTTTCCAATTATATATATATATATATATATATATATATATATATATATATATATATATATATATATATATATATATATATATATATATACTCATAAGAAAATTTTAGATTATATTAATGCACACTGTTAAGCTAGCAACTGCTCAAGGGGTCTCCTACATGAAATAAATTCTGAAAAATTTCTAATGGTCCCATAAATCCTCTAAGTGCACCAACACCTAAAATAAAAATTATTAAAAATCTATTTCTCCTAATTAGCCACTAATTACTTCAATTAAATTAATAATTAATAAAAAAATAATTAATACGGTTTTTAGAAATAGGAATTTTACAACGAGACTTACCAACTTACCATTTATCCTTTCCTGTCCAAGACAAACCAAGTTAAATCAAGCACGAGCATATATAATAAAATTCAATACAAATGCATAAGCAAACACGAGTGTCATGAGCGAGGTTCTGTTTCAGGTGCACGAGTTACACGAATTACTCAGGTGTATTACAATGGATGTGCAAGTGTTCAATATGTACATATATCTTATATTCATAATCGTTCAGGTGTTTCAGATTTACTGGATGCGATGCAATAACTCACACGCGGATTGCCGTTAAGTGAGGATGACTTATCTATATGAACAAGAGTCGCTGGCATAGCCATAAAGGATGGGTTGTAGTCTTAAGCAAGAATGGCGTGCAACGAAAGAACACGAGGCGCTACATGCCATCATGCCCGAACACGAGATTACTTAGTCTTTGAGCGAGAATGACGTGTAACGAAAGAACACGAGGCGCTACATGTCATCATGCCCGAACACGAAGACTAACACGAATGTTCCGTCCGAATCGGATCGGCCCCAGTGCCCCAAAGACCGTCCGTAGGAACCCATTTAATACCTTTTGCACAAGTTGTCCGCAACATGCAAGTCTTGGGTCATTCCAGATTCACAACTTGACATGATAATTCTTGATTCTTTTTCTGAATGAGTATTGCTCCACGATCTGTGATTCTTTGCTTTACTTGACATGATTCTCGTTCAGAGTTCAACTTGACTTGATGCATTCCCCTGGTTCAGGAACTGCCTTGGCGACCTAACGGTCCCGTATACTTGCAGGTACATATTGCACAAAATGACTATTTTATAGTCTTCTGGCTAACTAGATGCATGCATGATACTGATAGTGTTACTTGTTTGTGGCATAAATTCATGTGGCAAGCATTGGAAGGAGACAACGAGTACAAACTACAATATAAGCATGCAAGCATGCATTTATATGAAACATAAGCATTTACGTTAGCACGGGTCTAAGGGGTAGTGTGAGGAGTGAAGCAGTACAGGGACATATCGAGCGACATAATCTATGGGCGTGCAGTGTAAACAAGTAAAACAGTGCATTATGAAGGGTCCATAATGATCTACTCGAGGCATAGCGGGGTCTAC
Organism: Iris macrosiphon; assembly: GCA_036927795.1. NCBI lineage: Eukaryota > Viridiplantae > Streptophyta > Magnoliopsida > Asparagales > Iridaceae > Iris > Iris macrosiphon. The sequence goes on along the minus strand of JAYESA010000008.1, from coordinate 114,666,691 downwards.
TTGCACGAAGCAAAGGTAGCATGCGAGAGTCCATTTATAAGCCAAGTTTCATTTCCATGTTCTAACACAAGCAATACAAGATGGGATTATTCCCTTAGGTAGGTGCGTTGTATTTTTTATTAGCATGCAAGGGGTGATTCACCTAGCGACTAGTATGTATCGTCCATATTTTAAGTGTGCTGGCTAAGCAAAGACAAGTTCATCGTAGCTACCCACCTTAGCGATAATTTGCCTCGGTCGAGCGATACTCTGAGCGAGCCTTTGAAAGTCTAAGTTTGAACTCCTAAAGGGCCAAGTCTGAAATCCTTTGCCTCAAACGAGTCTTCTCGTTGAGCAAAGCGGGTCAGGTCGTTGCACTTGCGCCGTTTGAATCGACTGTCCGCTTGAACGGAACGGGTCGTTACATCTATTGTCGAGACTGACAAAATCTTGACAGTCCTAAGATAGAGAGTTATTTAGTAATGAATATCACCCAAGTCTCGAAGCACAAATGCATAATATTGTAAAAGAAATATTACTTTTTTTTGCAGTCGTAAACATTAGGTTGAAAGAAAGAAAATAAAGCCCTCGACTGCGTCAGGGCGTAGAGCGCGACAAGTGCAACGTACAAAGAAGTTTTAGAAAGTTGGCTAGAGATTTTGGAGAGTGCATAGAGAAGTTTTAGAAAATATTAGGAATTTACGAAATATTAGGATTTATGGATTTGATTCACACAAATTTCTAGGGAATATTAGTTAGGGTTCATATATCTTTTTTCTTTTCTTTAGAGAATATTAGTCATAAAGAAAACTTCATAACCAACCGCTACTAAGAAAACAAGTGGAGAAGAGAGAGAAGTTTTTTCTTTTATACAAAAAAGTGATAGCCCCTAGTATTTTTTGTAAGATATTTTGGCTATCATAAAAAAAACAAATTAAAAAAAAAACTATGGTAGCCTCTATCACTTTGTGTGCCCTTAGTAATTTTCTAAATAAGAAGGGACTCATTTAACCTACTACATAATCTGTCACACCATCTGTTACGTAAGGAGGGACACCTTGGAGAGATTAATATCATTAGAGCATCTCCAACCCTATTGTCTTGTAATGTATTGTGGTTCTTATGTGGTAAGAGTCACAAGACAATGTCTTTTCTAGTGGCAAGACTATATTCACAAAAGACAATAAAGTAGAAGAGTATTCTCCAATGCAAAAGTATTGAGATGCTTATTTTTTTTCCAACTTTCAAGACATTTTCTTCTCTTCTTCTTTTTCTAGATTTTTTTTTTATTCATATTGTTGACATCATTGACATGGTGGTAGAGATATTGTTAAGTGCATTGTCTAAAACTTGACAACCAATTTTACAATATATTCTATAACTTTTGTTACATATCCTTTATAATTTATTTGACAATTGTATCCCAGAAGGATTTTTAAATAAAATTAAGAAATTTTAGATAAAATTTTGTTATTGCAACAACTTTTTTTCAAAATCACAATAGGATTGGAGATGCTCTTTACTCTATGTAGTTATATATGGTTTTTGATAAAGGCACTGCAAAGATGACTCAGACTGCCCAAAATTTTTTTTTTAAATTTTTTACTTAAAATTTTACTCAGTGCTAGTCCAAAAATATATTTAGGACTGTCAAAATTTTGATAGTCCTTCCAATAGTTTGGATCATGGATTGTCAAAATTTTGACAGTCCATTGAATTGTATATATTATTTAGAACTATCAAAATTTTAACAGTCCATTGAATTGTATATATTATTTAGAACTATCAAAATTTTAACAGGGCCCAAATAAAATTTAAATGATAAATTAAGAAAAAAAGAATTGGACAAGTCAGAGTGTATTTTATATTGCCTTTATCATCAGTCTTCTATATATATACTCTCCCGCTGTAAGGAATTGGGGGATAGAGGCGTCATTTTTGTGGGGAAACCAAATCAAGATCCTCTTGAAGCGGACGGACGACCATCGCAAGTAATCTCTCTCTCTCTCTCTCTCTCTCTCTCTCTCTCTCTCTGCTGCTTTATTATCATTATTATTTTTGAAAATCTCTGCTGCTTTATTTGTTCCTATGTCCTTGTCTTGTTCTTCTTCTTCCTCTTCTTCTCGATTAATAATTAGGGTTTTTTTTTCTTCTTCTCCCTTCTAATTTTTAATTTCTCTCTCTCTCTCTCTCTCTCTCTCATAAATGAGAGAGAGAAAGATCTTTGTTTTCTTTCTCCATATTTGTGGATCTCACACCCCGCGTACTCACACTTGATAATTTGGTTCCATGTTGCGTTTTGTCGGACACGTATCTGACACCGTCAATAATACCCTGTGGGATTTATAGACCTTCGTAATTTTTCTCTTCATTGATGAGGTTGGGACCGGGGCGGATCTTGGTATAATAACAATGAGTCGTAAGATTGCTTGGATAGACACGGACAGGGATTCGGACACTGAAACGACCCCGATCAGGAATACCAATATTTTAGAAGAAAAATGATTTAGAATGAATGCGAGTACCAGTTGTATCGATAACCGGACTACTCATTTCTCAATTTTATGTATCCAGTAGTATCCAATCCTCGTAAAATATGAATACAAGATTTATACGAGTCATCCTTCTATGTTCGAATCATCGGAATGACGTGTGAAAAATATTCTAATGGCATTCCTACAATCTTTCAAAATGACTTGTGAAAATATTTTAATGGCATTCCAACCATCTAAATATTGCTATACTCTAATTCTACTTGCCAACTACAAACTGAACATCATTTTCACCAATTCGGATTAAGCCTAACTAGTCGTTAGAAATGCGGGTCGTTACAAGAAAGGCATCTTCTTGGTTTTTGGTCTCTTTTGAACAGTTACTCAAGTAAGCTTACCATATCAAATAATATAGAGGATCGGGGCCTTTTGATTTTCCAATGAGTTACAGATTCCTCTCTTCTTTCATGATCCAGACTCCAGTGTGCTATGGTTGGCCGCAGATTGCTCAGTCCATACCACTATATGCACTACTGCACGAGCATTCTTTACTTTGACTGTAATTTTCTTATATTTCTCATTGACAGGTATAAATGGCTTCAAGCTCTCGTCAGGGTGGAATTCAGCAATTGTTAGCTGCAGAGCAAGAAGCTCAACATATTGTCAACAATGCTAGGAATGGTACATATTCTATTTCTGTTTTTACAAACTGAGGAATCTACACATTATACTTACTGTTATGCGGCAGCTTGAAGATGAAAAGAAAAAAAATGGTCGTCTGAAATATGATTGGCAATTTAAATGAATTCACTTATGAGATAAATCCTGTTAATTGATACTATAATGACTTTTCTCTGCCTCATCTAGAAGGGGTTAGTTTGTTCATTGCACACTACACATTGAAGAAAACATTGTCTTGTAAAGACTTTTGTTTTCGGTGTAGCGTGAAAGCCAACATTTTTGTAGAGATCGTATCCTTTGTTTATCATATTGTTCCATGATTCCTTGCACCCACCCACACCCACCCACACCCACACCCACACCCACACACTAACATAATAGTACACTATACAAGTGTGTGATGGTGGCTCTAAAGACTTGTAATAGAGCTGGAATTGAACAAGTGTAGAACCATAGTCTAGATATTTCGATATATTTGCAAATCAAAAAGTGCTTGTGAATCATTGAAACATGATATTGTGTTTTTCAGGCATAAACAAGGCCATTTTTTATGGTACACAACTTTTTCTTTTATCAGTATGTTAGTTTCTAAGAGATTCATAGCATATTTGGTCATTCATCTTCCAGAGGATTTTGATTAGTCTTGATAAGTGTATGGTGGTTGATATAAATCATGTTTTATATCATTATTTGGAGTATCTGTCTAACCATGGTCGATGGTGTGATCAGTTCAATGTTCAAACGGTTGGACCTGCCGCTTAAATCTTAAAGGGTTGTCACTCATTTGCTAGGTCCTATACTTTAGTCATTGAATATGAACAAGTTAGTGACAGTTGACCCAAATATTTCTTTGGCCTGATGAAAACAATCAAATACTAATCAATTCACTAAGTCAACTTCAATGACCCGGATAGTCCATTCGAGTGATCCAAACGGTTCACTACGGCCGGGCATGTCGAAAAGGATCAAGCTGGACCTTATGGCGCAAACTGTAATTCACAATTCAGCATCTGGGAATAATTCGCTGAGGTTGGCAAGTTCGGAATTCGGCAGAAGTTCAGTAAAAGTTATACCAAAAATTATATAAATATGTAGATATAATAGCCTTATTGTCTAGAATGTTTAGGAATATTAAAATAAACATTTAAAAATGAAGTTCTAATACAAACTTATTTTGTAAGAGTTGCCTTTACAAGTATATAAAAAGTTCCTCCATTTTAGACTTTTTGTAAGGTATTCAAAGCACATGTTGTTTCCTGCATAATTTGCAATATCGGCCAATACTTATCCGATACGGCCGATACCGATACGGTTAGGCGTTTCCCGATCCTATATCGACCGATACCGATATTGACCGATATCGACATCGGGGCCTCTTTTTCAATCAATTCGGCAAAGAAAATTGAATGAAAAGACCAATCAACTAGGATGTAAAAGCATAGTAAGGTTGTAAAAGCATGTAAAAGAAGAAAACTTATCTATTGCATGTAAACCAATCGGCAAAGGTGATTCCTATTTCATTTAATTCCAAGATTACTAATAAACAACACTTGGAAATACTTACAATTATGTCAAAATATATATAAAAAAAATTCTCTAAAATATATACTCCCATCCGAAACTGTCGATAATGTCGATACCACCGAATCCTGATACTTCATCCCGATACTCATAGGAAGGGTCCGATACCGACTCCGATACCGATACTGCAAACCTTGGTTTTGTGTAGGGGTATAGAAGAAAACAATTTCATACAAGGGGTATTTTGCTAATTAAAACAATTTACTTTTATGACTATGGCTTGTATAAAAGGCCAGTACAAGAGAATAATTTTAGTCTTACATCGGATGGACAATGCAAGGGAGAGTGAGAAAGCAATTATAAATAGAGAGGGAGGTCAGAGTTGATATACTGTCTTGCTTTGGTCTTTGGATCATACCTCAGGTCAAACATCTGAAGCCTACATTGTTTTTTGTAGGATTGCCTAAAAGACAAATAATTCGTAAATCTCACATTTTGTTCCTGAATTTGGTTAAAATTTTCCGAATTTTACTAAATATTCAAGAATATATTCGTCAATTCACGAATAATTCACAAATGTTTTAAAGAAACTCGCGAATTATGTGACTATGGTTCAAACCAATGTGTGTGCGTAACTGCTCTATGAGAGAGAGATCTAGTAATGGAGCTAGCATTGGACAAGTGAAGAACCATTGTTAGGATATTTAAATATATTTGCAAATTTGTAAATGCTTGTGAATTGGTGAAACATGATACTTGAGTTGAAGCATAAAAAGGGATTTGTTTATTGTACATAACTTTTTCCCCTTCAATTTGTTAGTTTCTAAGAGATTATAGAACTCATACTGTTCATTTTTCCAAACGTTATGGATTAATTTTGATAAATGTATGGTGGTTGATATGAATCATGCTTTATATCATTGTTTTGGTCCAACCATTGAATCATTTGTGTTTGTGAGGTCAGTCCACATTTAACCGGTTGGGCTGACCTCTCCAAATCTTAAAAGGTGGTTACTTGATAGCTAGAGGTTTATTGAATATAAACAAACAAAAAGTTCACTTTATTTTTATAAAATGGGTTGGTGTTGGGATTAGGGTTAGCGACAGTCAAATCAAAATTTTCTTTGGCCCAATGAAAACATACAAACCTAAAAATTCTACTAAATCCACTTCAGTAACCCGGATAGTCCATTCGAGCAGTCCAAATGGTTTGCTGCGGTTGGTGTCCAAGGGGTCAGACAAGTGGCATCCACAATCCAAAATCAATTTTTAAAACACTGCTTTACATGCCAATGTAAATATTAGAAAACTCTCGTTACTTTTGGCACAAAACCAAATTAGTCCCCTTGTACTTCAAAGACTATATAGTTGGTTACATGACATCCTTTGGCGTGAAGTCGCTTACGTATTCTGTTCTTAGTTTAGTTTGCTTAATTTAAAGATGAAATTTTTGTTATAATGTTAATTACATTGCAATAATTATGCGCTGCATTATTCTTAGTTTTCTCTTTACTTAATAATCAAATTTAGTCCATTTTTGTCTTTTGCTCAGATCATATCAACCCATATTGCCATCATCTTCTCATCTGCCTCTTTTGCCATCTTATAGTTATGGGTCAACAATTACTGCCTTGTCCTCCATGCCAATCACCTCTACCATCCTTATTTTTGGTTTTATGTCATGAGTCCAATTATGCATGCATTGGGATTAATGCATGATTTGAGGCAGTGAATGATATTGGTGATCTTGAAGCCGCCATGTGTGGAAATGAGAGGATTCCCATGATCCTTGCATGAGATCTCTCCTTCTAACTGAAGTGGCCAACTGCTCTATAGGACTTTTTAAAGCAGCATATTTTTGAGAAATACTTTCTATTTGTAAATTTAATTTGTGTATATTAATTTACTTTAAATATTATTAATACATACTGGGAATATCAATTCCTTTTCACTGTCTTAATTTGTCATAATTGTCATAGAGATGAAAGCAATGCTCTATAGCAATTCGTATCACTTTACCTCTTTCTCTAGACTCTTAGTCTAGAAGAACCTGGAGGGTGTTTCTTGGTTGGATGAACTTAAACTGCATAGCTAAAAGGTAGGTCTACTTACATGTTAATTGGCTATCTAGGTTTTACGGCAATGCCCTCTCATGGTCATAGTTACCATGGCTAGGAATTTGATACTGACATAGAGAATTGACGTCAGGTCGATAATTGGTCGTAAAAAACTTTGTGAATTATTTTATGGAGTTTTTTTTTTATGCTTCATGCCCAACCCTATTCTGATGGTAGAAGGCTTGGGATGATGATGATGATGATGATACATAAAATTAGATTGCGTGCATGTGACATCAAGGGCTTGATATTTAAATTGTTGGTATCTTTAAGTGCTATTAAGTTTTGATAGGCCAACCTTGATTTAGAGGTGTTAGTATAAAAATATGAACATTGGATGGAAAACTTGACCTTTGCATATGCCTCCAGTGATATGTATGCTAGGTTCTTTTTCCTGGCCTATATGTCAGTGGAAATGGTACGGTATGAATCATGATAGATGTAAGGTTTAGGTGGGTATGGCTAGTATTTTTCTTCATGGTATAACGTCTATCTGGGCTTAATCGAATGTAATGTACAGGTGGCTTTTAAATTACCTAAAAGTAGGGTGCCTAGGTGGCTACTAAAATTACCTAGAAGTATGGACGCCTTGGTGGCATAGACCTGATGAATGGTGAATAGAGACACTTGGCCTGTAAGTTAACAATCAATGAACTCGTGAATACACTTTTTTTTCATAATACAATTTACTAAATGCCTGGCAGATTAAGGTAATTTAATTACTGAATTACGCTTGATTAATGAATAAATACATGTGATTAATGCGACTATATTACATATAAATTCAATCTATGTTGATGCAGTCGGTTGGAAATAATATTTACTTAAATTGTATTTATGGGAATTAGCTTCTTTGCCGTACAGTTTTTGATAAGGTGGCATTACATACACTTCCTATTATTTAAAATGGTTAGCCAAAGTGCAAATATGGAAGGCCAGGTCGTTAGAGTTTTGATGGAAATTTCATCCGGACCAAATAGCTGTACCCTCTAACCGAACTTTACCTACATGTGGAGTCTGCCAATTGGCTTACATGAACTTGGACAATTTGATTTGGCTTGGCTCAAACTTGAATTCTGATTTCTTGGTAAACAAATTTTAGTTAGTTAAAAGTCATACATATTTTCAACAGATTTATTTGTTCAAACAAGCGAAATCCTGAAGACCAACATTGCTCTTAAAAATCCTATGTGAACTATTTGAGGCCTATTGTTCGAGTTTCTATTTTGTTATCGATCAAGTTGTTTATGGATTGGGTTCAGTTCCAAACCTTATCTGAACTAGTGGTATAGGCTTAAGCAAATGAAGCAGTTCAGATTTTGGTTGGGCTTGCATTTGAATTTATGGTAAACAATATTTAGTTAAAAAAGAGCATCTGTTTTCAAATGTATTATGCTGAGCAAATTAATCTTTGAAATGCTACCTTTATCATATTTGTGATAGGCCAGATTTGAACATAGTTAAGGTAAGGTGTATGCCTGGGGAAACTTGGGTACAATATTATCACCTCATGTCTGAAAACATATATATCTACAAGCAATGGAACCATGGCCTTCATGGTTACATGAACTTAAGAGCCATCCAACCTTGGAGCCAACCCAATATTTACAAAATGGACCCATATTCGACTTCGGATATGTAGGGTTCTATACTCGAAAGTGAGCATAGAAGTCGAAACAGGTAGTATCCGATGCCACTTAAATTCTGTACGGCCCAATCACAAGCAAAACTTTAGAGAGAATATCGATACTAATGAGATTTTTTGTGTGTATTGACCTGACCTTGACTTGACCTAAACCGAAGCTTAATGGATAGGGTCAGAGTTCCTCTGTAGTGATGTCCTGGTATGGGTTACGTACACAAATCTGGCCCGAGTTAAGAACAATGCTGATATGTACTTTCCAAATTTAATCTAGTGCTCAATATATAGATAAGTACAATTTGACAATTAACATAGGAATCGGTCCACCTTAAGAAATTTCTTTCTTTTCTCGAAGGTGCAAAACAATTTGTGAAGAGATCCATTGACTTCATAATTTTATTTTTTTTACTTAAAACCTTCTCTTTCTTCTGTTGTCAGCGAAAATGGCTAGGCTAAAACAGGCGAAGGAGGAGGCTGAGAAAGAGATTGCTGAATTCCGTGCTCACATGGAAGCTGAATTCCAGAAGAAGCTCGCTGAGGTATTTTCCGTTCCAGTAATGTTCTATCATCTGCTTTAACTTTTTTGTATACTAACATGTTATTTTCTTATTTCTCACTGAGCAGACCAGCGGTGATTCTGGTGCAAATGTTAAGCGCCTTGAGGAGGAAACTGAGGCTAAGATCCAAAACCTAAAGTCACAAGCAGCAAGTATTTCCCATGAAGTTGGTCAAATGCTTTTGAGGCATGTCACAACCGTGAAAAATTAGGTCATCTTACTGCAACCATGTCATCAGTGGTGATGCTACGTCTTGTATTCTGTGAACAATTTATAGCTTGCTACTTAAATCTCACAAGGAATCAGGATGTAAATTTGTATTGCTAGGAGTGGGTTATCTATTTGGAATAAGGTGCCAGAACATTGTGTTTGGAGTAAGAATGAATAATTTCCTTATGTTTTAGTGCTTTCCAGATGTTTGAGTACTATTAGAAATGTTGATCCAGAGTTCCTTGGGACGTTCTCAGACTCCGATTTCTAGTGCATTGAATATTTTCCCTGTGTTTGCAATGTCTCTTTCTGTTGTTCTGAGTGAAAGACTAATTACTGGTAGTAGCTACAGATTTTTATACGTAAATGTAACATTTCAAGTATTATGCTTGATCCTCTATCCAGTTTTTCTTTTTGAGGGTAACAAGCAATATGAAGCTCTTCTTTGTTTTCTATTGTTGTTATTATATGCTACTTGTCATTGATAATAAAAACAGAAAATTTACTGTATCGATAATAATTTTATATTAATTAAGTACGGCAATAGATGTTTTGAAAATTTTGAAATTTTGATACATATCGTCATCAGAGATGGGGAAAATACAGAATATTAAAAAAATAATCCAACGGCATTGGCGAAAATCTTAAAAAAAAAAAAAAATTAAAACTATCTAAAATTTTGCCAACTTAGTTGGCGAAAAATTGTTTGTTTCGGTTTATTTTGGTTTGTTTTTTGGCTTTATGTTTAGGGTTCGATTTGGTATGGTTTTTGTGTTGGTTTTTTGTGTTATTTTTTTGTTGGTTCTTTTTCTGGGTATTTTTTGTAACGTTCATATTGTAACGTTCATATTTTTACAACGATTCTTTTTTTTCTCATATCTATAAATTTCTTTCATTCTCTTCTTCTGCTATTCATTTCTCACTCAACCAACGTATACTTTCAATTTTTTTTTCTTCTATTCATTTCTCACTCAACAGAAGTTCATCTCTTACTCAACAAAAGCTACTTCAGCTCACTCACTGTATTTAGAAGCTCATTCTCTTGTCATGGATCAAAGTCTAACAATATTATGTTCGGTTAGAGGTGTGCTAAATGGGTTAGTTTATGAACGAGGTTTAACTGAATTTTTTTAATTGATCGAAATATTTCGTTTGATAGTTTACATAATCAAATTGTTGAGCAATGTTATATTGATTATGAATTTATATTGGTTCATGCTTATTTAACTAATTGTATAAAGTAAGTTAGTGAACAAGAATAAAAATTTGTTCTAGAAGTTAATGTACAAGCAACGTACATTAATATTTATGTAATTTCACCACCATCTAGAAATAATATTGTAAGTAGTATACGTACTTCTAATCAAGTTAATACTGCTCATAGTTCTTCTCATCAAGTTATTTCATTTACTGAACAAGAACATATAGTAGATGATGGTAATAACGACGATGAAAACAATGATGATTTAATTAAAAATTTAGATGATGAATTTGATGGCAATGTTGATAGTGTTAGCATTTCTGGATTAATCATTAGAAGAAAATTTGATGTGTACAAGCATGTTATGCGTGCAAGTATAAAAATATTAGCATCGAGAGTTTTCATCCAGGTATTTTCTCTAAGGAAGCATTAAGAAGCGTATATGAGCCGCACCTGGAGCCAATTCCAGTCCCTTACAACCTCCTGTAGAAGCATAAAAAATACCCTGGATAGCTATACGCAGCATGTTGATGCAGGACAGCGTAAACAGAGGACCTCAGAGCCATCGACGTGCAAACAGAGCTTTTTCGCTAAGCACAGCGTAAAATGTAGGCTCAAGGACCATCCGCGTAATGCAGTATGTCCAAGCTGTTTCTGCGTAAAAAGGGTGCTACATCGCCTTTATGGCGTAAAACTCATCCGCTTTTAATGCAGCATTGAAGTGTACGAGGGACGCTTCGTATTCCCCGAAATGAACCTGACAAATCGTGCAGTGAACTTGACGTCTGACTCCTGACAAAGAGTACTGCACGACTACCCAGGCGACGGCTATAATGATGGCGCGGCACTGCAACACAGGCTGTCATTTACTGCCATTTCCTTGGCGTAAACCGCTTTTACGCATACAAAGGAATACGCTGCCTAGTTTTACACAGGCAGATGTGAGCTGTTTACGTTCCGCAGAAAACAAACAGCCTGCCACGTCAAAAGCTGCTCTTCGTACAGGGCTCGAGGCACGTCTCTGCATTTAATGCGCCGAATACTGACAGATGCCCGAGGCACGTCTCTGCATTTTATGCGCAGAAGGGTGGCAGACCTTCAAAACACGCCTCTACATTTAATGCACAGGATAATGGCGGATCTCTACATTTAATGCAGGAGATTTGATTAAATGTTGCCGAACCGTCGTCTAGTGACATTCCCTTTGCGCAAACTGCTCTTACGCATACAAGGGGATACGCTGCCCAGTTTTACACAGGCAGATGTGAGCTTCTTATGCTCCGCAGAAGGCAAACAGACCGCCACGTCAGCAGTTACTCTTCGTACAGAATTCGAGGCGCGTATCTGCATTTAATGCACAGAATGATGGCAAATCTTAAAGACAAGCCTCTGCATTTAATGCGCAGGATGGGGGCAGATCTCTGCATTTAATGTAAGAGATTTGATTATATCTCCAAGAGCCATAATTCCGGCTAAAACGTCCACATCATCTCGGCTTCTACGTCCGCTCGGCTTCTACGCCCACTCGGCTCGTACGCCTACTCGGCTTCTACGTCCACTCGGCCTCTATGACCACTCGGCTTCTACGCCCACTCGGCTTCTACGCCCACTCGGCCTCTATGACCACTCGACTTCTATGCCTACTCGGCTTCTATGCCTATTTGGCTTCTACGCCATGGTGACAGTTATTGGCTTCTACGCCAACCTCTTCTACACAAAGGATAACTACCTACGTGGCTTCTACGCCGTGATCTTCGCAGCAGATATACGCGTTGTCCCTTAGTTGGACACGCGTCACATGCTCACTCAAAAGGTCATCTATACGTAGGCATTGGTTATTTTAACCGTCGTGTAAAAGGGTGCTGTACTTTTCACTACTCGGTTTCTACACCACTGAGTGGTCACTGTCACTAAAACTCTATAAATAGAGACCTCTATTGACAGAGGAAAAAGGTCGCAAAATTGAAGGTCGAACGATCGAAAATTGGTCAAGGAATCCAGTATAAGATCCAAGGTCGACAATTGGGAGGAAAGAAGGAGGAGAGAAAACGGTCGAGAGAGAGAGAAGAATCCAGAGCTCAGGCAAACAGAAGGGATCGACGACTTTGGCATTGGGCATCCACCCTCTTTAGCAACCCTCGAAGCTGCTTTCTGTCTTCTACGGCATTTCTTCATCATTGTGTGGTCCAAGGGACAAAGTGATCGACTGCAGATCAGACTCCTATAGCAATATTTATCCAAATTAAATAAATTGTACTCGACATCCTCGTATAGGATTAAATTGTACAATCTTGTTTGTAAACACAGAAGAAGGGTGGGTTTTCGTATAAGACCTCGTTTCCACATATTATCTCTTCGTTTATTTTATCAAACAACAAGATGACGACTCTGCTGGGGACATCTTTCTCTTCTGACGAGGAAGCAATTGCTCAACACGATGCGGTATCCGTGGGATCCGTAAAGAAGACACTGGTCGTCCAGTTCGACCAGTCTGCCTACGAAGACATGCTTCGAACAGGGGGTAGCTCTCACTCTCTCTCAGTCCAAGACAACAGGAAGCTGCGTAAGGTCTGGATGCCCAAGACATCCTCTACCATTCCTGTCGACTCTCCGACCTCTCCGATTTCTCCGACCAACGAGGTTGTAGCATTGCTCCCTCCGCGCCTTGCTCGTAAAATTCAGTCGCCTGTCTCTGACAGGACAGACAAAACTTTTGGCAATGCCTTAGTGCTAGTCCAGAAGTATACTCCGTGCTCTGCGCGTATAAACCAGTCTCCCGTCCCTGGCGAAAAAGACGAAACTTCGGACAATGCCTCAGCGCTAGTCCAGAAGCCTACACCGCGCTCTGCGCGTAGAAACCAGTCTCCTGTCCCTGGCAGAATAGACAAAATTTTTGATATGCCTTAGCGCCAAATCAGAAGTTTCAAACGCGCTCCGTGCGTAAAAAAATGCATCTGCCTTCCGCGAAAAAGCAGATGATCCCTGCAATCTACGCAAGGGAAAGCAAGCGGCGGACTACTCAACTTCTCGGCCTTTACGCCAGCAAGGGAACAATCTGCCAGCCCTCCGGATTACGTGAGGAGCTGACGGCCGACTGAGGACCTCCTCGGCTTTACGCCAGCCCGAATTACACCAGGAGTAGCCCCTCAGCGTAAAGAAGGCTCAATTCGCGGAAAGACACCCTCCTCGGGGATTATCCGCCACCCAGATGGCCAACCTGTTGTATACAGGAGGCACAGGAAAAGCTATAGATTCCTATCATCCGTATATGTGGGAAGTGGCGTCATCATCCAATGTCATCATGACATATGGACCGCATGAGGATTCTATCTTCATTGTCCCGCCTACTTGCAGCAGTCAGCATTCAATAGTCTTCGGCCGCATGCGCAATGGACCGACTGCACAAGAAGATTCTTCCGACGACGATGCCGGTAAAATACAGGTTCACAGATACAGCCCGCAAGCTCTGAAGATCATGCAAAGTATGGGTTATAACTTGAAGCTGGAACCAGGTCTCAACTACGGGAAAGGCAGACGAATGCCGCTGTACGGCAATTCCTACTATCAACGAACTCATTTTGGGTTAGGGTATACCACCTCCCTTGCAGCTCCTGAGTCAAACGAGGATATCTTTTCCTCTTCTCAAAACGGCTCAGCGCCCTCTGACTCACCTCGTGCTCTCGAGCGAACATTATCAGTAAATATGGTAGTGACAGATTCCTTCGAAGCAGACGAACAAGAATCTGAACTATTTGAGAATGACGCTTGGGCTCAGCAAATGGATACACAATGGTAATTCTGCTTCGAGCAGAGAGAACCTCCCACTGAAGATAAAGTTATCCAGATTGACGTTGGGGATAAACTTTCGCCAAAGCTGATATTTATCAGTAACAATCTTTCCGAAGCAGAAAGGGAAGAAGTTATCCAGCTGATAAAAGAATATATCGACGTCTTTGCGTGGAATTATGAGGACATGCCAGGCCTTGATCCAAAGGTCGCTACTCATAAGCTCAATATATGCCCGATTCGAAGCCTGTGAAGCAGCACCAACGCCGGTTCTGCTCGGATATGATGGACGCCATTGAAGGTGAAGTCAAGAAGTTGATAGCCTGCGGCTTCATCCGAGAAGAACAACATCCCGACTGGGTCGCCAATGTTGTCCCGGTCATGAAAAAAAATAGAAAAGTACGTGTCTGCATCGATTACCGAGATCTGAATACAGTTTGCCCCAAGGATGAGTTTCCTCTTTCCATCACAGACGTCATGATTGACAATACATGCGGTTTCGAACGTATGTCTTTCATGGACAGATTTTCAGGATACAATCAAATCAAGATGCATCCTGAGGACGAGAAGCATACTGCCTTCCGGACACCATTGGGGGTATATTTCTATACGGTCATGCCCTTCGGATTGAAGAATACCGGGGCTACGTACCAACGGGCTATGAGTAACATATTCCATGAGCATTTACGCAAGACAGTGGAATGTTACGTGGACGATGTAGCTGTCAAAAGCTGCCTCAAGGATAATCACATCCAAGACTTGAAGACAGTATTCGAATTGATGCGCCAACATCAACTCAAAATGAATCCTACAAAGTCCTTTCTGGGGGTATCTAGTGGCAAATTTTTGGGATTTGTCATTACCGCTAAAGGCATTCAAGTGGACCCTGATAAAGTCAAGGCCATCTTAGAAATGCGACCGCCCCGTAATCTGAGAGAACTCAAGGGATTTCAAGGTCGTCTGGCTTATATCCGGAGATTCATATCCAACCTCTCTGGGAGATGTCAGCCCTTTTCTCATCTCATGAAGAAAGGTGTATCCTTCGTATGGGACGAAGCCTGTCAGCAAGCGTTCGGTGATATCAAACGCTACCTCACTAGTCTGCCAGTTCTAGTGCCTCCCGTCATAGGAAAACCGTTCGTGCTGTATGTTTGAGCGATGGACCATTCTCTGGGAGCTCTTCTCGCACAAAAGAATGATATGGGCCATGAGCAGGCTATCTACTACCTCAGCAGGATGATGGTCGGAGCCAAACACCGGTATAACCTAGTGGAGAAAGAATGCTTGGCTCTGATGTTCGCTATCCAGAAAATGCGGCACTATGTCACAGGCCAAACCATTCACATTATCTCCAGGGTCAATCCTCTGCGGGTACTGATGAACAAGCCAAGTGTTCTTAATTCCCGACTCGCGACTTGGGCGATGTTATTAACACCGTATGACATGGTGTACGTCCCTCAGAAGTCCGTCAAAGGCCAATTATTTGCTGACTTCCTAGCTGCTCATCCGATCCCGGAGGCCTCCAAACTGTACGAGGACATTCTCGACGAAGTTGTAGAGTGTAATTCCGCAATGGAAAGTGATGCATGGCAACTATTCTTCGATGGTGCCTCCAGGACTGGTCCCAGGGGAAACGTGGTTTCAGGAGTAGGAATTGTCCTGGTTACTCCTGATAATCTTGTCATCTACCAAGCATATTCTCTTAGCAAGCCCTGTTCTAACAATGTGGCAGAGTATAACGCTCTACTAATCGGGCTCCAAGTCGCTAAAGAATTGGGCGTCGAATCTCTGGAAGCTTTCGGTGACTCTCTGCTGATCGTCAATCAAGTCAGAGGAATATACGAAGTCCGAAATCTAGACCTCATCCCCTATCACCGAGCAGCGGTCGAGATAGCCGTGACATTCAAAGGATTCTTCCTGGAACATGTGCCCCGATCTCAGAATCTGGAAGCTGATGCCCTAGCCAGTCTAGCTGCAGATTTAGCTATTCCTATAAGAAGGCAGAATTTGGTAATCCTTCTTAGCAGAGATTTATTCTGTGTGAAAAACAACTTTCACATGGAATGCAGCTACGCTGTGAACACAGATCCTTCCAGGAGAGACTGGAGAAATCCCTTTATAGATTTTGTGGCACACGGAATCTTGCCGGAGGACCCTAAAGAAGCAGTATCAGTCAAAAGACGATCATTACGCTTCTATTTCGAGGCATCCTCACAGTGTCTATATCGCCGGACCTACGACTGACTGCTATTAAGATATTTCTCAGATGATGAGGCACAGCGGATCATCCGTGAAGCCCACGTCGGCGTATGCGGAGCGCACCAACCCGGTCCTAAGCTACAGGATCGCATCAGGAGAATGGGCTATTACTGGCCTACTATGATCACAGATGCAATAAAGTATGCAAGACAGTGCAGAGCCTGTCAGGTCCATGCAGACTTTATCCATCAACCTCCTGAACATCTACATCCTACGGTTGCGTCCTGGCCTTTCAAAGCATGGGGTATGGATATCATTGGTCCTATTCACCCGTCCTCTTCCAGAGGTCACCGGTTCATACTGGCCATCACGGATTACTTCTCCAAATGGGCAGAGGCGATCCCTCTTGCTGAGGTGAAGGCATCTAATGTGATCAGCTTCATCAAGCATCACGTCATTTATCGCTTCGGGATACCCCGGAGGATAATTCATGATAATGGGCCTCAATTCATCAGCCAAGCGTTTCATCGATTTTGCGATAAAAATCGGATACAAAATATGGCCTCTACGACATATAATCTGCTGCTAATGGTTTGGCGAAAGCTTTCAACAAAACCATTATCAAGCTCATAAAAAAGTTCGTCTCTTCGAACAAGAGGGATTGGAATGAGAAGCTGGAAGAATGTCTCTGGGTATACCGCACAACGGTACGAGCACCGACAGGTTGCACCCCATTCTCATTAGTTTACGGGAGCGAAGCAGTTCTTCCCATCGAGATCCAGATTCCGTCACTCAGGATAGCCGTGGCTAATGAGCTGACTTAAGAAAAGAACGACCTCTTAAGGCTTCAAGAGCTAGAAGGATTAGACGAGAAACGCCTCCAAGCTCAATAGAGCATCGCGTTCTACCAAGCGCGTATTTTTAGAGCTTTTAATCAAAAAGTAAAGGAAAGAGTGTTCAAAATCGGCGAGCTAGTTTTAGTCGTAAGAAGGCCGATGATTCTTACTCACAGGAGTAAGGGCAAATTCCAGCCCAAATGGGAAGGCCCTTATGTGATTGAGACGACGTTCTCAAACGGCGCTTACAGGTTAGCCAATCCTAATGGAGACCTGTTAATGGCTCCTATCAATGATAAATTCCTGAAAAGGTACTATGCTTAACCTACTTTGCTCAAGTGGAATATGGCGAAAACCTCATTCTAACAAAACTACTTCCCAAACGAAACTAGTTGGATCGTATTCTATCATGTTCATATTATCTCTGAATAGATATATCCTGCTAAAACTTACCGATAGTATATCACGTCCATATTATCTCTGATATCACTTTCACCCAAACCTGTCATTTATATTCCAAAATGATGGGTCCACAAAGTCAGATGAAAGCATCTTTATTATTCCCAAAAAAGAGCAAAAGTACATTAAAAAGCAAAAAAGTACATCATTTGGGGGGAGCGGTTAGGTCGCGAATCTGCTGCGCCAGAGCAACCATTCTCTCATCCCGGGAGTTCAAGACGTCGGCACGAGCCCGTTCCAACCTTGCTGCATCATTATTCAAAGCAACTAGCTCAGACCGAGCCTGCACAAAATCGGCATGGATAACACCCACATGTGTTAGATTCTGCTGAACAGTCGCCCGTCGCTCCTTCAGCACATCTCGAGCTACCGACAAAGAGAGAGCCTTCGCCTCTACTCGAACGAGCTCCTCCTTCAATATACGGGCCTTCGATGCCACTTCCTCATATTCGGCTTCGCACCGGGTCAACTCGGGGACGACATACCCCAATTGGACACGCTCATCATCCATCTCCTGCTGCTGAGCCTCGATGGACTTATTCAGAGATGCCATCTGTTCAGCAAGCTGCGCAGTCAGGAAGTCGTACCTAGCTTGAACGAGACCGTCAATGTTGCCTCGAGCTAGCTGCAAGTATTCGTTAATGGGTTGCTCCAAACCATTAACTATCTCCTCCAGCGTGTCAGCTACCCCAGTGTCGTTGAATTCTCGGATCGGCACTATAGAGGCCCGGGAGGACCTCCTCAGCGACGCAAAGCCCAAATTCTTTTCCAACATCATTGATATTAACATTTTCAAGGTGGTGTAGAAGATACCAGTGTACTGCGCGGTCAGCGCAGCTAGATCCGAATGGACACTGGGAGTGGCCACGATAGTGGTAAGTCCCCCTCCAAGAACAACCGCAGACGATGTTGCCACGGCCGTTGCCTCAACAGGAGGTGCAACAAAAGAAGAAGCGCCAACACCGTGTACTCAAAGGAGGCATTGTCGCAACGACAGGCTCGTCCTCCTCTTGAGATATCGGAGTCTCTTCGACAGGCGAGCCGGCACCCGAAGATATTTCCTCTTCAAAATCAGGCACCTCCGTATCGCCGCCAGGACCTGACACAGAGCCAAAGGGCGCATCTACACTGCCCTCCCTGAAGATGTCTTCCCCTGAAAAGAAGACAAAAGGAAGTTAATATCAGCATAATGTTAATTTTCCTAAAAGAAGAGGCATAAAAGACGACATTTACCCATGGCCAATGGTGTATATGTCGCGTCCGCGGCCAGTACAGCTAAATCATTTCTTAGTGATGCTAGGCAAGCTGTCATACCTGGAGAAGGGGGTGCTCTAACGAACATCGGCAAGTACTCTTCTGAATCTTCGCCGAGATCCACTTGAGGTTCACCAGGTGGAATCACGCTGGGTGCACCTACAGACACGGCAGGGGTCTCTCCCGATGCTGATCCGGATAAAGATATTCTCATTCGGTTCAGCCCCGAAGGCGAACTCGTTCCACTACCGAAAGCGGTAGCAGCGACAGCAGCCTCCAGCAGGAATTCTCCGGCACCGCTAGCCGGGACTGTTGAGGTTCCCTCTCTAAAAGGCGAGGAACCTCCAATCAAAGAATCATCCCCAACATGGGGAGATGCAGGCTCACTTCTAGGAGCCTCAATACCAGGAATCCGAAGAGGGCGAGTAACCGTCTTCTTCTTCCTCTTGCGAGGTAAAGTCTCCTTCGGAGCAGGAGCCCTTTGCTTCCCAGAGATTACCAAAGGCCCTGCAGGCAGAGGTACTTCACCCCTCGATACCACCGACAGAGGCTCATCTGGATTGACGGACTCCTCACCCTCGTCAGAAGAAACCGAGGGGACTTCGACTCTTCCCCCAGACTTGGAAGAGGGCACCCTAAAACTTCCATGCATATCAAAATCGCGATGGAAGGTGTTGGTTGCCACGTAGAACTGGGCATACGAGTGGAGAATGCGCAGCTCCGTGGAGAGTGAAATGGCAGGCACGGTAAAAGTTGCCTCAGTGCAACCCATTATGAAATATCGCCATCCTCTGGCTCCATCAATGAGTCCACCCCTGGACCTGAAGCTGGTGACGGTATTGCCCACGTGCAACTGGTCGTACCCGAATTGCCTGGCAAATCGACTAGGCAAGTAGGGCTCGAAGAAGCAATGGTCTTCACTTCTGTACAGTAGATGGGAAGGTCTAATGCAGACCAACCAATTAAAAGACTAGGGAGAAAGAACGGTCTTCCCGTCGCCTACATCCTAAAGTCTGATCCCCTGTTGATTGAGATGTACAGCGGGGACAGTGCAGAAAAGCTTCCAGCTGCGACTAAGATTCAGGGCCCGCCGACAGTCTATAACTGTGGTCACGTTCCAGGAGGAATTCTTGTAGTTCAACAAGAAGCTAGCCCCCGAACTACTACCAGAGCCGGGAGACATAACCCTGGGGTTATGAAGAATTAACCATCCCATAAGATACATGTATGGTAATTCTACCCTGGGAAAGCTATCATGCCGAGTTTCATCGGCGAGCAGCCCGTCAGTCATGGCCCTCAGGCCAGCTTGAATACGGCACACCATGGCAGAGAGCAAGCCCAGTCTTGCCCCAAACACCAGACGCACTGCAGGCCATAGCGTGTTGCGGTGAATGCGGTCCGCAGATGCGATGCCGAGTACCACCAGTCGGCACAGCCATATGGAGAGGAAGCCAGCCAGTTGAGCTTCTCTGGACAGAGGCTTGCGGCAGCACCTCAAATAACTATAGGCCTTAGTGCCTACGGGATACTTTCCTACCCCTTCGTCGAGGATCCGGTCCGGAGCTCCAGCGTCTTCCATGAGATCGTCAACTACCTGAGCATTAAGCACGCTCAGAGGATTCAAGGGCTGATCCTTGCCTTCCAATACCTTCTCCGGCTTAGCAGTCCTGGACCAGTGAAAGAAGAGGTAGGACGTCCATTTATTGACGTGAGCCAAATCTGAAGGCTCATTATAAAAAGTGGTGCAAGTGAGGTAGTGGCACATCAGCTCCTGGTACACTTCCACTACCCGAGGGTCTGAATCCCCCAGCTCCCGGTTCGTGTGAACATACTCTTCATATAGAGTATCCCCCATCGACAGTCTCGAGATCTCTGCCATCTCGTGGAGGGCCAATCCCAACTCCCCCAGTGGAGTGGCGAAAGTCCCGGTGAGCGAGATATATCGCTCCATCAATGCCAGAAACAGGTTGGGGTTGAGAGGCAACCCAACACTGGTGGCACTCACAGCTGCAAACAGACCAATGCTCTCCAACTCGGTCTGAAAATGCTTCAGGGCCCAATCAGATAAGCGAGCCCATCGAAGATTTGTGGGGGTGATCCACCCGCCTGTCCGAGGGTTCACCTTAGGGTATACTCCCCCGCTTCCCATGAAATCATTGCAGAAAGTCGGTAATTGGACCGGCTGGATCACTAAACTATCTTTGCTTGGGACACTGCCCGGGTACAGTCCCCTGAATATCGTCACATTGCCGGAAGGGCGGCTGACAAACGACCTCTGGTCAGCTCCTTTCAGATAAAATATCTTTCCCGGCCTGCCGTGAAGATCAGGAGTCAGCGTCCACGATATCCTCCTGGGATGTATAGCATGAAAGAATGCAGAGATGGGATAGTCTCTCGGCATCTTGGGCAGATATAAAACCAAGCTCCCGGCAGGGAAGACCCAGAGTTCTTTCTTGGGCTTCGTCTGGGACTGCTTGTCAATCATGTCCCCGAAGAGAAAAGTTGACTTTATGTATTGGTCCCCATCTATGTACGTCAGGGGCTCTCCGTTGATCATGTTCAGCAGCGTTCGCTCGCCCTGAGCCGATATCAAAATTTCCCTTCCTTCAGGATACTGGGGCCCAGAGATAGGAAATGTCATGTGCGACAGATCCTCCAGATAGTTGGAGTGCAGCATCCCGGCGGCAGAACCCATCACATCGGCTAGCGGAGACGTATGCAAGTTAACTGCAAGAGTGCAAGAAAAACACATCAGTTCCTATAACTAGACATTACAGATCTTGCAGCATATGCCAAAAATCAACAGTCTGTACTTTACGCCAAGACTGTAAAAACTTGAGCTTTTACGCTGGAATCCCATTCCAAGGCATAAAATTCAAGACTGGAAGTATACGCAAAGTTATCGACAGTCTGTGTTTTACGCCAGACTGCCAAAATTTGAGTTATTACGCCGGAATTTCCATCCCTGCGTGACACTCAAATTATATAGTATACGCCAACTTTCGACAGTCAAAGCTTTTACGCCATACTGCAAAAATATGGAATTTTTTTGCTGACACATTAGAAATGTGGGCGTAAAAGATGAAACATCTCTGTGCATCATCTTCCTCGAAGAGGCTATCAGCACAGAAGACGACCTAGCGCGTTCACGTACAACGTGTGCGAAGGATTTTCAGTCGTTCTTTTTCGTCCCAAAAGCTCTACCTTTAAGGCCGGGTGCACTGCTAGTCGACGGGATACTTCGTTCAGAATGAAGCTCGCCGTGCCCGACGGAAGTCGCCCCCGCTTGAGCAGAAGAACGAGAAGAAGAAGCAACCTTCTTTCCCTTAGAGGAGGAGACTTGTTTAGAGGCCATTACTGAAAACTTTGAAGACTCGGAGAAGAAACGAAGAAGAACTCGAACAATCAAAAGCTTTCTTTCGCAGAAGACGGATGAAAAGTTTTTCTCTTAGAAACTTGGGATATATATAGAGTTCGGATGGGCTCCTCGAATCCCGAACCAAATCTCATATTTAATATTTGGTTATGATTGGGGACTACGTCCGCCTATTTATTCAGAGAAGGCGGACAGTTAGCGAATTCGAAAAGTTTTCGTGCAAAGAAGATTCGCGGTTTTTACGCTAAGGAGCTTTCTACGCTCGATAGCTACAGATCTACGGTTTTACGCTCACAGGCTACAAGTCTATGGTTTTACGCCCGGATGCTTTTATGCTCGGTAGCTTTTACGCTCGAGAGGCTACAAACCTACGACTTCACGCTCAGCAGCTACGAATCTATGATCTCACGCTCGGTGGCTTTTTACGCTCAGAGGCAACAGATCCACGACTTCATGCTCGGATTTTTTTTTTTTCAGAAGCTACAAATCTACAGTTTTTACGCTAAGGAGCTTTCTACGCTCGACAGCTACAGATCTACGGTTTTTCGCTCAACAGGCTACAAGTCTATGGTTTTACGCCCGGATGATTTTATGCTCGGTAGCTTTTACGCTCGAGAGGCTACAAACCTACGACTTCACGCTCAGCAGCTACGAATCTATGATCTCACGCTCGGTGGCTTTTTACGCTCAGAGGCTACAAACTTATGATTTCACGCTCTATGACTTTCCGCATATCTGAGAAATGCGCAGGCCAGTACAGTACATCTGAACAATTCTCAAGGTGGTCAATTGCAAGGGTTCACACAGAAGATACTCCTCATTGACCTCAAAATATCCCAAGTACCCAAAGCATACAGAGTTCAACATTGAAAGTTACTCTTCTTCATGGGTCGATTAGAAGTTCATCCAGAATCCAGTCTGAATATTTTGTCTACAGTTCAAGATGGCGACTCAATTTTCGGCAGCCAGTTCTCGCCCTGTTCCAAGGGATTTTTGAGAAACCATTTCTTGAAGATGATAGTCTGAACAAATAATTCTGTTTATCAGAAATAACAGTTCAGAATTCTACGCGGTTCCTCATTCCTAACAGCAGGACAGTTCGAACACTCGACTGTTAAAGCGACTTTCTGCGCATCTTTAGTTATGCGTAAAAGACAGGACATGACCTAGCACTCTTTCTAAACAGAGTCGGCGTAGAGTTATCAGACATGTCGAAGCTACACATATTCAGACTTCACAGCAAAATATGGCAAGATGATCATATGCACAGAAGAAAGACGATTTTATTAAAATTAAAAGCATGATTACATATGAGGAAAATCCAGTCTACAAGGGTTTTTTTTTTCATTTTCATGATTACATATGAGGGAAATCCCGTCTACAAAGGACTTCCTCATCGTCGTCTGAAGATCGCGCCCAGAATCTGTTCTGCCAGGTTCTCGCAAGGGCGGAATTCTTCATCCATCTTCTCCAGCAGTCAGTCGGTGACCGCTAACCGACTGACATATGATCAACGGCAGGAGGATACAAAACTGGGCCTAGATCCATCCTCCAAATACAGAAAAGCAGGGTGAATCTGCTTTTTTGCGTCCAGCGCCGTGACAGATTGAGTTGAGATATTTCACCCAACTCAATCTCGGACAGCAGCTAGTTTGTCTGCTCTCGTCCGCAGGTAACGGAAAAAGGTACCGCTTGCAAGCTGTGTGGTCTAATACGACCCTTCCTCTCTCCTGAAGAACCGCCATACAAAGTTGCTGATTATCCCGAGCAAAGGAGGCTATGATATCCTTCCATGATCCATCGTTGCAGAGGATATTTGCTTGAAGATGCCGTCTTTTTCGGCTTCTTACATGTTGGAAGAACATGGTCTCCTTCTTCCTTAAGTTGACCCGACGAACTCCGGCCATCATCTCTGTGTGGTGAAGGAAATGTGGGAAGAGTAGGTTAATTCCTCAGCCTTTTTATAAGCGAAAGAGATTACACCGATCCCCAATAACTCTGCCATAAAGTCAGCCTTGAAAGAACGTGTCAGACTTGACCGTTTCAGGCTCCATTCAGAGCGTTTCAAATTACGAGGAACGCTTCATGCTTCATTCAAAGTGTTTCAAATTACGAGGAATTTAAAAGCTTTGAAGGGGGTCTTGTAGAAGCATAAAAATACCCTTTTTATGCTGGATATCCTTCCATGATCCATCGTGTAAAAGGGTGCTGTACTTTCCACTACTCGGTTTCTACACCGACTGAGTGGTCACTGTCACTAAAACTCTATAAATAGAGACCTCTATTGACAGAGGAAAAAGATCGCAAAATTGAAGGTCGAACGATCAGAAATTGGTCAAGAAATCCAGTATCAGATCCAAGGTCGACAATTGGGAGAAAAGAAGGAGGAGAGAAAACGGTCGAGAGAGAGAGAAGAATCCAGAGCTCAGGCAAAGAGAAGGGATCAACGACTTTGGCATCGGGCATCCACCCTCTTTAGCACCCCTTGAAGCTGCTTTCTGTCTTCTACGATATTTTTTCATCATCGTGTGGTCCAAGGGACAAAGTCATCGACTGCAGATCAGACTCCTATAGCAATATTTACCCAAATTAAATAAATTGTACTCGACATCCTCGTATAGGATTAAATTGTACAATCTTGTTTGTAAACACAGAAGAAGGACGGGTTTTCGTATAAGACCTCGTTTCCACATATTATCTCTTCGTTTATTTTATCAAACAACACCTCCAAAGTACATTGGTTAGAGGTCACATTGGAGTACCAGATGTACGATACAATGCGGGAAGACCAAAGACGAACCAGATCAAAGCGAATGATCAAGCTTCAAGAGATCTTCGATGTAGTAACTGCAATAATTTAGGACACAATAGAAGGAGATGTACAAACCAACCAAGAGAACGAAGGGATTGTCGTAGATTTTTAAATAGTTTCATTTTATGAGAACAATATATAATTTTATTGAAATAGAAGAAAGTTACATTCAAATAAAGTTGATACTGATATAACAATTTTATCGACCTCTCTTGGCTAATTTTCGATAGTTCGGACGATCAATATCTCTTAGATTGAGTCGGTCTGTAAAACTCCTAATTCTGAAAACCGTATTTTTTTTAATTAATTAATTATTTTATTTATAGTAATTATGAGCTAATTAGAGAAAATATAATTTATTTAATTTTTATTTTAGGTGTTTGTGCATTTAGGGGATTTATGGAGCCATTATAAAATTTTCTTAATTTATTCCATGTAGGAGACCCTTTGGACAGTTGTTAGCTTAATGGTATGCAC
Source organism: Iris macrosiphon (assembly GCA_036927795.1). Classification (NCBI taxonomy): domain Eukaryota; kingdom Viridiplantae; phylum Streptophyta; class Magnoliopsida; order Asparagales; family Iridaceae; genus Iris; species Iris macrosiphon. Next base: position 114,641,092 of record JAYESA010000008.1, on the reverse strand, counting down.
AAATATAATTTCTAGAATTTTCTATATATATATATATATATAGTTTATTAAAAAGAAAAAGAAAGAAAAAGAAATAAAATAGGAATTAGAAAAAAAAAGAAAAAAAGAAAAGAAAATGGGTTTAAATCCTTAATGGATCTAAACCCTAAACCCATTTCCTACCCGCCCTAACCCATTAAGAAAACAGAGAAACAGCAGCAAACAGCCGCGGTTTATAGAAACCGCGCGCGGTTTCTCTCCCCCCCGACCTATATAAGAACCCTAACCATAACCCTAAGATCTTCATCTCCACCAGATCGCCGTGCCGCCCCTCGACGCCGAGCTCCAGCAGCCGCGCCGCCCAGCCCAGACCGCCGGAGAACCCCGGCCGACCGCACAACAGCGACCCCGCGACTGCAGAAATGGACAGCAGAGTACCCGTGTTCACAACGTGTTTTCCGTCTCCTCGCTCGACCAAACTCGATCCCGTCTTCACCGGTACGTTCACCACCTATCCCTCTCTAAATCCTATGTATTAGTTTACCTCGAACAGCGGGTAAACCTAGGCAAAAATATCGCCCAAGTTGACGGAAAATGATAACTTTTGGGAGCATAGAAAACTGCGGTAACTACCTATGTTCACGGATTCGTATCTCCCACCACAGATATCCGAATTCGGTTTTTCTTTTTGGTATGCGAAGACCACTTGACCTAGTTTATTTTATATTAAATACATTAATTTATTAGCTGTTGTATATTAAAATAAATTAGGTAGAAAATCCTGAAAACTTACTTTTTCTAAATTCCAGAAATTTGGATACGGAGCGCGTCCCGCCAAACGGGACTGTCCCGTCGTGTACCAAGTATACCAAAAAGTGCGTAGTATACCCGGATATGTGAGATTTCGCAGAAACTGATTTGGACGCGTGTGCGCGTCGGTATCAGCCCGTATCCGCAGAAAACTCTCCATATCGTAACTTTTGCAAAAGCCCTACGCATTTAGTGCACGCTCATCAGAATATGACAAAACTTGTGCCACTGGACTCGTAGTATCGTGCTGGTCCTGTGATCCAATTTTTACGCAATTCTGAGATAGTTGACCAAGTCGCCTATTGGCGGGCTCCACGATTGACTTTTTGGACAAAATTGTGTTCGGCTTATCGGAATCCATATTTGGACATATAATTGAGTTCGTACTGACTTTAAAGTTTGTTTGACCTATAATTTGTCCCATTTAGAGACCTTTATCCTTGGTACGCTTTTCGGTGCAAAGTGGGCCACTTGTGGACCCCGCCTTGATCCGAAATTATCCTTTTGCCCCTGTGTCCAAATTGGAGGAAAGGGTAGTATTTTCTAGCTATTTCGCTTATTCTGGGAACGTTGGTGATATTTATTTCAGCATCCGGAGATGTTTATTCTGAGGCCATAGTTTCTGACTCTGGGTGTTTGACATCTGGATGTTACATTTTGCAGCTCTCTTGCCAGGCAAGTATACCTTGCCTTGTTGTACTGTTTAAATTCAGTTATTATTTTCGTTGCATGTTTATTGTTTTAGATTATATAAACTATGCGCGTCCGAGAGAAACTCGGGTGCAATCAACGAAGGCGTTGACGTTAGGACTTGTGTCTGACCTAGAGTCTAGTAGACCCACCTAAAGTGTTGGATTTATCGGTATGACTCCCCAGGCCTTGATACATATCATTTCATGTCACACAGTGAGTTCATGTAGGGACGCGTGCCTCATACTCGACTGGCCATCGGTGTGAGCAACACGTGTGACGGTATTTCGCTTAGTAGTTTATTTCTATAGAGACTTGCATTATAGTACGAGATGTCCATGTTGTGTTCGCGACTTTTACATTTACATTGGACGGAGAGGACAACTGGTAGGCGTATGGGACACCTACCTCCTTTATGCAGATACTACGTTCTTCGGAGCGATACGGACGTATATATATTACAGATACCTCATTCTTCGGAATGATGGACGTTACAGATACCACGTTCCCTAGAGTGTTGGACGTTACTTGGTGATTTTGCAGATACCACACTCTAGAGAATGTTGGACGTTATGCCTACGCCTACCCATACGTACCAAAGTTGTCCTCAAATTGTATTCACTTAGATGGTTAGCACACCCCCTTTATTTATTCAGTATTTACTTTATGGCATGCTTCTATGTATCTTGTTATGTCCCTCTGAGGACCTGGTCCATTTCCAGGTGTAGATGTTCATGAGTATTTGCAGGAGCGCAGATTCAGACTTGCTACGTATATTTCGAGGAGGTCTTCTCTTCGAGCCTCGTGATTGTTAGATGTTGTACCTATATTGTATTTATCTTGTTTATTTTATATTCTAGTTCGGCAATGGATTTGTTTCCATCCGACGATCATCTCTAGATACTTCATATTGAGATCTAGTTTCATAGACATTGATTATTTATTTTTGTTGGATTCTGTGGATGAGATTTAGTTATACCCTATGACTTATGATAAGTTTATACCACTGGTGAATTGTTATTCATATTACAGCGTACGCATGTGCTATAGTTTCCATATATTGGAGTTGCCATATCCATGCGGCTGGCATGTTTACGTGTCCTAGTCCTACGTATTTTGGGACTGGGGCGTGACACGGTCCCTCTTTTCTCGTGTATTCTCTGGGGCCGCATCATCACCACCTCCTTGACTGCCCTCCAATTGAGATGGCATCGGTGATGATGGAGTTGTCAATATATGCGTATAGCTGGTAACTCTGGGGGCGAATAGGCTATCCCACTGAGAGTCTCCCTCGTGGGCCTACTGAGTAGTGCCTGCACCGGCCGTCATCTGAGAAGTGCCCCAGTCTGCCCAGTGAGAAGTGCCCTCACCAGCCCACTGAGTAGTGCCCGCACCAGCCGTCGTCTGAGAAGTGCCCTCACCAGCCCACTGAGTAGTGCCCGCACCAGCCGTCTCCTGAGAAGTGTCCTAGTCAGCCCAGTGAGAAGTTCCCTCACCAGCCCACTGAGTAGTCCCCATACCAGCCCACTGAGGGACATCGTCATTTTGTAGTGACAGACTATCATCCTGATACCAAACAGAGGTGTACTTCCTAGGGGAGCGTGCTTGTCGTTGTGAAACAAGACCCTGAGGATAATCTCCTGGAATAAGTAAGGGAGGGTTCAGAGGAGTCGGTCCTTGTTGCATAGCATCCAAAAATTCGTCAACCGCTGTGCGCAATGGGTCGCTCACTGGATGATTTTGGTATGCGGTATTTAAATTTTGAAGTTGAAATGTTAAATAGAATTCAATAGAGGACATAAATAAGTACTGCGGAGAAAGACATTTTCATATGAAAATAACGTACCAGCCCTTCTACATAATCATAATAGCCACGAAGATTATAATCATCTATGGCTCGATGTTGGAATCGAAACTCCTCATAGTGGTACGCTCTGTTGCTGATAAGAGGAGCTCCCCACCAAGATCTATATGCATCATCACCGTAGGCTGCACCATTACAAATTTTGAGCATATGAGTTCTTATAATTTTTGAAGTAAAATTTGTTAAACTTTTGGAATAACTTACCATCATCAATAGAGGACATCATTTGAGGCAAATGTCCCACCTTATGTGTCTCAAATCTAGAATTCCACCCAGGAATTAATCTGCGTGCTCTGGTAGTTACATTGCCTTTACCACGATTGAAACATGGTGGCTCATCAGGAATGTGTTGTATCATCCAGAACTGTCGCATAACACGATCAGCTGGATGATACATGATGTTATCATAGAATATTATAAAAAATCTATGTAGATTCAATCCAAAGGCTATTGTTTGTAACTCAAGAGGATTCTGCCCAAGCCGGTACGGTAAAAGAAATACCTATTTCATGTCAAAAAAATTATAAGATAATAAATATATTGACTGTATGAAAAAATATATATAAGTGACTATAAATTTTTTACCTAGTTGAACCTTAGTGAATCAAATTGGCCCCTATATACTGCGATATCCTTGTGAGCACATCGAGTTGGATCTGCTGCAGAGTTGGATCTGCTACAATCGTCATCCAGCATAAAGCTGATGGGAAGACACCATCTTCGGTATCAATACGGGAGACTGGCCTACCGATACAGAAGTGCTCGTAGGACCAAACCTAGAAAAATTAGATCATGTAAGTGTACATATTTCTTTAGTAAATAAAATTATATGAAAATTGTATACCTGTAATAATGTCATACATCCATTCAAATTTTCTGTCTTTTATCCACTGAAGTAAAATACACAAAATTTGACATGGAGTTGTAAAGATATGCCAAGACAGAAGCTCCCCATCCATGACGGGTAGGTTCTGTCAGATTTTCCAGAAAAGGTAAAAAATGTAAGTTTGTCCTAAATCCGGAGTTTGGAAACAAAATTTCGTTGATTAGACCTAGTAAGTAGGCCCTGGTGCAAGCAGTAACCTGAACATATAATAATAATAAAATATCAGTTAAACTGAATAAAAATATATATTACATAAATAATAATATTAAATTTTATACTTACTCGTTCCGCATCCACTAAGATTTCTTTCTCACCAATACGATCTAGGTGCATAAAGTTGTGACGGAGCCACGAAAGCGTCACAAAACTTTTACCATATATGGTAGGCGGCTCCACGCCTAACTACTTCCTAATCACAGTTTTGCCGCAAAATCACTCATTATTTTCAAATATTATAGGTTCACCCATAATAGGTAATCCTAAGATATTTGCCACATCTACTAGCAAAATGGTCATTTCTTCGAACGGTAACTGAAAGGTATTTCTTTCGGGCCACCACCGCTCAACTAAACTGAAGATCAAGTCTCTGTCGTGACGTAGAAAATGTATCTGATCAATATGATCAAAACAAAATACGTTCACCATACCATGTTGTTCTTCAGTCAATATCCAGTACCTAACGTCGTCCTCATAATGCCATGCGATATGCTCTCGTGCTCAAAACGTATCAGGACAATCGTATTGCTATATATGAGATATATAAACAATATTATTATTAAAAATGTAAAAATAAATAAACTATATTAACTAAAATAATTCAATTTTAGTATACCTGTCCAGAAAATACTAAACTAGAAATGTGCGACTCACGCAGCTGGATAATCATATCTGAGATAGGCCCTCCCGGAATACGTCCATCGTTTTGGGTACCCATCTATAATATTTAATACTTAGTGTTAAAACATGTAATCAAATATTTAGTGTTAGCATGGCTACTATCATGAGGATTATAATTATAATGGTTAAAATAGTAATCACTACTAGAATGACAGGATTACAATTATAATTATGATAGGATTAGAATTAATACTATTTATCAAAATCACAAAAACAAAAAAAAATATTACAAACCTTTCTTCTCGTTATCCTTCTCTTCTCTACTTACTTCCTCCTTCTCTTCTCTGCTTACTTCTGTTCTTCTTCTTGATTTACTTCCTGCATCATTTCTTTCTTCCTCCCTCCCTCCCTCCTTATACTAAGAACACACCAACACCTACCAACCATATTAAACCAACCTCCGTATTAAACCAACTACCCATATTTAAACCGACCACCATATTTAAACCAAAACCAATCTTCTTGATTTCGTCGAATTTAACTGAGTTGGCGAAAATCGAGCACTTCCTATTTTTTGCCATCTCTGATGGCGATATGTATCGGAATTTCAATTTTTTTGAAACTTCTATCGTTGTACTTTTAATATAAAATTATTATCGGTACAGTAAATTTTCTGTAATAAAAATTTATAAAACTACCATTTTGGCGTGTCTTATAAAATGAGAATTCATCTCAAATTTATATGTAAGACCTTATTTTTAATAGAGTTGCAACAACAAATAAATATTTTCATATTGATCATTCAAATATAATAGAGACCGAAAGATCCTCAGAAACCTAGCCAATTAGGTTCCAAGTATACCTTTACTGCTGCAACGAGCAAAAATACACTGATAATTTAAGGACTTAAATTAAGGAGCATCACATACAATTTATTAAAATGGCTATTTGATTTTACCCCCTGTTAGATTAGGTATATTGATATTACCTTAATGTTAGATCAAAAGTTAAGAATACCTTCCTGAAAGTGTCGTTAAAAACTTATTAACGACACTTTTAAAACTTTTAACGACACTTTCAAAAAATTTAACGACACTTTTAGGGGGATATTCTCAACTTTTGATCTAACATGGAAGTAATATCAATATATCTAATCTAACATGGGATAAAATAAATAGCCCTTATTAAAATAAATAAACGTTGTAAAAGCAACAATAATCTGGCTAATGAGCATAAACTCGAGCCCTATTGAGTAAAACCCGAGCAATATACCAACTATAGGCTAGTGTTTGGATGTTATAATATATATATATATATATATATATATATATATATATATATATATATATATATATATATATTGAAGAAGGTAAATTTTATTGAGGTCCCTTCGATAGACTACAACTCAGCCCGAAGGCTTACAACCAATCCATCCCGAAGGCCTATATATACAATCCCTAGTCCGAAGGCTCCATCCCAGCCCCAAGCCACCACGTTTGAAGGCTCCATTCGACCCGAAGGTCTCACGCAGTCATAACCGCACCATACCGAGCCGCACCGCACTAGCTCCGCACTTGCACCGCTCCCGCCTCCTACGGACCGCACCTGCGCTGCACAGGAATTAAATAGCGTCCCCGTTGCTCGAACTAGCAACCACCAGGGGGGAGTGCCTTTGTCTTAACAGTTAGGCTATGACCTCATTGGCAATATATATATATATATATATATATATATATATATATATATATATATATATATATATATGTGTATATATATATGTGTGTGTGTGTGTGTGTGTCCTCACCGTGAAATTTTTTGTTCCAAAAATGCCCTCATCTATGTTTACTAATTAAAATTGTTCATTAAATATAATATGGATAGTTATGTAATCTATACTAATATATTATGAGAAAAGTAGGCTTCACCGTGAAAGTTTTTATTCCAAAGATGTCCTCATCTTTTTTTACTAATTAAAATTGTTCATTAAATATAATATTGATAGTTATGTAATCTATACTACTATATAATGAGAAAAGTTTATTCCAAAGATGTCCTCATCTATGTTTACTAATTAAAATTGTTCATTAAATCTAATATGGGTAGTTATTTAATTACCTGTAGAAGAAGAATTTTTTTTTAAGGATGATGTTATTTGCAATTTACAAGTTTTATGTAATACGTGCAAGACACATACATAATCATCGGGACCGTGGCTTGATTCTGAGACCGCCTACCATCCAGCTGTCCCTCTGACTTATGTCTCTCCTCATTGACCACTAGGATCTCTTGAGTTTATACGATATACTAATAAAGAAAGAAAAATAGTGTATCCGTCCCTCGATGTTCTTGAAAACTATGGTTCTATATGGATATGTTTCTAGCTCCGCCTCCTACGTCTTTGTTTATTTTCTATAAATCCCCATTTTTATTTCTCTTTTGATTAAATTTCTAATACCACAAAATCATAATTCTTTCCCTATTACCACCCCCCCTCCACCCCACCCCACCCCCAACCCACACCCACCACCAAAACTTAACTTGTAATTTTTCCTAATTCCTTAAGCCATATTATTTCATCCTCATGTTATCTTGGCCCAGGTCCAAGTCCAAGCCCACCCTACCTACTTCTAGTAGGGGCTGTGGTTGTCTCCGCATCACCACCGCCTGTGTGGCACGCGGTGGCGGCAGTCAGGTAAACTAGTGGTATTTTGCAAAAAAATGACTAAATTTTGACACGAAGATATCCAGGGACAGATCCATAAACTAAAACTAGGATGAGCTACAACGGATTCGGGTGGACTGGAATTAGGCTAACCTATATAAACAAATCAATATATATATATATATATATATATATATATATATATATATATATATATATATATATATAAAGAAAAAAAAAGAAAATTTTTTTTGTTTGGGGTGAGCTGGAGCCCAGCCCACCTCTTTACTGGATTTGCAACTAAACATATCCATATAGAAAACATAGTGGTAATTCCAGAATATTGAAGCTTTAAATCAGTTTTTTTTTCTTTCTAAAATTCAGATTATGTACATTAGTAGTCCACGTAGGTTGCGTGCCGGGATAACTATACTTGGGGTCAGGACTCAAAAAATCAAGAAATTTATCAAAATTGGTTAATTTTTATTGGAATTCATCTGATATTTGCTTGAGGGTTAAGTTAGTTGTTGAAAATGTGGATACCAAATCAGTCTATGACCATATAAATACGTATTAATATACTTAGCATTAAGGAGGTATGAAGTAACATAATAAACCTTATTGTTCATGATAACTTTACCCTTAGTTAACTCCAACTCTTCTATCATGAGCATTAAAAAACCTGTTTTTTCCCTTGCTATGATGCTGGTTCTCTGGATTAACTAGGTCTAGAAGCTTGTCAAGTGCAACCTAAAAAGGATTAATATCTCTAGAGGAATATGGAACTAATGGTATGATCATTAATGCTAAATATTTATATTGGTTTGCAAGGCTAGAAAAGATCACAAGAGGTGGAGTGGTGAGAAATGAACAAAAGTAAATTCATAATGGGGCAGTGCTAACTTTGGGTATGGTACAGAACCATGAAAGCCAATGATACTTGGGCTCAAAATATGTAAGAAATTCTATCACCACATAAGTCAAAATTTCAGACCGACTCAAAAATTATAGTGTTGTCCATTAAACAAAATGCCAGAGTTTCATGGAAAAGAAGTTTCTCTACAGATAATTAAAGAGAAATTTTGAGTTAATCCTATTTTATTTATCCATATTCAAGATGTATCTTATATTATTTTTATAATATACAAGATCTTTTATTTTTTATGGAATCCGTGAAAATTGACAGTCAATCCATTTGACCAAATTTTTTTGACGAAAATATTTCTCCTTTTTTTTCCTCTTTTTTTTCCCTCTCACCCTCCTCCTTCCCGCCACCCGCCGCCGCCCTCCCTCCCCACTCTGCCCCGCTGCTCCCGTCCCCCCTCTTCCCTCTCACCCCTCTCCTCCTCCCCCCCTCCTCTCTCCGACACCGCCGACGGCCCTCTTCCCATCCCCTCCCTCGCCGCTCGAGAGCAGCAGCGGTTGGGGACAGTGGGGAGGGGGCGGTGTCGGGGAGAGGGGGGGGGGTGGAGTTGGGGACGGAGGGTGACGACGGTGACGGGGAGGAGGAGAGGGGTGAGAGAGAAGAGATTGGGTGGGGTGTGACAGATAGAGGAGGGGGGTGGTGGGGTGCGCAGCGGCGGAGGAGGAGGAGAAGGCCGAACTCGGAACCGCAGGATCAAGTGTAGGAGAGAATTAGAGATATTTTCGTCCAAAATTCTTGGTCAAATGGGTTGACCGTCAATTATGGACGGATTCCGTCAAAAGTGAGAAAACTTGTATATTATAAAAACAATGTTGGGTACACCCTGAATATGAATAAATA